>VWYP01002986.1:64411-157675 GCA_013400435.1 Pycnonotus jocosus | reverse complement strand
GAGCGCGCTGGGAATGGGAGTCTCGCACCCTACAGCACTGATGGGAGCAGAGCGGAACGGGGACACGGTTCCCAGCGCACAGCGCGTCTAGGGGGGGACGGGGCTTTGCATGCTCCGCCTCTCGGGAGTTGTAGTATCTGCGAGAGCCCGGGGCGAGCAGGCGGGAGTGACGAGGACTGCGCTTCCCGTCAGGCGGCGCGGCCCCATTGTGGGCACGCTCGCAGCCCATTGGCTGCCGGCTGCGGCAGGGCCTCGCTCCCCGCCCGCTGACACAAAGCGGGTCCAAGATGGCGGAGGCGGGCGCGGGGAGCCCGCACGGCGGGGACGCGGCGACGCCGGGGCCGCCCGAGGAGCAGGAATTGAGCCGGCGCCTCCGTCGCCTCTACCCCGCCGTCAACCAGGACGAGACGCCGCTGCCGCGCTCCTGGAGCCCCAAGGACAAGTACAACTACATCGGCCTCTCGCAGGGCAACCTGCGCGTCCACTACAAAGGTGCCAGGCTGGGGCGGCGGCGCCGGGTTCGGCCTCGGCCCGGAGCGGGACGGCCCCGGCGTGGCCNCCGGCGGCCCCGGGGCAGGGGCGCCGTGAGCAGTGCGGGGACGGGCGGTGCCGAGCTCTGGTCGCGGGGCGCCTGCTTGGCCCGGGGCCCCGACTGGGCTGCTCGGGCCGGGCTGCCTGGGCTCGGGAACGGAGGCGCTGGGGAGCCGGGGGCTCTCCCCGGTAGGGTGTATGGCCTTATATAACGCTGTGCGGTGTCGCTCGCCCGGGCCCGGTACAGCCAGACCGGCTGTTTACTCTGGCATCCTGCTTAAAACGCAGCCGAGGGGTCGGATGGCCCCGACACGCTGCCTAACTGGAGCTTTGGCTCCTCGGGTTTACCTCAGACAGCTGCTCATAGATTTGTAGTGTGATGTTTTCCTTGTTCGCTATTGGAGCTGTTCTCTCTACCCACCCAGCGGAGAACTGATTATTCCTTTTCCTGCCTGGCTAGTAAACACTGATGTCATTCCCCTCTTGTGTAATCATTTTTGTCTTCTGTTTGTGTACATTGATCTTCAAATTATGTCTATGGGGAGGGAGAGAAGTAGTACTGAGAGTCTTTCTCAAAAACTTCATAGTGAAAACAAAGGGTGAACTGAAATGCTTGTGCTGTAGGAATTGTTCTTGGTGGCAGTGCAGGGTTGTATATGCTGGTTCTCTGGAAAGTGTGCTTTAAATGGCTGGCTCCGTGCAGAAACAGATCCCTGCTGGCTTCAGATAGTGAGGTTTTAGATCAGGATGTGTGAGAGGCCAGATCCCCTCAGTACTTACATTTCTGTTCTTCCTTAGGTCACGGTAAAAATCACAAAGATGCTGCCTCGGTCAGGGCCACTCATCCCATCCCTGCAGCCTGTGGCATTTATTACTTTGAAGTGAAGATCGTCAGTAAAGGTAGAGATGGGTAAGTGCCTCATTGCAGCTCAGTGGCTGGGGTTCTGTGTCTGCCAGCTGTGCTGGACTCTGGCCTCCTTTCCGGAAGGGTTCGAGGTCCCATGGCTGCTGGGTGCAGCAGGCAGGTACAGCACGAGCAGGTTTTGTCCTCTTGGTGAATGGATGTAGATGAGGTGGAATGCCCTGGAAGCAGAGGCACTGGCACAGCTGTGTCCTGAGCTCTTGGAGATGAGCACTTATAAAAAATTCAGTAAACAGGGAGTCTCTGGTGCGATATGAGTTAAAATAGGTTTTCTTCTTGCTGGCAAGGTCTGGTCACTCTGATTTCTGGAATTATGATGTCTCAGAAATAGAGTGAAGCAGAAGGGAGGAACCTTGAGTTTAATTTTGGACTGCTGCAGTGGTGTTGGTGTGGTGAAGAGTACTGGAGCACTGGGGAAGGCAATAAAGGGGCATTTCTAACAAGGTCTGGAGTTCTCTTGTTAACGTGGATTTAATTTTTACTCACTATGAAGATGTCAGTCTGCTCTGTGTGGATGGCCTTGGCATTGTTTTGTTGAAGGATGAATATGGCAGGAATATGATCTGGAAGGGAAACCCACACAGGAGGAGGGGTTGGGTGTAATTAATTAATCCAGGCCTTCAGTTGTGACATTTGAACTCTGACCAGTTTAAGGGTTGTGGGGAATGGCAGCTGATGTTCCTACTACAAACAAAATGAAAGTGACAACTTGTTACAGTTGATTTTTTTAGCTGTCATTGTTGAACCTAGAAGTGGCCTACTTGTAAAGGGACTTGAAGGATTTTGGGTTGTGCTGCATTTAGGCCCTTGATAATTACTAGGTTATCTGCAAAGGTGGATGCTGGGCTGAATTCCTTATAAATGTAGGAAAAATACCATCCTTATTCCTTCATTTCACTGACCTGACTGCTCACTGCTTGTCTGTTTCAAAACACTTCCCTTGATTAGTTTATGTAACTGCTAAAACTGGAATAATTTGCAGTGAGCTTCAAGACAATTTTCCAAAGAAATCACATTACAAAAGGTCACTGAACAGCACTTAATCCTTACTGCAGTCTAGATCAATCTTAAAGGGAGATAATGGAATTTTCTGCTTGTCTCCCAAGATCAGAGCTTTCTGTATTAATGATCTCTTGTTTTTATTGTATTCTGTAATTATAGTGACTTTCCAGGAATAATTCCAAAGAGCCAGAACCATGTGTGTTAACACAACAACCTGAACAGGAGCTGCTGATAGCTCTGATCTGAGGTCAGGGCAGTGGCGAGGCTTTGAGGGCCTCTCTGATGTCTCAGCCATTCCTGTGCCTTGTTTTTCTTTTGCTGGTAGAGACAGATCCAACTTTTATCTCGCACAGGGTGGTGCTGGGGATTTGTGGTTGTGAATTTCCACTGTAGCTGCTGCCTGGCTGTCACTTGAGAAGGTGCTTTTGTGTATCTCACCTTTAATAATTTGAATTGTTCCTGCTGGAGGCGCAGTGTGTTGTACTAGCGAACTGTGGGAGAGATCTCTTCTGAGGAGACTCCCCAGTGTTTATTCCATCATGGTGACTTCAGTTTAAAGGATTGAAGGTCCAGGCATCTAAAGAAGGGATTTGAAGGAATGAAGTTTTCAAGTAGTGTAAGTGGCAAAGCCTGCCCCTAGGAACAACACTTTAGCAAGAGGAGAGGAAGAGAAATCCTTCTGAGCTCATTTTCAGAATGGGTATTTCAGCCTTTGCCCTAGAACTGATTATTTGACTTCTGTATGAGGTGGTGAGGTAATGATGTGAAGTTATTCCCTGCGTATCTCCTTCTGGAGTTTGTGATGGAATTTCACATTCAGGTTTAAAATGTGAGTGATTTGGTTTTGAAACAACACTTACTCAAGAAAGGCTTTGGTGAAGGGAATTTCAGGAAGTGTTGAGGAGTCTGATTTTGCTTAAAGCCATTGTCTTTCTGTGCTCAGCATTGTTAATTTAGGGCTCTGCACTCTGGTTAGATACTGACATGTGATAATAAACAACAGAATCTAAGATTTCAGATAAGAAATGGGATAGAAGCTCCCACTGTCTCTTAATGCAGAAGTAAGAATCCTAGAGCTCACAGGATGCCTTTTTGCAGCCTGCCAAGGGATTTTGCCTATGTGTGACATACTCTGATAAGAGGCTTCTTGAACTGGCATCAGGCAGTGCCATTTTGGATTGGTGATGTCACTGTGGGAGAGAAACCTGAGCTATGGAGATGACTCAGGTGTCAGGACCACCTTTTCAACTTCTTCTCTGTTTTTCATTGGACTAAGGGGATTTAAAACCAGTATGATCTGGTTCTCTCTTGTTTTCTCCCACCACATCATATCCTAGGAGTCAAAGCACACATCCTTGCCTCCCCCTGTTTTCCAGGCTGAGAATTCCTGTGCTTGCCCCAAAGCCAGCACAGGGGAAGAGGGAGGGAGGGACTGCAGCAGCACAGACACAAGTTGCTATGGCCTACCATAGCTGGTAGAAAAACTTCCTCTTTTGCACTGCCTCATCTCCCCTGTGCCTTAATGCACCTGCCCCAGAAAGCTGCTTTTGTTAAAGAAGCAAACAAAATGATTTATGAAAACTCTGCCATCACTGGCCTTTTCTGCCTCAGCATTGGTAAAGTAATTTACTTGTGGATATTTCAAAGCAAGAACAGCATCTAAAAAGGCCATTTGGTTTATGTAAGAAACTTTTAAAATTGATCAGGTTTTCTTAGCTTTGGATCTTCCACTGCTCATGACATAAAACCCCAGCCCTTTGAGAGGGACAGGCATGATTCAAACTTACTTTTAGTTGAATGGTGGCTATTTTTTATCATGGTGCATTTAGCCTTAATTGATAAGAGGTCATGTTTATTTACTGGGTTTGTTTTTTGTGCAGTTTTGTTATTTTCTAGGAGAGGGGAGGCTGCCAGGATACCACTGAAAATTTGCCTTTGCAAAATTTGCCTTTGTTCTAGGTAACATGGAACAAATCAGATCTGTCAGTAGGTTGATCTGTTGCTGCTCCTTGAGAGGGGAGATCGTTCTTATCCTCGGAGAGCAGAAGAGAACTTAGTTTGCAGTCTCTAGTCACAGCCCTCTTGTCACCTTCTTGTCTGTGCTGAGCACACAGGGAGTGGTTCCACAGCACTTTAGAATGATACAAGTCAGGGCTGTGGGATTCTGCCCTTGTCTTTGCTGTTTGTTTCTGCTCCTTCCCAGATGCCTGCAGACTGCTACCCCATGCTATGGTGAGCTGGTTCAGTGGGAAGCTGGCCAGAAAATAATGGATGATGATTTCATCTATTGACGTCACTGTCAGAAATTGCTCCTTTTTTTTTTTTTTCTCTTTAAATTGAGGACTACTTTTCAGGGTTCACTTTATTAATTGAAGGGCAGTCAATAAAGGGATGGTGTGAGCTAAGAGCCGAAAGGGTAGGACTGTAGCAACCCTCAGTTCCATTCAAAGAGTTGTTGAACAGCTTTGTTTTAAGACTTGCTGGTAGTTAATTCCTGAGCCATTGTGTGCTTGTCTCCTGAGTGTTGTCAACTGGAACAAAAGGACAAGAGGCAATGGGTCACAAGTTGTGGCAAGGGAAATGCCAGCTGGACATAAGAAAGAATTTTCCTTTGTGAAAATGGTTGTGCACCCAGGATGTGCAACAGGATGCCTGGAGAGGCATTGGCATTTCCCTCATCAAATTTGCCTGGGGGAGCCCTCAGTCTGCTGACTGATACAAGTTTCAGAGTTACTTAGGCTTTGGGCAGAAGGATGGAGAAAGAATGTCTCAAGGTCCCTTCCTGTCCAAACCTCTCCATGAATCTGTGGATGGCTTGCTTCCAGCATTCCTCAGATGAGCAGATTGGCAGAAATGCCTGTGACTCCTCTGTTCCTGAGCTGCCACAAATAACTCAGGCTTTTATCCCGATGCTGTTTGTAACAGTTCAACCTTGGCTGTATTGGAAGCACTGAACTCTTGTCCTCTCTCCCTCCAGTATGTGGTTCTGTTTGGTGGTGATTTGTCAGCACATCTCACAGCCTCTGTTTCCCCACTACATGATCTCTGCTTGGTAAACAGGAACAGGGAGAGACTCATCAGGGTAGGGCAGCCAACCCACAACTTAGAGGCTGTTGTGACTCAGAAGGACAAGTCATCCTTGTTGTCCTCTTTATGCTGGGGCAGGGTGAGCTGTCTGTAGGTGACAATGCGTGTTCCTGACCACCAGTTTGGTTTCTTGACTGGTTTTACTTCCCCCAGCCACGTGCTGGGTTATGATGGAGTGTGACTGGGGAGGACATTCCAGAGGCCAACCCTGATGATGCATGGGTTCTGCATTCTGGCAGAAGTCACCTGTCCTGCTGCCTCCTCTCCATTTCTGAGCTGCTCCTGGAACAGACAGCCCAGCAGCCTGTGGATTGCCTTTGCTGTCTTGTCTGGGAATGCTTTGTCTTGGACTGCTGCTTACTCATGGATACTTTGTTGTGCTGGCATCCTGACCTCTCTGGTGGGGACAGAGCCACTGCCTCTCCACAGTGACTGTGTGCAAACACAGGGAGTGTGCTCTGTGGGTAGAGGAGGTGCCAGGGAGCCCAGCCCTCTATACCAGGGCAGCCCAGTAGTTTCATGAGAAGTTTGAGCCATCCCAGGAAGCATCTCAGTATGGTTCTTCTTTTTGCCATGATGTGGTTTTGTGTGCCAGCACTAGTGACTGTGTTGTGAGCTTGATTGTGCTCACCGTCGTTTTGCTGGATCAGTTTATGAAACAGTGACTTCTGCATTAGGTGGAGACCCAGAAAGGCAGGAGAGGGAAGCTGGAAAGACATAAGCCACAGGGAATGGTGGTATCCTTCTTCCAGCACCATTCCACAGTTGCTTTGAGCTGTGCAGCCTGTTGTGCAGAGGTGTTGGTCAGCATTAGCTTAGGTTGAGGACAATTTTCTGAGAGAGGGAGAGAAGAGTTCTTTGAGAAGAGTGGCTGAAGAGCTAATCGAGCTTAGTCCATACCATAGCTTATTTAAAATCCTCCTGTAGCTTTCATACACAAGTGCACCATAAGCCAGACTTAAAAATAGCTTAGTTTCTCTCTGACTGAAAAAGAAAAATAAAGGTCAGATGTGTTGGTTGGTTGCAGTCTGTACATTAGTAACAAATCATCTGCCCCTTTTCCTTGCTTATGTTTCTCCTTGCCAACTTTCCATTTCTCCTCAGCATATGGTGAGTGTGATGACTCTGTGAAAAGCCTTTTGCTCGTGTTCTCTAATGGGCTCCAGATGCTGACAGGGGCCTGTCCATAGCTCTGACAGCACTGGCTGCTTATGCTCAGACACCTTGGAGTGCCCTGCCTGTCTGGATGTGGCTGTAGGGAAATGTAGGGGTATTCCATAGGAACTGAGGATTTCTTGTGTGAGCCCTCATTTGTCACTGGTAAGCCTGTAAACAATTGATTTCCTCCACCCCCCTTTTTATTTTTTTTCTGTCCTGGTTTCCAAGAATCCAAAACCAGCACAGAGAGGGGGTGGTTCTGATTGCAGGTAGGTCTGCTTGTTTGAATTTATGCTGTTCTGCAGACACTCACTTAAACAACCCAACACATAAATAAAGCCCCCAAGTAGATTCCATAAACAGTTCCTGCCTTGTTCCATTTGCAGATTGCCCAAGCAAGTCCTTCTTGCTCAGCTACCAGCTGTGCCTTGGTGCTCTCAGATGCAGACACTCATTTTCTGCAGAGGTTTCATGTCAGTTGATGACACCTCATACAAGTTGTTATTTCTTTGTCATTGTACTGCTACACTCATCTAAAAGGGAGTAATACTGAGAGCAGTGTAATTTTCAGTGTAAAGGAGTTATGGGGTTGGAGTATCTGATTTGCAGTTGATAGCTTTTTTAATTCCTTTCTTTTTTATCAGTGAAGTGGAAATTTAAACTGAGTGTTTTATAGCAATATTATGGACCATCCATTGTAATAATGGAGTATCAATTTATCATTAAAATAATTTGTGAAAAAAGGCAGTGGAATGGAAGCAGTGATGGTGATATGTGACTTTTCCACTTGTGATGTGTGGATTTAGGTATGTCTGAGGTCTGAGATTTCCTAGATTTCAGACTGTGATAATTATTTTTATTTTGGGGATTTTTTTTTCAGCTTCTTATGAAATTTTGCACAGTAAAGAAGAAAAATTTCAGGAAGAGGTTATTTTTGTTTGGTTACTTTTTCCCCTCCCTCTGCTATTTCTGAGTGTCTGTTATAGAAAAGGTAAGAATGTGACAAATGTAAACTCTGGCAAAATCGACATCTTTAGAATATATATAAAGCATTACTATGCTCAGTTCTTCAAATATGTTTGCAGTTAAATCACAGAATACCAGGAACAAATTATTTACCATATTATAAGGTTGCAGATCTAAGGAATTCTGTTTAATTAAATTTTGTAGGGTAGAAAACTTTTATATAGGGAAAAGACCTTTTTCTTTTACTTGAGAAGCGTTGAAATTATGAACTGCTGAAGAATTTATCATGCAGTGTGAAGCTTTGACTCTTTTTCTTCAGCTCTCCACTGAAGCTGAATTGTGTTAATTGTATTATATCAACTCTGTGGCCAGATTCATTTTTCAAACTGCTTTTCTAGCAGTGGGATGTACATTGTACCTGTGATATAAGACTGGATCTCTGTTTCCACACTACAATCTGCCTGCTTGTTTACAAGTTCTTTGTACTGATGCTCTGGTCCACATGAAGCCTTTGTCCCTTGTTGTGGAGATGTCAGTGTCTCTCACTCTCTGCTGCTGGTTAAAGAGAAAGTGTTCTTGTTTCACCAGTACATCTCTCACAACTTCAGGTGTTACTTTTTCTCTGAGATATTTTCCATGTAGTTAATCCCCCCTCCAGATCTTATGTAAATATTACAGCTATTTTCTGTAATTTCATTAATTATTAGCAGATAAATCCTCCTTTCATAGGAGTTATTACCATCCAAGCCTAAACAGAGGAAATTAGCCTATAAGGATGTGAGAATACCCCTCAAGAGACAGCTAGCTGGTGGTGAACTGTTTTCTTCTGTTTGGAGTATTACATTTATATTGTTCCCCCTGTTTTTCAGAAGAAAAACCAGGGACTCAAGGTGCATCTTGAATCTGACTGTCATGATGAACTGAAATGCAAGATTAGTCACCAGAGTGAAATAGTCTTTAAATGACTTGCCCTCATTTGGATGCCTTTCTGTTAGACATTTGTGGTAACTCTTAGCATCTTTTTTACTGTTTTCCAGGCTTTGTTCATGGCAGAAAAAGTGTTCTGTTACTTAGACTGGCAATCAAACAATCTTCAGTCCATTCAGTCGTGGAAACCTGTTTAACTTCCCTAATATATTTTCTATGACTATGAGCAGTGTGTTTGGAAGCGAGGTTTGTTAATCAGCAGGACAACCTGAACAAAAATTCTACTTATTCACTTGGGTGTAACCAGAATAAATAATCAGAGAATGAGTATCAGTAATGCTTTGTGCTGTTCCCAGACTTTAGGCACCATTTGCCACTGAGATGGTTTGTGTTTGAACTTTGTTGGATATCAGCTGACTTGGAGAATGAGTCAGCTGCCAAGAGTGGAAAAAAATAATAAATTGATGGGACAACTTTACTTCAGCTACATTTGCATCCCCACAGGATTTGGGGTTCTGTTGGATGTGGTGATGCTTGGGGTAGCAGAGGGAGAAACTGGTTATTCTAGACAGATTTTAGTGGTGATTTTACCCTGGTAGTGCTCATACTGTGCCTTTTCTTTCTTAAATGATGCTCAGGTCAAGTCTTTGTCTCTGTATTTTCCATCTTTCAGTGTTCCTACAAGCATTGTTAATTTACATCATCAGTCTTCCTTTCCTGAAGGTAGCACAGACAGGGGATGGGTTTGGCCCTTCTTACAGCTGGCAGATACCAGTTGAACGTGATCCTAAAATTGGAAGGGAGCTGGGAATATGATACCTTGGTCTGTCAAAAATAGCTTTTCATTCTTCCCCTGTCATTTTGTCACTAATTACTCATAACCACCCTGAGAAGATGTGTTATGTTACCAGATTGCTGCCTCAGTTTTGTCCTGCTCACTCACCTTCCCTTCCACGTCTTCAGCTTTTAAGGGTTCTCTGCCTTTCTGAGGGCTGATGTACAATGGACTCCTCCTTGCCTCAGGATACTTGTAGCTGTTTTTAATGAGCTTTTAAAAATTTTATTTTCTTCCCTTTATCCCCTTCTTTTCATCCTTGCATTATTTGTCTTTACTGACCTCTTCCTGGGGAATTGGGATTCTTCCTGGAGTCCATCAGTGCTATTTCTGAAGCACCAGCACAGAACAGCACAATATGCACAGATAAAACCAGAACCATTTCCACTCTAGAGATTATATTCCATTATGAAGTAGTTCCAAAATATTTGTTGTTACACTGAGGAATCAGAGACTGTTGGAATCCAGTATTTTACGTGCCTTAGGTAATTTTTTTAAACAGATGTAACTTGTTTTTTCACTGCCTTAAAACAATGTTCCCCTTCCCCCACTACAACTGCTACAATATGGTTTCAAGTGGTGAGTTGATAAGGGTTATCATTTCTAGCCACTCTTTAAACCTGGCATGAAGTCAGGACCCACCTCAGACAAGAATGATAGCTCAGAGCTTTGCACAAGAGACTGTGAAAGTCTCTGAAATGCCACCAGTGTGGTGTATTATTCACCTCCAACTTAATAATTCAGTTTGTTTATTTTAGATTTGACTGTGCATGTTGAAAGAGTGGGGTGCATGATAGCTGGGAGGACAGGATTCCTACCACATAAGTGTGGTTCTTAGAAAAGACTGCAGGATACAGGAAGCCTTTGAATCACAAACCTCTGGAAGAGTGGAACATCCCTTGTTTAACTCATGGCTCAGTGGGATTGCTTGGCTTTGGCTGAGCCACGTAATAAAATGCCAATCATAGGAATTTCTACCGCGTGTCCTGTTAATGTTGGTTCACAGCTGAGCAGGGAATGACTGCTTTACTGGAAGTCATGGCCTTCAAAACAAATTATTTAACCTCCCTGGTTTTAACTCTTTCATGTTTGGACCTCAGTACCTGTTGGCATCCCTGTTCCAGCCTCCTGTACTGTGCCAGGGTGGGACTGGCTCAGGACTGAAGAGTTTTGGGCTCATGGCCATTACCCAGCCAATGCTAAACCAATGTATTTTTTTGCCCCTTGTTTCTCCAGCTTTCAGATGGCTTGAATTTTGTCTGCCATCTGGGTGAACCCCTTAGCCACTTGAAAGAAGAGTGGCAGGAATTGTTTCACCATCCTGACTCGGTACCTTTCAACAGGTTAAACAATAAGTACAGGGGAAACCTCTCTTTATTATTTATATTGTCTTTCTTCTCCTGGCAGAGCCTTAATAAATCTGCCTTGCTAATTATCAGCTAGTGTTAGAGATGAGTACTCAATCCAAGTTTATTGGAGAAAGTCTTGCAGCTTTTTAGGCTTTTTGTTTAAAGTATACTGCTTGTCCAGTGAGGACCATGGGCTAATTGCTTTTTTCCTCCTTCTGCCCTGCCTTTATTTTGCACATAGCAGTGCTTCCCAAGTGCTGGGTGCTTTCCATGGAGATGTTTTTTGCTCCTGGGATTCTTGAAATTGAAGAATGTGGTGCAGGTCTACATGAGTTCTATTGCTGTGTTTTCTTCTGTTCTTTTCAATGAGTTCTTCAGTCCTGCACTGGAAAAGCCAAATACATGCAAATCCTGGAATTTCAGCATTAGCCACTTGCTGTCAAAGGGCAGGTCTGTTCTGAAGTTTTTCTGCTGGGTTCACAAGGATTTTTGTGGGTTTGCTCATACAAAGTAGCTTTAGACTACACAAAAAACTTTTCTTACATTGACTTTTTGGCAGGTTCTCTGGGTATCATGTTTGTTCTGGAGAAACATCTTTTGACTCAAAGAATTGCTTCTCATATGGGTGGATTCCCCTTCTGAGACAAACTAAACACAGCCATCAGTGTCTCTCTCCTCTACTTCTATGACACTGTAATGCTTAGAGCAGCCTCATTAAGAGATCTCTTTGTTTCAGTTTAGGTCAGTCAAATGTTGTCACTCCTGTGAAATAACTTTTCTCATTGTTTTGCAGATAATTTCTGCCCAGTGGCAATATAGAATTCTTCCTAAGTCAGTGCATTTGAGATCTTCTATATCTTTAAGAGTTAAATTTTAATTCAGAAATGCAGTCATGACTTTGGTTTTCCATCTCTTTTCCAAGGGAAAGTCTTTTATTGACAGAAACAGAAATACATATATATTTTTTAAATATACAGATTTAAAATGCAGCTTTGAAAACATGTGCACTGCAGAGTTCACCACCCAAGTTGTCTTAGGAGCCAGAAGTGAATGCTGTTTTGTTTAGATGTCGCTGTGCTGGAACAGCTACATGTTGGTGTTTACTGCTGAAGTACTTGGGAACTGGGAAGGGACTCAAAAAGCTTTGTGTCTTTGAGCTTAGTCTTAGCACAGTCAGAGTGCTGTAAGACCTAGAGGGAAGAATCCTGGGAATACTGCTGGTTGTGTGTGGAGCCAGCATCTTTAGACATGAGAGCTTTTTACCAAGGTCCTTCATTCTTCTGCTGTGGCCAAGGAGAGCCAGGGTGTGGATAAAACAGGCAGAGCTGATGTGCTGAAGCATTTTCTGAAGCAACCAGTACTGGGCAGGGCTGAGGTGAAGTAGGAGTCTGGAAAAATTTGGTGCTATGGTAACTGCCCAGGCTGCTGGTGAGTGGAAACAAGACTGTTCTGACTGAATCACCAGCATGTGTCTGTGTTTATTTTTGTCAGTCTGCCCTATTTGGAATTGGCCTACTGATGCAGCATTTTTGAAGCTTCAGATTAGGTGTGGGGGGCAGTTCCAAGTGTTCAGTGTTCACTGCTGAGAAGATGGTTTTAGGAGGTCACTTCTGCTTAGCTTTGCATCTTACCTAGGATGGATAATGGATATATATGTATTATTACCCCCAAAATTATGTTTTTCTCAGTTTGAGATTGGGTGCTGACATTCCTGTGCATTTTTTTTTTATGAGGTTCTTTGATTCTTAAAAAGGAAATCCAGTTAAGGGATACCCCACAGAGAGTGTGTCCACACCGTTGTGGTCCAAAACCGGGGATGATACAGGCAGGCAGGCCATAGAGATTTATGTTGAATGACATTGAATATCATAATTGATTCATTATTAAAAAAAAAAAAAGGCAGTAATTTGCTCTTGATGATGCCCACAAATACTGTTTAACTAGTATTGCATTTTTTGCACGCACAAAACTGATTTGGAACATTTGGAATCGAGGAAAGGAGAATCTGTTCTGCACCAAGAAGTTTAGAAAGCATCTGGTGCTTTTTTGGGGGTGGTGGAGTTGAAGATTATTTTTTGTTTCCCCCCCAGTTTTCAAGAGAATAGGGTGATTTTTTTTCTTTGGGGCTTTATTGATCTTAAAGCTCGTTTCATCCATTACTTCTTGATGTAATTACATAAATTGATTGTAGATGGGAAAGGCAAAGTAGCACTTTCTAAAACAAAACCCAGCAGTCAAGTCTGTGACAATTTGAGGTTCTGGTTATAAGCTGTGGGCTGTGGAGTTGAAACAGTAAGGGAGTCTGTTTTTATTTTAGGTTGTCTGCAAATTCTGTCTACAGTTCTACAGCCATTATGGTCTTATTTTAAAGTTTGTCTTGAGCTTTAAATGGGAGCAGAAGTTGAAGAGCAAAAAACTGTGAACCAGGAAGGTTTGTGGTCATGTTCCTTTTTTTTTAGCAACATATTTCCATGGTGTTGTGTATCTAGATTAAAGTGTAATCTTAAATTTAGAATTTGTGGAGTTGTAGTCCTTGCTTTTTATAAAAATACAAGCTCCCAGTCTCAATTTAAAGCTATGTTGTCTGAAAATGGAAAGCTACTCTTCTATAATTTTGTCTTTGATTATGTGCATCAGATTTGCTGCTGTACACAAAAGAAGGGGGATGAATCTGCATGAAAAATAATGAAGTTAAGCAGGATCAGCCGAAGTGGGTGATGACCTATTTTATCTGAGTTTGACAATTAAGTTATTTCCTCTAATTTCCAATGTTTTCCTTGGTGTTGCCACCCTTATGGTGCAATACAGTGCAGAGACCCAGCAAGGGATGGGGACAAAGGGCACCCGTGGAAGTGCTGCAGCTGGGATTGCAGAGAAGCTGTGCCAAGGCTGTGTGCAGAGGGGTCCTCTCTGTTCAGTTCTAGGTCTGTTCATGTCAACAGCAGCAGATGTCGAGGCAGGGGAGCAGACAAGCACCCTCAGGCAATAAGGAGGGATGGAGTTGGCCCCTGGCCCTGTGCCAGCCGAGTTGTGCTCTGTGATACTGGAAGGAAGGAATCTGACACCACCACCTGACAAAGTGGCCATAGTTCTACAGTGTTTTATCTTCAGCTGAGCCAAATAGATCAGGACATAGGAAATATTCCCTATGCCAAGAGGCACGTCCTGCTCTTTGAACAAAATTTCTCACAGCCAACAAATTCAGGGGGTCTGGAGCTTGGTGATGTGACCTGGTGAAGTTGGTGGGGATGGTTCTGCCAGAGAAGCAGAATGGTCTGCTCCTGGACAGGTCTTTGCTGAGTGTTTCAGACCTGCCAGTGTCAGTTTGAGCTCTCTGGTGTTATTGCTTCAGGCTTGGATGGTGCTTTTACATTGAGTTGAAGCAATTGGGTACTTTGAATCACAGCTCCCCTCAGGCTTGCACAGTTGGCAGAGATGGCACTTGTCAGTGCTCTCATAGAGCTGAGTGCAGTTGTAGCTGTGGACTGGGACTGTGGCTGTTTGCACACATAATTGGAAAAAAACCACATGGCAATACCCACCATATAGAAATCTCTGTAGCACAGAAGACTCCAGACTCAGTAGAAACACAGAAATTGAACAAGAGCTCTCTTACCTGCCAGTGCACTAAGATTAGGTGGTAGGGAAGAGCTGGAGTAGTCCCTGCAGCTATAGGGGAATGTCTTCCATATTGTGCCTGGAAGGCTGTAAAAATATCCCCAAATTCAGTTTATTACAGATGCACATATGTCAGATGACACTGCGAGGCTGAATTTTTAGATGCCATAAATGCCTGCTTTGGAGAGGATCTCATGAGTCAGGGAGCTCATGAGGATGTAACTTCTGACTCGTGCTCTGAGCAGTGCAGAAAATGTTTACAGCACAGGTGTGTTTAGAAATTGCTCTGCAGCACTGACTTGAAGAAATGTAAATTTGGAGTAAAATTCTGAAATTATATTTTCATATTGGTTAATGTTTTATGGAGCAGGTGGCCAAGGAAGCTACAGGAAGAAACTGATGGAGTGGAAGAATAGCAGGACACTGCCTCTAACTCACTTGGATTCTTACCTTTACAAGAAAAAGAGTTCATTTCAAAGCTCAGTAACCTAAAAATATGGGAGTGTATTGAAAAAAACCTGAATATGCTACCAGAGGATAGATATTAAGAAAATTACAGACCATGCAGATTAACAGAAACAAAAGACACAAAATGGGAAGGTGCATAAGTATTGCAGTAAGGAAGAGGAGACTGTGAAAGCTGGCTTTGCCTTACTGTCCCTGCTGGATAGGTGCAAAATGATTCTTTTGAGGGCAGAGTAAACAATCCAAACTTGATACAAAAAATCGTCTCTGCTGCCAGTTAGAGTGCAGGGTCAAGCTGTGTCCCACTTCCATGGAAAAGTGAGTTCAGTTCTCATTTTCAGTCAAAACATAAATGGAATAATAGAGATCAGGAGGGGGAGGAATAGAAACCAAAACAGAGAACATTGTTATGCTGCTATCTGTAATAATCACCTTGTGTTGTGTGGTGCTGGTGGCTCTGGTTATTCCCTGCTTCTCAAAGAAGTTACAGAACTGGAAGTGTAGCAGGAGCACTGAGGGAGAGATGAGCTTCCATAAGAGGAGCTGAGTAGTCTGTGATTAACCAGCCTTGAGAAGAGACCTTTAGGGGGCAGGGAATTAATCAGGGCTTCAAAATCCTTAAGAAAGTTGTCAGGGAAATGCTTGTTCTCTCTCTTCCAATTATTAAAATGCAGATACGAAGAAAAAAATAGTTTGGGCAGGAATTGAATGGGGAGCAGTAGGATGTTGCCTTTTCAAAGAGCTTACAAAGGTTCAGAAAGTGAGATTGTGTCAAATATGTGCTGAACAATGAAAGAGTGTTCTTGGAAAGTACAACTGTGTGTTCTGTCCTCTGCATCCACTATCAGCTATTTCTGGAGACAGTACATCAGGCTAGACAGACATCTGTCCTCATATACTGTATCTGCATTTAGGTGTATTTTTACTGTCTTCCTAATCACCCATATAAATAGGGTTTTTTCTGATA
Source organism: Pycnonotus jocosus (assembly GCA_013400435.1). NCBI lineage: Eukaryota > Metazoa > Chordata > Aves > Passeriformes > Pycnonotidae > Pycnonotus > Pycnonotus jocosus. The sequence continues at coordinate 141,848 of VWYP01002986.1, read as the reverse complement.
TATGAGTCAAAATATCTCGCAAATACCAAATTGGAAACTAAATTGCTGATTGTTGTCCAGCCTTTTTCCCACCAATTAAGAGCTAAAGAGTAGCTGTAGTTGTACATTGGAAAGCTGTCAGTTACTTAAGGAGACTAACATTTTATCTTGGATTCAATAAAAGACACTAGTAATGGAAAATCTTTAGTAATTTTGTCATTCTTAAATAATTTGTGTGTGGGTTGGGTTTATTTTAGTGCTATATTTCTGCTGCAGGGAATCCTGTGCCATGACCATTCTGCTTGACTGATATTTTGTTTGGTTTTTTTTGAAGGTACATGGGAATAGGACTTTCTGCTCAAGGAGTCAACATGAACAGGCTTCCTGGTAAGTCACTATTAAGGTTTGTTTTGATTTACAATCTGTGTTAAATGTTCATTTGAAATAAAGATTTTTCTTTTTATATATGAATTAGTGAATGTATATTTTTGTTAATAAAATTGCATTACTATAATTGTCTTATACCTGGAAGCTTCAGCTTATTGAGTGTTATCTTAAATTGAGTTACTGGCGTTGTCAATGCAGCCATGATGATTTTAGCAGATAATAGAAATTAGAACTAAACTAATGAGTAATGGGCAAGATCATGAGCTTTCAGACAGGCAAACTCTTCTTTGTGTCTGAAAAGTAAGTAGGAAAATCAGTTTGCATTTAATCTGTGTATTCCACTTGACAAATTTACATGAAAGTATCTGAAAATGACAGGATAATTGTCATTGTTGTATTGTCTCTCTTCTTTCCTTCTTCCCACTAAAAGACTACAAAAATGTGACAGAGTGGTATTTCTAGTTTAATGTTGCTTCTTTTATTTGAAATGTGTGATTTTGGGTTTGCCTCTAAGTTGGTTAAGTGGCTTCTTTTTAGAAATAAATAGTTGCTAATCCTTCTTTGACTATATCCTATCTATTTAGTAAAATAACAATTTCTAGATATATATTGACACAGTGACTTCTATGCCAGAAATTCTTTCAACTGGGGTTTGTATTTGGTAGAAAGTAAATGTTCTTCAGATGGCAGAATGAATGAGAGCTGGTCAATGGTGGGGGTTCATTTGGCTTTGTTACTTCTGGTGAAGTTGTTTTAAAGATGAAATCTGTGTTCAGCCCTTGTTATGGGTCTTGGTATCTCAAAAGAATGTTTTGTGAATGTCCTAACAAAAGAAAGATCTGATACCTGTCTTGGGGAGAATGGTTTCAGTGAAACCTGTGCTTACAAGAATTTGCATCTTCCTGGAAACTATATTTGTTGGTAATTGTTATGAAAACTGCACCAGTCCCTCCTACTCTCTGCACTTTCTCTCTCTGCAGTCCTCCTGATCCAAGTGGGTTGTGTGCCATGTCCAAGGCAAAGCAGGAATCTAGTCCCATCATCTCTTTCCAGGGTTGAAGTGCTTGGAAAAGGGGATGTTTGGCTATTAATGGAGTCTGGTTTGTTCAAGAAATGGTTCTATGGCATGTGTGAGGGAAAGATGGGGGGAATGTCTTGTAGACTTGGCCTTGCAAATGGTTGGTTGGATTATGCTTAATCTAGGATTCTCCTGGGGTTATAACACAGGTACTTAAATGGTTCAATACTAACCTGAGATGGTGTGTACTGAATGTCTCAGGTGTGCTGTCCTGAAATTAAAAAGCCAGTGTAATCTTTACTTTTTTTTTTTCTTTTTTTTTTTCTTTTTTTTTTCTTTTTTTTTTCTTTTTTTTTTCTTTTTTTTTTTTTTTTCCCTTTGATGACTAAAAATTACCCAAACCACTCCTGATAAATGGCTTTAAAGCCCAGGAGTTACATGGGCATCATTTGTGGCCAGTTTGAGTCAAAGTGCCTGTATACCACTGTCATTTCTAGAGCACGTGTGATGAACATGGAATTCTTTGCTCTCAGTAAAATAAAGCATAAAGTGAACTTGAGACTTGAGATGGTGTTTATTTAGCAATGAATTGTACAAATTTGATCCTATGAACCTGTTGTTTGTTTGATCACAGGCAGATTATGCTGCCAAAAATCATTCTGTGGTCATAGGTAGGTCACTCTCCCATCATCTGTGTAAAATTAACTGCATGGCTCTGTACTACAGCTCAGTAATTATCTTCCTGGCTTTTAGAGAATGAGTCTGATTTATTTTTTTTTAGTATATTGTTCAAGTAACTGAAGTGAGAAACACATTTCCAGACTTAACTGTTATCAGGTCCTTCACAGCACAGAGTAAGTGAGAGCTAACAAAGAAGTGACAGACTTTGGAGTCTTGACTTGGCTTTGTGTCAAAGTGTAATTTTAACTTTTTGTGACCTGAAACCCTGCCAGGTTTGTCTCCTTAGACCCTTTCTAAGTAACTTCTGCTTTAACAGATCGATTTTCACTCAGTGTGCTGCCAGGGAAGTGTGTAACCACTACAAGTGGTGGTTGGGAGCCCAGAGCCTGGAACAGGAGCCAAAGTTGGTCCCTTTCTAGTTCCAGTTTCACTGTGGATCCTTGGTGGCACCATGGGAGTCCTAATTCGAGGAACAGTCTTGCTGCTGGATTTTGTCTCAAACTCCTCTTCCCTCCACAAGGACAAACACTTTGGCCATATCCAGTTCCAAGTCAGGACATTTGTGCTTTATTGCCAAATTTATTTTGGCTTCAGCCCAGCTGAGTGCTGGTGGGGGTAGTGCTGAGCTTTCTCTGAAGGTTACAAGTGTGATTGGAGCCACATGAGCTGAGTTCCTGCCTGCATAGGGAATAGAGACTGCTTTTAATTGGAGAGTTCCCTGTCCATGTTTGACTCAGGGTTTCTTTATGCTGTGCTTTGAAATTCAGTCAGCAGGTCTGAAATAATTGTGGGATTACTATTAACTAACAACTTTTGTGACCCTGACATATCTTGATTTTTTAACATTTTTTAAAAGACATTTAGAACATTTACTAATAAGCATTCTGCTTTAAACCAATGGCTTTTAGTGAAATGTCTGCTCACTTCTTTCCCCACGTTCAGGTTTTTTTTCACGTGTGCTCAGCATTTTGGTATTTGAGGATGAAATTACATGTTGCAACTGAACTGGTCTAACTCAGTGTCATCAAAGGAGAGAAACCTGACCCTTCCCTCCTCCCTACCCCATCTGCACAGTCACTCTTCTTCTCTGGTGCAAGCCTTTGGCTCTGGCAGTTGTCACCTTGGCCAGGCCAACTTTCAGGCCAGGCAGGAACCTGCCTGCCTCTGCTGTGTTGGGGTTGTGGTGGGCTGGTTCCTAAAGGATTCATGGAGCAAATGCTCTTACTTGTGCATCCTGCATGTAACATATCTGCTTTTATTTTATTTTTTAAAATTATTTAATTTTTTATTCTTTTTTAAAAAATTATATTTTATTTTATTTATGATTATGATGATTATTATTTAGCCCTCAGTCCAGTAAGTTTTTCTGAGCACTGCTGAAAATGTATTGGTGCTTTGCTACAGGTTTCACCAAACCCTCATAAAACGGGATGATGGTAAGTGTCCTGTCCTTAATATTCCTGAGTTTGAAAACTGGAAATCAGTCTTCCCTGCCCCTAGTGTTCTGCATTAGTTCAAATCTTCATGCTGTTGAGAAATAACATTTTATTTGTTTGAGCTCTTTGAGGGTTACCCAGCAGGAACATGAAACCAAGCAGAGAGGGAAGGGTGGATGAATCTTTAAGGTAGCAGCAAGTTCTTAATTTGGCCTAAAATGCTTTGAAACCACACCCTGAGGGATACCCTGCCTCAGTTTCTTGAACAGCATAGATAGGAGCTGACCAATCACTTTCAGAGACTTTAAACACCCTCTGGTTAATAAATGACTTGCCCTGCTATGCAGCATTGTACATGCTGAAGGGAGTGCCAGCTTTCACTCACCATTCTTTGGTTTTCAGAAACATCGGTAATTTTTTCAGCTTGCTTTTCAAACAAAAAAACCCCTGTTTGGCTTATTCACTATCTGTCTGCCCCAAACTCTCTGTTAACAGAACAAGCTTCAAACTCAGGAATGTTTTATAGGCTTGAATTAGTGTGCAGTTAGATAAATCAGGAGAATTTGGTGTACAGAGACCTGCTCTCTTTTGGGCTTTGACTTCTGGGTTTGTAGTGCTGTGAGCCAGGTCAGCAAAACCAGAAACATTTTGTACAGGTGTCCTGAGTCTTTTGTTCAGCAAAAGGTCCTTGTGAGCAACCCATTTATCTAGACATAAAGATAAAATAGAAATGAGCCCTGGGAATTAAGAATTCCCTATGCTCTCCTCCTCTGTGAAAGCCATCCTTCATCCTCCATAAATGAATACATGGACTGGGCTTTCCATTTTAGCTTTGTTTGGATATCCTTTCCTTTGAATTTTCTTGCTTATAGGTTTCTGTTGACATTTGTAGGTAGGACTTTATTTCTTCTCAGCTTATTTTACATGCTGTCAGAGAATATGCAAGCACCAAATCATCTGATTAGAAGCAAATTCAATTATGCATTAGTCTTGCCTGACAGGTGTGTGTCTAAACCAGTCTTTCATTATTTTTCTGGCAACTTCTTCCAACACTGTCCTTGTGTTGGAAACTTTTCCTGATGACAAAGCTGAATATCCCACGTAGTCTGACTCTATTCTTGGATCACGTGGAGGTGGAAAATAATTAATTTCTTTCCTCTTTGTACCTCTATAATGAAAACCTTTATCACTGCTTCTTTCCAAATCATACATCCCTGGCTCTTCACCCTTCCCTGTTTGTCAGGTTTCCTTGATTTATGTAGATGTTTGCTGAATGTTTAATCACTGCATGTATCACTAGCACCAGTATCTTACTTTTTGTAGTAAAAGAAAACATTAAAATTCAGAGCAAGTCCAGGAAGTGGCTCTTATCCCATCTTGCAAACAAGGGCAAAGGAAAATCCTTGCCAAGCTTTCACAATTTTTCAGGCTTCAGCAGAAACAGGAGGGGAAGAAGCTACATGGTTACCTGGGAAAAGAAGGCCTTTGGCTTCTAAAGCAATCAGCAAAAGCCCTGAAGTATGGGATTAAATACATGAACAGTATGTGGCAAACAAACAGTGAATCAGTCTGCTTTCAGAGCCTCTTGGCTACATCAGCAACTTGGACACACTGCTTGATTTTCTGTCTTTAGAAGTAATTTCTATTAAGTTTATTTATTTATGCAGCTGATGAAGCTCTGGCTTATAGTACCTTATGGTGTTTGTCCTGCTGCAAAGCTCTTTCAGAACTAGCCTTAAAAACAGTTGTCCAGAAAGGCACGTGGGATTTCCTCACTGTGTCCTAGCAAAGCCTTAGACAGGTGTTAGTTACACATGCAGTGAGTCCTTCAGCTGGCTGTGCCAGTTCCTGTCCACAAAATTGCTTCTGCCTCTGGTACCCTCTAATTTATCCTATCAAACCAGTTTGTGGGGCTGCATGTGGAGTGGGTCACGTAATTGGGTTAATAATAATGGGTGGGGGGCACTGCTTCGTTCTGGGGTTGTTATTACCTTGCATCTGTCCACTTGCCTGTGTTCATCACACAGGTAATGCAGGTTGAAACAGCACCTTTGGGAAACTTTATTCTCCTGAATCATGTGGTTAACAGTGGTCAAGAGATTATTTTTGATAGAAGGAGATATGTGTTGAAAACCTCAATTAAATTTCCCCCCAATTAACAGTTATCCTGATCATGGAGACATTTTTACATGGGCATCTTTTCAGGTATAGTGGGCTGAAGCTAACTTGGCTGCTTTGTCTCCCTGAATTTTTATTTAGGCTGAGAATTTCTCTTGGAACTTCACTTGGGTCACCTTTTTGCTGACTTAAATACGTTCTTACCTGAAAGCTTGATTTCTGCCTCCTAAGATGTCATCAGTATGTTTAGAAATGGCAGATTTTAGCATTTCACAGTGCAAGAAGAGAGAAAAGTGGGTCAGTGTGATGGGTCAGCTCTGGAATTATTGAATCCATTTGTGCAGAATGGATTTTTAGAAAAATTCCTCACCATATGAGAGCTCACATGGGTGGGTAAAGATTATTGTGGTGCATAAAACAGTGGTGGATAAAAAACATACCCAGCCAAAAAAAAAAAAAATACATGTTACAGCAGATTTGAGATTTCTGGCCTTTGTAAGTCAGAACCCTTTGGATTTATCTACATGAATCTCTTATTTTTGGAGAAAGAGTTTATTTATGTGAGTGAATCTCCATAGTGCACTCCAGCCACTAATAAGTGTTCAGTCCACAACACAAGGCTAAGCAATACAGGCTACCCAGCCCCATCTGGAAAAAAACCCACAAAAACCAACAAAAAAGCCAAATTAAAAAATCTAATGTTGGAGGGAGTATCCTGAGACTGATTGAAGCTGGTTGTTTCTTACTTGAATCTGCTATTTTCAAAAAAGCTTTTATTTGTTGGAGTTTTTTTAGTTTAAGTCAAAATTAAGGTCACACTAAAGAAATTAAAAAGAAATTAGCCTTCTTGTAATAAAACAAAAGGATTTCCTTTGAACTTAAGTGTTCACATATTTTTAGCGTTAAGATTTTTTTTTCCCATATGGAATCAATCGTGTGTTCAGTGTATGTAAAATGCCATCATAGGAAAGTAATCTGAGGAGCACTTAATTTTTGTTTGTCCTGGACACACACAACTCATTATGTTGTTTCCTTTTTCATCTTCACTCTAAATCTATATGTACATGTATTCTTTGTATATTTAATGACTGCCCTGCTGCATCATGTGTTGGAGAATCTGAGTTCCTCTGGTATTACTTAACTCACTCTTACCTTTTCTCTTCCTGCTTCTACTCTGCAGATCAGCTGAACCATCTTAAAATGAAAATTTAGAATCACAAAGTTTTTAAAATTGGAAATTCTAGAATTCTCAACATTATGTAATCTTTATTTTAAAAAAATTAATTTTTTATGTCTTTGGCATCGGTTTTTCAGTTTGTGTGCTGAGTGCACCTGAACATGTATGAAAATTCCAGCTTGAATATTGAAACAGATTTGTTGTGTGTGCTGTGCATTCATTTACGTCCCATCTTTGTCCCTTAGAAGAACTGGAAGTTCTTTCTTTCTCGTTCTTCAGCTTTTCAGAAATCATTATTGGGCTTTCTGACAAAAGCTCTGCGCTCTCACACTGCCATGCTCTGCACATTTGGGGTGTTGCCCCTCTGGAGCTTATCATGCACAGAGCTGAGCACAGCTTGGTTGGGTGGGTGAGTTCTGGAACATGAGCCTTGTGCCCAGGGCTGATACTGGCTGAGCTTGTGGGGCACAGGGGGGTTGGACAGATGTGCTTCCTGATTTCTTCCTGATAGGTGCTGAGGGGTGACACCAGAGTGATCAGGTCCCCAAATGAGGTCAGACCTGATGCTATCAGGTGTGTTCAGAGCTGGAGAGTAACAAAACCAGCTCCTAAACCACAGGATTGGGATGAATTACCTTCTGAATTAAGGTTAAATTTAATGTCATGTTTTGTTTGTGGCTATATATATGAAAACTAGAACTGTATAAAGTAAAAATTCCTGCCTTTTTCCCTTTCTAACTGACTTCAGGTCATGTGTTTGCTCATATTGATTGTGATGATTGTCCAGCCTGCAGCCAGAAAAACTGCTGCCAGGCCTTTGGTTGGGTTTTTAGGGAAGTGTTGAGTTTCTTTTTTTTTTTTTAGTCGTTTCAGTTAGACTGGCTTTGGGCACCCAGACTTCAGGTTTGACTGGAGAAGCAGACTGAGGCTCCATCTGAGCTCTCAGCAGCTGTGCCTCACTCTGGAGTAGTTGGGAAAGTGCTTTGCCATTGAAGTTGAACAAAACCATCAATCACTATTTCAAGACAGTAATCCTGGCCTTGGAAAATAACCAAAAAAGTGTTTCCACTGGTCATTAAGTGTTCAGGCATCAGTGTAAGTGATTCTTAGTGCTGTCCTGCACTTTTCCATGCCCTGGTTTCTGTGCTGTGCTTCTTTCAGAGCTGGACTCACCTCTTTTAGAGGTTCTGTGCTCTATCCTCATGCAACATATTCCCAGAGTTGTATTATCTGGGTATGCTAAAGCTCCTGCCTTTGCATGGATCTCTCTGTCATCCAGCAGGTTGTGTTTGTTGTGTTCCATGTGAAAGCAGAGTTTCCAGAGCAGAGCAGAGATGGCATTGCACAATGTGGATTGGAGTTTGGCCTTCCCCAGTGCCACGGGTTGCATCTCCAGCTGTAGCACAGATTGTGGAAAATCCAGGTATCTTAGTGACAGCTAAGAGTTGACTGGCACTTGAGAGACAACAGTTCAGCTGTTGTAATCACAGACCTGCTTGTTTCTCAGATTAAAACAAATTCTTCAATGTGGCTGTACCTATTATCAGAGCCTTTTGGATAAAAGGTAGCATCAACACAAAACTCAGTTTCCCTACAACTCAATTTGCTGGGTAGCAGCGATTTCCAGTGATGGATAAATATGATCCTCTTCAGAAAACCCTGTTGCTTCACCTTGATTAATATGGAAAGTATTTAAGAAACCTCAGTTTAGAATTTAGAAGTCCTTGTTGCAACCTCTTAACATCATGAGGTGCTTCTTCTGGAAGACTCCTTTCTACATAAGGTCTTGTGTTTACATAAGTGGGGTTTTGTTGGTAATTTTCTTAGCTCATTAAATACCATTTTAGGGATTGTTTTTAATAGTAATTGGACATGAACCCCCTGCATTCTGCAGTGAACTCTAACATTGCTTTTGGCTGAGTCACTAAACTGTCTTGCCTTGATGTCTCTGTAAAATGACTCTTGCCCATTACCTTGCAAGATTTTGCTGGAAGTTCCTTAATATTTTATAAATGTGTTCTTGCCCGTCAGCTGAAGGTTGAAAAGTTGGCCTATAAATTAACATGTGAATTATTTAATATGATGAGATTTGAAGCCTGTGTATGTGGTAAGCTTTTGATTGTAACTTGTTCTTTACCCCTTCCACTAAATAAATGGAAAAGCTCCTCATCCCTGTCCTGTACCCCTGCTCTGCTTCTCACTCCCTCCACTATGATGTGTCAGGGAATATAATGGATATAATGGTGCAGTGGTGACCTGATCATGCTGGAGAGCTTTTCCTTTGTAGACAGAAGCAGCCTGTTCTGTAGCTGCTTTAACCATGGTGTGCTCTTCTCAGGGCTGTAAATGGCTTGTAGCACATCTTCACCTCTCTGGTGTAGGGAAACCCAGATCATGTTCTGGCTCTGGCAGAAGATGGACCCATCAAGCTTCTAAGTTAGGAGGACTTGCCATCTTTATTCATTCAAGGAAGTATGATTTTTATCTTGATTACTGTATTCTGTGGTGAAGTGCATGCTAAGTAATAGTGAAATTGGCTCCTTACAAATTTCTGGGGCTGGTGGAACAGACTTTTCCTGTTGAAAAGGTATTGCATGTGTTGCAGCTGTCCAGAGCCTTCTGGTTTTGTTTTTTTCTTTATGAGTCAGTGGGTAGTGCTTTATATAATGGTGTAGACTGTGGTTTGATGTTGTTTTGAAGGCTAGTTAACTTGCAGTGGTTGTTTAATGATAGGACTTGCTGATCTGGTCTAAAAATCACTGTGCCAGATTAATCTTTTGAAAAATTGGATTGTACAGTGTTACTCTGCTTGTTGTCTCTGTGGTGGATCAGGCAATGCTTGTTAGCACCCACATTCTGCTCAATCTCCCAGACTCTTGAGTCATACTGACTTTTGGGTCACTGTGTCCTTTTCTTCCTGCTCTCTGTTAATATGAGAGAGATGTTGTGATTCTGGTTTTTTCTTTCTTTTTTCTTCCTCTCCTTTGGATTCTTGCCACACACAAGTCTTGCTGTGAGGATTTGGTCTGAGTTTTGTCTCTTTTACCGTTGCAAGTACTTTATTGAAAAACATGGAATAGCTTTTTAGCCAAAGCTGCAGCCAGGCCTGCCAAGAGTCCTGCACTCTCTGATTAGCATCATCTGCTGTGTCTGTGCAGGAGCCAAACTGATTCTGCTTCATCTGCTGGGACCTGGGGTGACGGGGAGGCCGTGAGCAGCAGTGCCTTGCTGGGGTGTATTGGTGCTGTGCTGCACTGCTCCATGGCCTTGTACAGGATTCAGTGGGATACTGCAAAGGTTATGGGATCTGAACCCATCCAGCCCATGCTTAGGGAAGTTTGTGCTCCATGGAGTAAAGTGGTTTTATCCTCTTTACAAGCATTGGTCCTGTAGTGCAAGGTTTGGCCTTCTGCTGCCTTCAGTCATTTTGCCACCTTATAGAAGAAGTAGAAACTGTTGCAAACAAGAAAAGTTGAGCATGTTTCTAGCTAGGACTTCTTCATATGCCTGGGTAAGTGGGTTTTAAGGTCTTTTTTTTTTTTTTTTTTTTCCTACCCTTGACATGTTCTGGGCAGATGTCCAGGCCCTTGAAGTTCTGCCAGGGAGATACTGTAATGTGTTAAGCACGCTATTCCCTGGTCCTATTCCTGTCCTGCAGTTGGTGTTGTGACTGTACCTAGACAGTTGTTCCATGCCAGGGCAGTGCCTCCCCTATGCCCACATCCCCAGTTCTATAACAGAGGTTGCTGTGGCCACTGAGCAGCTGTTTTTGTAGCCTCATTGTGGAAACAGAAAGATGTGTTGCAGCACTAATAGTTGATTTGATTCTAAAGCATGACTGAATAAAAAAAAAGCAAAGTAACCACCCCGCTCTCACTAAAATGTGTGATGTGTATGCAGCTTCATAAGGTTTGGCATAAATGCTATAAAAACTGAATGACAGCTGAGATGCTCCAGCACCTCAGATTCTTCTTGAGGAAGCAGATGTCTCATGGCCAGGCATTTACAGACTTCTCATGACCAGGCATTTGGCTTCTGAGGCTGTAGGACCACCAGGGCTTGCTGAGCCTTCCCTTTGCTGGGGGCAAAGGCCTGCGTTTACTATTGTGGACTGATGTACACCAGAGGCACATCCACTTGCAGAGCCAAATCCACTGGAAGATGGAGTCATCAACAGAGGGTGATTCCACTTCTCCTGTGGTGCTGGCTCCTGCCACATGTTCGTGCCTGGGGCTGCTCAGCCTAGGACAGTGTAGAAGCAACATCCAACTTCTCTGTGCACTAGATTGCATCTGTTCAGCCTCTGTTGAACATACCTTCCCCTCCCCTGACCTCATGCTCTGCTGCTGCCAAAGACCCATAACTGGCTGAGCAATAGCAGCCTGCTCAGCACAGTGCATGGAGAAGGCTCTGCCTCCAACTGGAACATGGTCCAGCAGCAGCTCTGGGCTCTGCACTGCCTCCACCCTCCACATCCCATTCCCCAAGCACTGTACAAGCAAAGTTTGTACATCTGTTTCTGCTGGACTGTGGGTTCAATAAATCTTACAAAATTATTTTGTTTGGTTTATTTCAGTGTGTTGACACAAGTTCTTGTCACTTTGCAGCTAGTGTTTGCACACCACTTGCCCTGGCTTGGGCAGCTGTGGGAAGCTAGGGTTGCTGGCCAGGGGAGTGGGAAAAGGAATGCCACAGGCAAAATACTGAACAAGAATAGAGAGGGGAGAAAAATGAAAAGTGTTCGAAAATGTGAAAGAGAGAAAGCAGATAGAGAGAATATTTGGAAAGACTGTAGAGTGGTTACTGGGGTCTGTCCTGAAGAATAAGTCTCAAACTCTCCCATTAGTCATGATACAACAGACACAAACCCTACCGACACATCTTCAGATTCTTTCTGAGGAACTTCCATCTGCCCTGCATATGCCCAAATACACTCCACCATTCCTTACAGCTTCCCTGACTGCAGGGAGGTTACCAGTGACCGGTCAGTAAAGCCCTGTCCTTTGCAGCAGCTTCTATACCCATTGCACTGAATGCTTGGGCTGAGTTGCTGTAGAATATGTTTCTCCTTTGGAATGTTCATGGATAGGGAATGGTCCATGTGTCAGTGATAAAGTTCATCTGTCTGCCAACATCTTTAGCCCAGCAAGTGCAGAGTAGGAAGAGTCTGACGTGTCTGACTATAAATCACTGGAAAAGTATATTTTCCATGATCACTGGGCCTTGCATGTCAGTCCTTTGGCATGTCATCAAAGGGGATCTCAGTACAGATCCCTCTGGGTGTTGCCTTCCCTGTTCCCTTGTGCCTAATGGCAAGTTTGACGTGTTTGAACCTTGGTGCACTGGGGGATGTCATCACTTGGCTTTCTTCTCCACCCTGTGTGAACAAAACATCAGGCCAGAAAAGGCATAGTGAAAATACTGTCCTTGGTAACTTGCATCAGGCCGTCCATCCATCCATCCATCCATCCATCCATCCATCCATCCATCCATCCTCTATATGATGCTCCTCACTTTCAAGGTTGAGCAGCTTATCCAGGTCCTGGTTTACCTGGGTGTGCCATGATGCCAGTCTTGCCCAGAGCCTACCAGAAGTTCTATGTTCATTGCTGGAGCTCTTGAAGCAGAGAGCTTGAAGAGCTAAATTGCCATGTTATGTCCATGGTGCTGAGATGTAATTGGTCACCCAGCTCAACAGAGCCACTTCCCACTTGCTGCCTTCTGAGGCAGAGTCTGATCTCAGGTACAGAAGTCAGGATCTGACCACAAAGTCAAGAGTAAAGCAAGGCTGACGTCAAATGGGAGAGTTTGGATTGAACAAGGACAGATGTAGGATAGTCAGAGATAGTAGTAGCACACTACATCTAACTCCAGTGCTTGCTTAAGAGTGAGTGTTTATCAATTTATCCTGTAACTGTGTCCTGAAGTAACTCATGTCCTCTCTGCCACGTGTCTGGCATTGCATAATTCTGACCTGTTTATCAAGCAGCAGCAATGGAACTTGCTGTTCATTTTTTTTCCCCTATGTGTTGGGATCAAGGTAGTCTGCCAAAAAGGTCAGCATATCAGCTTTTTCTTGTTAGCAGGCCAAACAGACCTTCATTTTGGTGTTGAACACACAAAAATGTCTGCCCAAACACTACTTGTGGTTTTTGTTTTTCTTTCTTCCTGTTTTTTGATTGCACAATCTGAGATATTCTGCATCTTGTTAGTAAATATATAGGTATATTTTGGGTTTGAGTGTTGAAGGGTTCAATTCAAAGGGATGTAAATTTAACTTCTTTTTGCTCAATAGCTATTGAAGTCCTACCTGGAGTGGTTGTGATTCTGTATTTGCATTTTCAAAGTGCTGTCTTCAAAATGAGCTGTAGTAAGAACAGTCTTAGATTCAGGACATTGAGGTTTTGCTTCGACCACTACCATGGGCCAGGTGGCCAAATCCTTTCTGTTCTCTGCCTGTCTCCCCTATTTAAAATGATTTTATGCTTTTGAAAAGAGCATGCAGAAGGGAAAGGAGAGAAGGAAGGAACTGTAAACTGGACCCTGCACACACTCTAGCTCACTTGATTTCAGTCTATAGAGTATAGTTCATCAGGAGTCCATGACCTCTGTTTTATAAGAAAAAAAACACCAATTTTGTCCAGATTTCTGAAATTTTGAGAGGAATCTGCACTTGCACTTGAGAATTTCTAGACTGGGTTACAACTGCATGTAGGTGCTGAGTGTCCATTGCTCTAGACATAGCTGTGGCCAAGAGACCAAAACAGGATGTTCTTTAAACATGCCAAGCCTTGTTGGAGTGAGCTACCAGTCACAAACTATCAGTGCATGGGTTCTCCCAGGGTTTTCTTAGGAGCAGCTGCCTGCACTTCTCTGTCCTGGGATGGGCTGCTGGAACTGCTGAGGACTGTGAGATGGAGGATGGTGAGAGATGCTGGGGGGAGCTGTGGGAGCGAGCTGAAGCAACGTGCCCTGGCAGAGAGATGCACATGAGAATCTGTGCAAAGGGAGCATTGTCACAAGAGCAGTGATGCATTTTGGAGTGATGACAATGACTTCATGGAAACATCAGGTCAGTGATAAAAAAGACAATAAAGGGAAAATGCTAGGATTAACTTGCAGAGGGCTAGGGAACAGTGCAGAGAACAACTGCAGCCTCTCCATGGGGCACCTTCATCTCCATTCTCACAAGCAACACTGAAAACCCAGAGAAGGTTCAGATGATGATGGTCAGAAAAGCAGGAAATAGCCAAATAAGTTAGGAGTCATCAGCCTGGAAAAGGGATCATTATGGGGGATTTTGCAGAGGTCTGCAATACTGACGTGTTCTGGAGACACCAAATCCATAGTTAGTCGTCTTCTCCAGTGCAAGAACTACAGGATATATCCAAGTAGTAGGAGGCATGTTTTCCTTGCTTGCAGTTATGCTGTCAAGCTCCTTTTTGCAGGACACAGTGAATGATCCGAGTGTTTATATGTTCTTAATGGAGGATTGAACAATTTAATGGAAAAAAAATCCTTTCAGGAGTACTGAGTGAACAGAATCTCCATCTGGCTTGGTCTGTCTGTGCTTACAGGTGGTTGGAAAGTGGTCACACTGTTCAGGCAGGGTGTGATACATGCACATCCTGTCCTTCTGCTGTCTCACTTCTTGAAGAGTGTCCTTTTCTGGGCTGACCCCCTATCCCACAGGGACAGCCTTTTTAAGAGCATGTGGGTATCACCTCATCTCTGCCTTCCAGGTCACAACAGTGACTTCTGCAAGTATTTGAGTATAAATGGCACAGAGGTTAAACTGTCCAGAGAATTTGCAGATGCAGCTGTGGGGAGGGCTTTCAGGAAGTTCTGATTCCTTATTAAATTCCTTATTAAAGCACTGCTGGATTTTGTAGAGGAAGAAGCTGTTGAATAACTGGAGGTTCAAAGGTTGTCGTAGGAGTCACAGAGGAGGTTGTAATATGCTGGACCCATTCCTAGGTGGCGATAGCAAATTGTTAATGGTGCAGGAAAAGCCCAAGTTTTCATAAAATGTTTTGAGAAAAGTTGCAGTCTGTGTTTTCAAAGTACGTGTGATGAGTTACTCCCCACTCTGCTCGTAATCCAGGATAATGCCAAATGCTTTCAATAGGGATACACTATTTAAATCAACAGGCCCAGATAACTTTGACCTAGAAGTACTAGAAGTGCTGATTGTTGTTTTTAATTTAGATTATTAGGAAATTTCAGAAGATGGCTAAAGCTGGCCAGTGCTGGAACGACCCATATGCCACCGCCCTCATGTTTATTTTGGGCAGAATTTTGGAAATAGGGATCTATTTTTTATTAATAAGTAACTTAAGGTTAGGGATATAATTCATGCCACTCAGCTTATGTTTACAGTAAGTACAGTAAGTTCACTCAAACAACTCTGGCTTGTTTTTTTAAGATGACCATGGTGATCTGATAAGGCTGACAGTCTAGATTTAAAGCCCCTAGTGTGGTGCCAGGTCCAGGTTCAGCACTACACAACATTTGAGTTGAAAAAGTAAACTCTACATAACATTAGCAAAGTGCTGGGTGAGCGAATTTCCCTAACTGGTTATGTCAGTGGTTTTCTGGGGAGAATAAGATTCAAAACAAGCTTTTTCTAGGCATTGTTGCTGTATGTACCACATGTGTCATTATCTGCAAGGCCTTTATTCAGTCACTTCACTTCTCACTGGAGTTCACCACCACCATTGGTGCTACAGCAAGAAATGACGCTGTGAAGCTCAAGTCATAAAGGAACAGGAGGAGGGTTTTTTCAGTAGGATCAGCTGTAGGTAATGAAACCTTTATTTCTTCCACTGCAGAGCCAGTAGTGTCTGCATTGGCACAAGCATTTGGTGAGCTCATCCTCACAGTTGGACATGCTGTTGTATTTCTTATGGGAGCCTTACCCAGTAGATGATGTGTAAGCACTTCACTGCTTAACTGATGACAAGTTCTTGGTAGATGCTTTGTAATGCCAGGAATGTTTTATGCAGAAGAACTAGAACTTTGTATTTGGATTGTATTATGAGTAGGTTAAGAGATAAATTGATTTAAGTTATCATCTGAATTATAACTTAGCAACAGCTTCATTAGAGAAGTTCGGAATTGACACTCATGTAACAGGTCTAGTTTTGGGGAGACTAAAATAATAGATCAGTGATGGCAACAGAGCAAATAAAAGAGGTAGTGGAAAGGAGCCACAGTTTTAAAAATTCAAAAATATTTCAATGATATTTTTACTGTATGGAGTCTTAGCAGTTGAAGTTTGACAACAGACTCTAGAGCCCCTATCGCTTCCTCCTTTGTTTTGGCAAGTCAATTTGGCATCGTTTTTGTGCTTGCTGAGGGTGCTGCCTGTGCTGTTGTCCCTGTCTTTCATGAAGATCTGAAACAGGACTGGTGCTACTGTCAACAGCTTGTTTGGAGCTGATCCGAGGGAAGATGGAGCTGACTCTTGGGACATCTCAGTCTGTTCCTGTTGAATGTGTGGGACTAAATAAAGGAAATTACTCACCATTTCTAGACTAGAATTTGCTGGGAGTCCTTCACGCCTTTCACTCCCAAACTTTGCTCTGAGGTCCAAAATTTTAGACTGTGGCATGTTTCAGTCCTGCTTCATTCCCTGACTTTCCCATGCATTCATATGGTGCAATAAAGGGGGCCTTAGACCTGCACTGACTGTTCTGTGCTTTTCTGAGAAACCCTGGGCATGTGGGTGCTGATGCCTCAGTGTTGTAGCATGATTTTACAAGATTAAATTTCTAGTGCCCTCATGTTGTTGTTGGCTTTGGAGGAAAATCCTGGCTCACAGAAGTGCTCCAGCCCACCTTCGCAGGGCTCTGCTCTGTAGTTCTCAGTGTGCTCAGTCTTTTTGTGCCTCATTGCGGGATGTGCACTTCCTGCACAGTTTTTATGTTTCTTACATAGTCCCTTTGCCAGAGCCATCACTCCACATTTAACAGAATCTGCTCTAACCTTGGACTTGTAAGATCAGTAGATGGCCAAAGCACCTTCTTTTGCTTCCCTAAGGATCCAGCCATATCCATATAAAACACAGGTGTCTGTTGTTGATATTGTATCACTTTCTGGTAGAAATCTGTCTCTCTGTGAGATGTGGCTTTGATTGTGCAGTTCAGAGGAACGCTCCAAATGAAATTACTGAGATATACAGAAAAGATCAGGTGGGCAGTGTGCAATGCCTGAGCCAACTGTTACCCCTAGCACAATGTTACTGGCAAAAGAAATAAAAGATATTAATATTCAAACTGAACACTTTGCATTGAACTCCCCTTTGACATTTGAGGGTTGTGTTTTAAGCTCTCTGCAGAATGGGAAATATTGTGTCCCAAGGGAAACATAGAAACCCTTATCACCTGCTAGAAGGGAAGTACAGACTTGAGCATGCAAAAATTGCCTCTCTCCATTTGGTACACTTGTGACAGTGCTTACAGACAAAGCTGCAACTGCCTGAGAATTAGTTTGTTAAATGCTTTTGCGGGAAGATTTTGTTTTGAGGAAACACAAAAGTTTTACAAAGTAGTTTCTTTCACCTCAGGCAAGATAAAAGAGTAATGGGTTGAAATGCAAATTATGTGTTCTGATTAAAGACCATTCATTTCTTTTCAGTTACCAGTATGTGAAAGTTAATATTGAGATGAATCAGGAGTGGGAATCAAATTTTAAAAGTCCTACAGAAAATGGTGTCCTGAGAGTTGTAGTCATTCCCTGTGATTTTGCTGAGCTAACTTCACTGCTGTTCTGTTCTTTTGCCTTGTCTTTTGCAGGATGGGATAAACATTCTTATGGGTACCATGGTGACGATGGGCACTCGTTCTGTTCCTCGGGGACAGGGCAGCCCTACGGCCCCACGTTCACTACTGGAGATGTGATCGGCTGCTGTGTCAACCTTATCAACAACACCTGCTTCTACACGAAAAATGGCCACAGTTTAGGTGAGTGAAGGAAGGTGTTCTCAGAAGAGAGATGCTCCAGCCCTGCTCTGGCTGCTCTTTAATACTTTGCTTGTATTGTAACTCTTGTCCCACACCTGTGAGTAAGGTTTAAATGGCAGAGGAAAAGAGCAGCTGTCAGCAGTTGTAATTTGGCTCAAAGACAGAAATACTTCCAGCAGGTAAAATGGTTCCCATGCTGCTCAGTTTGTTTAGATACGTTACAATTTCATCCACAGCTTCTACTGCTTTCCTCTGCTACTGCACAGTGGGAGGTTGGATAAGATGTTTAATGGCTGAACAACAGGGAAAGAAAGAAGTGGGAAGTTTAATTAGTGTGCTGTTTAACTACCTACAAAGCCACGGTACCCGTGTCTTCATTTTTGAAGGGACTTGTCCATCTGAAAGCCTCAACACGTTGGTCCGAGCATTCCCAAAGCCAGACATTAGTTCAGCACAAGAGTTTTTACTTAAGCACTGAGCTATAATTTGGTCCATTCTATGCTTGTTTCAGTAACTGTCTTAAAATTAAGAACTTAAAGATTTTTCCCAAATTAATACCTCAGATATTTTCCAGACATCTGTCATATCGTATTTGTCTAAAATAGAAATTTTTGGCCATTTTCCCCTAAAATACCTTTTCCTTTGATGGCATGTTCTCCACCCCAGATAAATTCTTGCTTTTTTATTTTTATCACATAAGATGTGCAGTAACCTTTTTAAGTTCATCTCACTTTTTGTGCTGGGATTCATTTGATTTGGCAGGGACAGACGAGCACTCCTTTGCTTCTCCTTGCTGTGTCAATTCTACTTTGTTGAATTCAAGATTAAACTGGTAAAAATATACTAAAAATACCCTGCTCAAAACACTTAACAGAGCAAAGATGTTTTGAGTTACTGGCTGTGCTGAAGGAAGGAGTGGGATTGGAGTGCAGTGTGTGCCTGGAGAATGCAGAATTTCTGGTGAGCTCTTGAGGGAAGTACTGGGCTCCTCAATATTAGAGAGAGGTGGACTTTCTGGAGAGAGTCCAGCACAGAGCTGCCAAGGTGATGAAGGGTTTGGAGCATCTGTCCTAGGGGGAAAGGCTGGGAGAGCTGAGATTATTCAGGGTGCCCATATCAGTCCAGTACTGGTAAGACAAGTACAGGCTTGAAAGCAACAGCTGATGGTGTAGAGCTTTTGCTTAGGAATGAGACAAGATAGAACAACAGCAACTGAGGTAATGAAATAGTGAAAGATTGCACAAAATCTTTCCTTTTAGTTGCAGTCCTTGAATTTTAGCATGTATTTCCACAAGAGCGCTGTGGTTTGTGCTGTGCTCCTAAGGATGTTTTCTGTTGAAGTGGGTGGTTTTCCAGCTTCACTGTTTTTTGCCCTGATGGTGCTGTTACTTTTCATCATAACAAAAGTGCAAGAGTCAGGAGTCAGGTGTTCTATTTAATGAATACAAGTTTGTTCATTTGAAATTTAATTTCTTTCTAATGACCAGAGTCTTCACAGTATAAGCAATATCATTTGGGAAGTTGCTGCTTTCTCCTTCTCTATTTTGTACCCAGGACTGTGTTGTGCCTGGGCATCTGGGCAGATGAAGCCAAATAAAGAGCCCAGTTCAGTAACTTCTGTGTTACCTTTCATCATTACCATCCTCTGATTCTATGCCTGGAGTCCTTGCTTGGAGATTTGTTTTGTTTGGGACATTCAGAGTTCTTTATAGCAGTGAAGTTATCTAGTCTTTCTTTCTTAAATTTAAGTGTTCATTTTCCTTCAAAGATGGGGTCATTTTGGATGGAAAGCTTCTGTTTTTCTAATCTGACATTGAATGACCCCTTGAGGAACAGCCTACCCCAGTGGTGAGCAATGCCAGTGGGAAGAAACTGGAGAGGTAATGAGAAAGTTACCATGCTTAGAGAACAGCATTAATATAAGCATTGCTGTCCCCTGGATGTCCTCTTGAGCTCTTCAGATGTATAGTACAAGACATGAGCTGTCTGAGGAGAGGACAAGTAGAAGCCTCTCCTTAGCATTCACAGCTGGCTCCTGTGTGTACCAGCTTTTCTTTGAGCTGTAGTGGCAGAATGGTTATACTGAGAGGAGAGAGATGGTGTAGTTAGAGGAGACAGGGATGGAAGCACAGAAGGGAGCAGCAGACCTCAGGCCTTGCTGAGTGACCCCACAAAAGCTGCAGGAACATTTTACTGCCTTTTACAAAAGCAGAACGAAAACTTCATCTGAGGAGGCTGTTGGTAAGGGCCAGCAGTGTCTGTTTATGTCACTGACAAAAAAACATAGCATCCAGAAGTGCTTCCTGTGGAATGCTGAGGAGAGGGACCCCTTGGCCAGGGGTTACACAGCTCCTCGTGGCCACAGAGCAGAGAGCTGTGAGGAGAGGATGAGACAGGTGTCAGGGGAGGAACCAAGGCCAAATGGAGGCAGGAGCAGTGATTTATTTGGAAGTCAGAATGCTTTCTTCCCTGAAAGAAGCAACTCCTTGAAGATCTTGAACTTCTATGAGTGCTAACCTGAGAATCTCATTTCTGTGTCGTCTAAACCCAAGGTTTACCAGGAAGGGGATGAATGTGGTTTTTCTAGGTGTTCACTGACATGAAGCTGTGAAAGCCATATATGTCTCCTCCTAGGAGATGGGGTAACTGTGTAATCCTACTGCAGATGCCAAGAATATTCATGAGACTAATCAGCGCCTTTGTGAGGCCAGTTAGCTTGAGAGCAGGCATTCGGGGTTTGAATTGGTCTTTCTTTCAATGGAATTACTGTAGCCTTGTCTTTCCAATTCACTCTTCACCATTTAAGTCTTCTCCTTTTCATCTATTAATTAGATACCCCCCTTTTGTTTTCCTTGCAATTTCTTCTGTTGCTTAACTATTATCTTCCATTGTCTCCATACTTTTTCATTTAATCAGATCCATCAGGAGCACTGTATAAGAACTGTTTTCTTGGCCATCACAAATTCTGGATGTTCTGGTTGGAGCTAAGTCTTGAACTTTATTTGGAGACGTCACATGAAAACTGTTTGACATCGTATGTAGTCTTAATTCTCTGTTCTGGAAAATGTCTTGAATGTCTTCTGGCTGCTGATGAAACACTTTTGACAAGTTCTGAGCAGAGCCCTGGCAGTAAAAAACATACTGAGATGTGGCTAGAAGTGTGATAAGAATGAATTTGGAGAGAAAGTGGGAGAAATGTTGGGGCGCCTGCCATTAAGCAGAAGGTCTTGGACCAGGACATGAGGAGGAAATGTGACTGCTGCAGGTCTCTGGGTTTAGGTGGATGAGTTTGCTCTGGGACTAATGTAGGAGTGTCTCAGATATCAGACTTTGACAGGAGACCAAGGTAAATGGAGCAGCAGGGCTATAAAAAGAGCATGCAACCCTCTGAAGTCTTGGCATAGAAAACTTCCTGTAGTTTGAGTTCAAGTGCAGGCTCTTGGAAAGACCAAGTTAACCTAAAAAGTAAAATATCTATTCTGCAGCCAGTTCAGAGACTAGGAGGAACATGAGGAGTAATGCAGAAATCTGTTGTCATAGAGAGATGCAGGTGTCAGTCCCAGGTTTAATAGGATTCAAGTGAAGTTTGCAGAGAGCAGGAGCATTGAAATGTTCAAAACAAGACTTCAGATTAATCAAATTTAAAATCATAGAATCCTGGAATGGTTTGGGTTGGAAGGGGCCTTAAAAATCATGTTGTTCCAACCCCTCTGCTGTGGGCAGGGACAGCTTCCACCACAGCAGGTTACAGAGGGCCCCATCCACCTTGGCCTTGAACGCTTCCAGGGATGGGGCAGCCACAGCTTCTCTGGACAACCTCACCAGGTGCCAAGGCCTCACCACCCTCATTCACTACCAGAATGAACAGAAAATACCAGACTTGGCTACAGCCTTGTTCTCTGTGTGAGCAGTTTTACCCAAGTGGCCTGGTTGGAGGATATCTTGTTTCCAAGGGCATGTAGAGCTGTGTGGGTTTGACAGTGCTTCTCCTCAGCAGCGTAGTTGGAGAAGGATTCAAGTATTTTCTTGGGCTGGTGTTTCCTAGTTTGCTCTTTAGGATGCCCACACTGCTGAATGTCTTGGGTTTATTGCAATCCACCAGCACTGCTTAAGGATTCTCTGGATCACAGTTACCTAAACAGATGCTGGAGGAGTACCCTGCTGTGCAGGCAGTGGAGTGTTGTGGCTGATTACCCAAATGTGTGTTGTCTTGTGCAGATTGAATTCTCTGAGTGGCCAGTCCTGATGTTGCTGGGTGGAGAGCAGAGATGGGCTGGAATGCCCACAGACATGTTCTGTGTATGGGATCATGTGTAAGTGCACTTCAGCCATGGAAAGTGGAAGTCTTTTGTTTGGTTGGCAGGTGAAGATGTCAATCACACTGTGCCCTAGCACTGAACCTTCATTTAATGTCTTTATATCATTGCCTTGATGATCACATTAACTTTGTGCACTTAGTGGGGAGGCCCTTCACACACTTGCTCTTGCTTCCTGACCTCTTGATTTGTCCAGTCCTTAAGTCTTTAAGAAGATCGTGGTTTTAGACTGGATCCAGGCTTTGGAGGGGCTGCAAAGAAAGAAAACATTCTCACATTCAAGCTGTGATTGTTTCACTTTCTGCTGTTGGTTTTCCTGGATGCAGGTGTGTAGCAGTGCAGATGCAGAAACTCTAAGCAGACATGTCTGTGCAACAAACCAAGTGCTGTCTGTATAAAGCATTTTATTAGTCTGAGTTACGTAACAGAATGTGGGAAACATACATTTGTCTCAATTTAAAGGCAATGTAAAAAGTTTATTTAGAGACTCATAGAATTATTTTCTCTGGGAGGGATCTCTGGAGGTCAAGCATCCAATGTCCTGCTGAAAGCAGGCCCAAACTAGATCATGTTACTCAGAAACTCTTCAAGTTTTTACCATCTCCAAGAATGGAGATCACCTGGGGGCTGTTCTGGTCCTGATTCAGTCTTTGACCAAAGTTCATACTGAATTTTTCTAATTAGAATTTCCCATATTGCAGCTTGTTTCTGTTGCCTCCTGTCTCCTACCACCATGCATCTCTGAGAAAAGCCTTTTTTATCCCCTCCTATATGACAGTTGTAGGCAGCAGTAAGTGTCTGCCCTAATGTTTTTAAGACTGAAAGCCTTTGTCTTGCTGGCCTCTGCTGGACTGATTCCAGTTTCACTGTGTCCTGTATTGGGGAGCCCTAAAGTGAACATCATAACCAAAGTGTAGACTAACAAGTGCTGGAAAAGAAGGGAGAAATCCCATCCTTTAACCTACTCTCTCACTAATACAACTCATGATGTGGTTGATCTTTGCTGCAAGGACTCACCACTGCCTCCTGCTCTAATTGTTGCCCAGCAAGACCCTGAATCTTTTCTGCAGATCTGCTTTCTCTCCAGTCAGCCTCACCCTATCCTGTTTTCTGAGAGTATCACAGCCTGGTGGCAGGGCTCTTAGGTTGCCTTTGTTGAGCTTTGGGAGGCTTGTGCTGGATCATTTCTCCAGCTGTAGCACTGTGCCCTCCAGCCTTATTGTCCACTTTCCTGTTTGGTGACACCTGTGAGCCTGCTGGGAGCACACTTCATCCCATTGTCCAGGTCATTAGTGAAGACATGAAACTGTAATTTGTCCTGCCTTTGATCCCTGAGGGACAACTCTTGGACTTTGAGCTGCTGATCACAACTCTTCCATCCTGACAGTTCAGCCAATTTTCCACCCACCTTGTAGTCCATTCGAAAACCATGTGATTGTCCAGGTGCTGGAAGCAGTTCCAGCCACACAGCTACAAAGCCTGGCCACCTTTGGCTCTGAAAGGTGCTGGGGGCAGAGGAAGACTCCAGTGGACAGCAGACTCAAGGAGATGCTCATTCTGGCATAAGGGTAGGAACAAGCTTTCATCCACCTTTTCATCCAGCTGAGCAAAACAATTGCAAAGTGAAAAAAAAGGTTTGAGTGAGGAACAAGATGTGGGCAAAGTGATAAGGTGAGAGAAATGCTTTCTGAATGTTTTCCTCAGCGAAGTGTTCAGCATCACCTGTGTGCACAATCTTTGGTTGGGTTGTAGAGATGGGGCTCAATAAACAAGGTCCAAACTGCCAGGATGTTCATTAAACCATATTGAATATCTGCTATAATGTTAATTTAACTTTATTGTCTGTTAATTTAGTAAAATACTCGTGATTTCTTTTCGAGCATTTGATTTGGATCTGTGCTGTTTTGAATAGAAATTACTTGTTTCCTATCTTGACTCCTAAAACTGGTTTAAATTACCATTTCAGACTGATATGGTAACATTACATTGCAGCTCTGGGTTAAAATAGTCCTAAAATTAAAAACAGAGGGTGGTGTTCTGCTTCTGCAGTGCCTTCCAGTGCCAGGCAGAAGGGAAGGAGGAGAGGTGGGACATGTGTGAGAACTGGGTGTATTGGTGTGGGTACCAGCCTTCCTCTGGCTGGGGACAAGAAAACATTCTTGGGAGCACACATGGGGAAAGGCTGCAGCTTCCAGACTGACTCCTGGCATGGAAGTCTGGATTTAGCTCAGCCTGATGAGGTGATGGCAGCAGTGTCCCCTGTGCTGCTGGTGAAGGTGACCCAAAGCCTGTGGGCTGTCTCTGGCTGATCCATCTCCCTGTGCTGCTAGATCCCACCCGTGGCAGGAGAGGCACCATCCTTTGGAGCAGTAACTGGCATCTAAATCTCAGATGCAGAGTTGTGCCTGGGGTAGCCTGGCTGTGGTGAATGTTGTGTCCAGCCAAAACTCTGTTAGCCATCCCAGGCAATGGCTGCCTCGACTTTTCTGATGTGCCAGATGTAAATAAAAAGGGAAACCATACACTTTTTTCCCATGTTTTCTATTTACGGCTGTATCAGCTGAGTTGAGGATGAGGCTGTTCTTTGCACAGTGTTTCTCAGGTGCTCCTGGCTGTAGCTTGGTCCTGTTGCAGGGCTGTTCCCCAGCTGTAATGCCAAGTGCTGAATATTCATTCCTGTTTCTGTGGCTGATAAGGAGAACCAGTTACAGCCTAAACCAAAGCAATTTTATACTAAAACTCTGTTTCTAACACCAAAGTAAGTCTTGAAAACTAACTTCTTCCTAGTAACAGAGGGAGAAGCAAAGGGAAGAGGAGCTGATTTTGGAAAACCAAATTTTTGGGAGATATGTTGAAAACATTTAGGCTTTTTCCTGAGCCGTTCTCCAGATGCAAAACCTTGCAGAGGAGGGGGCTGGGGAGGGAAGTTACTTCTAAATACATCAGGTAGTGAAATGCAGGGTCAGAGCTGGGATTTATTGAAATGCAGTAATGTTTTGTAGCATGTTAAGGATGTAGGCAAGCAGGGAAAAAAATCCTTTGTCTTTTTAATTCTAATATTTTTCCCCCCACAGGTATAGCCTTTACAGACCTCCCTGTAAGTACACCTATTTTCAGTATTTTAACTAAGGATGCAAACAGAAGGGAGGGGGAAGAGTGTGGGGGTGTGATTTTTTTTTTTTTTTCTGTTTGATGCTCTGTTGAAAAAAGCATGATAACACACATTACTGAATGATGCAGATGCTCCTTTTTCTGAAACTTCATAATCCTGTGACTGGATTTGTGGGCCACTCACATGCCTCCTCTCATCCCTCACCACCTCTAAGAATATGTTGCTCCTTCTCCTGGAATTAAGGCAGAGATACAAACTTCATTGCAGGTCATTGTCTTCACATGCAGCTTTGACTCTGAGGAGGAGTACATGTGCATAGTGACACTGATGTCTAGTCAGGTCTCACAGGAGCACAGGGGGTCATGCACAAGAAAATGTTCCCTCTTTTCTAGCCCCAAGTGTTCCTGGACAAGGAGGATGTGTTCAGTGAAAAAAGGTAAAATCAGGTCAGGCACACACCAACACATCCACTGCATCCATCTCTCATACACGGGACATCTTGTCTCTAAGGTTGCACTCCTGCCTTTGTACTTAATAACCACAAATTAATTTCCTCTGACAAATTTCTTAGTTTAGATAACTTTTTTAGGCCTCCAAAGTGATCCATTGTCTTGGCTGACTTCCCTGTTGTGTGGAGGAGAGGTTGCTTTGTTTTGTTCTGTATTTCCTGTCAAAGAATTTATCTTGTTCCTTGTAATCTTGTAATTTTTTATTGTATTGTGAGAAATAATGGCTAGCCCTCCCTGTTCACCTTCCCAATGGGATTTAAGGCTTTACAGATTTCTCCCATATCCCAGCTACAGCCTGCACTTAAATTGCAGTTATTTGATTGGCCTTTTCACATCAGCTGTCAATACAGCGTGGTTTTTTGGTTTTTTTATGTCGTAGGGTCTTTGAACTTGGTAACATTGCAGTGTGTTCTAAACCAGAAACTCTTTATTTGGGTTGTTTCACAGCAGTTCATTCACTTGGTCCAAGTACAATTTATTAAAGTACAGGAATAGTTTGCCTTTTTATGAAGATTAACCTTTTGGAGTGAGGTATTTTGGTAACCTTGCACCTACAGCAAGAAGATGCTTCTATAATGTGCCCCTTAGTTTTTGGTGCAGGTTTTTTTTTTTTCCCTCTGGATATAGATCACATTAGTAGTCACAGATTTACCTTATTCCTTTTAATTTTTTCACCACTTTGTCTTGTCATTTGGCTAGGCTGCTTCTCCTTCTGCAACAGGAGCAGTCTCCATGGTGAGATAGACAGTGGGTATTTGGGCTTCTGTCAATCAAAAATAGCTGTCCAGCACATGTACCACTGCTCTGTCATTTACAGCTCAAGTGTTGCCGTGGAGCTTCACAGCACAGATTTGGCAGGTTGAAATTCCCTGTCCTGCTTGGCTTAACTTGCATCCTGTTGATCCTGTTGAGTGCACAGTGAGCTGACATAGACATTTAATGTTCATGTGTAAGCTGTTCAGCTCTGTGCTGAGTCTCTGTTAGGCTCAGGGGATGAGCAGCTGAGGAAGCAGAGCAGACAGAAGGGTGTTTGCTGCAGTGAGGTCTTGCAGTGCCAGTGAGATTCAATTCAAAACTCTCCTGAGCCTCTGCATCTCCCTCTCCTGCTGTTTCTTGATCTGGTCAGATCATCCTCACAGGATCTCAGGCTTGTTTGTCTGTGTGTCTTGTGCAGAGGAGATGTTTTACTGTGAAACTGGGAGAAGATCTGGCCAGGGTAGGTTTTGCCAGATGCCTCGGGGTGGAATCTCCAGTGGTTAGATGGTGTGTAAATGGTCTCTGTGCATTTACCAGCCAGTTTGCTGAGCTGTTTTTTGGGGAAATCCCCTTCTGGCTTTTACAGCAGCAGCTAATCCATAAGACGGTTTTTCTGGGCCAGGAAGGAGAACAGCTGATGCCCTGTAGACCTCCTACTAATGAGAATTATCCTTCATGAGATAGTTCCTCTTTAAAAAAAGAGGAGGAAAAAAGCTTGTTGAGGTCTTTTCACCCCTTAACTATGGATGTGAGTAAGGATGTGGGAGAGTTCTGCTTCCGTGTGGATTTAGGTCATCCCTCTGCATATGCTAAATCGCTCTGTTGCTCTGCTGGCAGCTTCATCCTAAGGATGCCTGCACCTGACTTCAACATTGTCTTTTCCAATATCCTTCCCTTGGATTACTGCCTTCTTCCTTCACCCTTGCAGGTACCAATGTATTCCATGAGCTCATTTTGCTCTCTTGGTCCATGGATTATTGGTTGTTCCAAAGAGTTCAGGTTACTGCCTTTCCTGAAGAAAGGGAATGCCAAACCCAAGACAGACTTTGGTTTATATATAGTGAATATTGTCAGAGATTGTAGAATTCTTGAGGCAGTAGAGAATATGATCACTTGCAGGTGATGTTTCTCATTTTTTATAGTTCTCTGGTCCAGGCTCAAAGACAATATCCAGTGATTATAAGGTAAAGAAGAGAAAGTATGCATTATAGGAAAGAGATGGAATGTAGTCATGGATTTTTTGGCTCTGATCCATTCCTCATTCCTCACTCCTCCAGGGGGGCTTCAGGGGAAGCTTTTTGTTGCATTACAGCCTTAGGAGTGTTGGAGCTGACTGGTGACACACATCAATGAGAAGCTTGGCCAGTAAGCCCCATTATTTCTACACTTTTTAAGCTTAAATTTTAGGGTTGGCCTATCAGTGAGATTACAGAAGGAATTAAATTGACTCTTCAGAACATTGCCAGATTAGAAATAATTTCCTTGAAATGCTTGTTCCAAAATTCCCCTTTCAGAGACAAATGGTGAAGGCAGTATTTTGCAAAATTCACAATATTAGGAAGTTGAAATGGATACTTTAATTTGAAAACCAGAGACACGCATGTTGAAACATACTTGCTTTGGCTTGTTTCCTTTTCCTTTAAAAGGTGTTTTCATTTGTATAAAAAATGCAGTGATAGGAAAAAACACATTTTGGCTTAGCACAGGCTGAAGTTAAAACCAAAATAGCTGCTTGAAACAGGAGTGAATTCCCACAGAGGGAAAGAGGGAGTTTCCTCTTTTTTTAAAATTCTTACTTACACAAGCCTAGATTAGGTCTATCCTGCCTGGAGGTCTGAAGGAATAATAGGAGATGAAAAAAAAAGCAAACCCAGAAGAGCACAGGGTGGGATTGTAGGAGTACAAGGGGGTACTTGTAGGGACAAGAGGGTTAAAAACTAGGTCAAGATGAGCAAGGGGGTTTTGAGCAACTGGCAACAAATATCAGGGCAAGAGGTGGGCCAAATGTCACAGAAAAGGTGTTCCTGAAGAACTTGGCAGAAAAAGCATCTCCTGGGTCAGTGGGCTGTGGGATTGTGTCTGCCTGCATCTGGCAAGGTGCTGGAGATACATGTAGTTCCCAACAGCTGCTAAACAGAGAGAACAATACATCCCACATGTAAAAAAATAGAATTTTACCTCAGAGATGATTTGAGAGACATAGAGGGTAGGCAGCTTCTGCGCAAAGATGAGCACAGCACATGACATCTTGTAAATTGGAGGGTTTGCTTCCAGCTTCCAAGTATTTGGGGTGTCTGATTCCTGGCTTTGGAAGCCCTTGGGTTTAAGATACTGAGAAGATAATAAAAAGTCTGAAGTATGGACTGTGGAAAGTACCTGATTCCTCATTAGAGATATTTCCATGTCAGCCAGTTTTGAAAGAATGGAGAGATTAAATGTAATTACAGCATTTTCCTCTGGTAGCTCTTCCTTTATCATGCTGTATTTACTTTGCACATCTCTGACCTAGAGACTTCCTTGGTGTGGGAACAGGAAAGGAGGAGGTGTGGTGAATCACTAGTAATGCAGTCATCCTGATCTCTGCTTTTGATTTCCAGCCTGTATTTATAGATTCATTTCTTTCCTTTGTTTTTTGAGGTTTGATAATTTTAAGGGTAGAAGAGGTTGGTCAGGTTCTTATCCAGTTCAGTTTTGAAAATGAGAACAGAGATACTGCAATCCCTCTTGGAACCCATTCTGGGCCTAAATCATCCTCATTTCTGCAACAGTGAAGAATAAGTTGAAGAAATTTTTCAGATAATTGTAGGACAGCCCATGTCTCTTGCTATAGAGGAGGAGGGAGTCATCCTAGGTTTTTGATTGGACTTAAGGAGAGAGGTCTGCCCCTCTGCTGTTCTAATATCTGATATGGGTTCAGCCCTGCGCAAGGCACCTCAGCCAGGCACCTTCCAAACTTCAATTCCATGCATGTGTCCCTGTGCCTTGCCCAGTGTCCAGTTTCTGGCTCCAATGTTTTAGAGCAAAGTGGAAAAAACCCAACACCATACAGCTCCTCAGTAGCATGATAGAGATTTCTTCCCCCACCCTGCAGGCTCTCAGCACATGCTGTGAAGCAGAGAATTAGTGTGTCTCTTTTGCAAACAGAAAAGGAATTTGTGCTGCACAGAAGTGTTTGACAGAGAATGGAGCATGCTTTTGAAAAATGTGATCAATGATGAGAACCAGGCATCCCTGTACCTTTTCTGATGCTGTTTCTCTTTTTCCAACATTTAAGTGGGCTCAGGGATTCCATTTATATCTATAAGCTTATTCTTAAAATAGCATTAATTCAGAGAACTTCTGATATACTTTAAGCACCTATTTTCAATTGGATCATCCTTAGAAGCTGAATTATTGGCTGAATTTTAGAGTCACTTTCAAGGTGATAAGCTTTTTATTTTCCCCATGTTCTGGTGATGGGTCAAAGCTTCTATTTGGATCCATAGACTTACTGTTAAAATGAAATTCATCTATCAGTAGTGTAATTTCTTGTGTGGATGTCTTGGGATCTTGGGATCATCAAAGACCTAACCTCAGACCACTATCTGTTCTCTTTTCATCAGTGATGTACAATATTGAGATAACAATTTCCAAGGAATAAAAGAGTTGAGCTGAAACAGGAGGGAACACACAGATCCATTGACTGAGATGATGCACCTCTCATTTGCTATTATTATTATTATTATTATATTTCACTACGATTATTATTATATATTGCCACTATTATTGCTGTTATTGTTATATTATCTACTGACTCTTGAAGCTTGGTAGAAATTGCAGAAAACTAAGCCAGAAGCAGCCATTCACAGACAGCAGTCATGGCCTCAATCACAGGCTGCTGAGGGATTGAACCCACTATTCTGAGGGATTAAACTCATTGGGGCAATAACTTTTCATAAATGAACAATAAGTCACAGGATTCCTTGAGAAGTACCCAAAGAACTGTTGCCTCTTCCAATTCCATTATATTTATTGCAATTTAAGGAGCAGCTCTTTGGTTTTATCAAACCACTGGAACCAGAAGGAGAAAGCCGTGTTTAATACAGGTTTGTTTTTCTTCCTTCTCAGTCGAA
Organism: Pycnonotus jocosus; assembly: GCA_013400435.1. Classification (NCBI taxonomy): domain Eukaryota; kingdom Metazoa; phylum Chordata; class Aves; order Passeriformes; family Pycnonotidae; genus Pycnonotus; species Pycnonotus jocosus. The sequence continues at coordinate 111,283 of VWYP01002986.1, read as the reverse complement.
CCTCTACCCTACAGTGGGTCTCCAGACTCCAGGAGAGATCGTGGATGCCAACTTTGGGCAGCAGCCCTTTGTGTTTGACATCGAAGACTACATGAGGGAGTGGAGGGCGAAGATCCAGAGCACCATTAAGCGTTTTCCCATAGGAGACAGGCTGGGAGAGTGGCAAGCCATGCTGCAGAAGTAAGTCACTGCCTTGATGTTCAGCTTCTTCCCTTTTGTTAGGCTTTAAATATTTCTTAAGTGCTAATTTGTGCTCTCTTATGGTAAGAATTGCCACTCTGCCCATTTTGCTCAAATAGTTTTACTCTCCCTTCTGTTGTTTAAGTCTTTCCTGTGTAGATTGCTGCTGTTTCAAATGTAAAAGGTATGGGAGAGGTTTTCAGCCAAAGATTGCATGGAATGGAAGAACATACATTTTGGGATGATGCACTTCGAGAGGGGAGAAGACACCATAAAGACTCTTAATATAGGAGAAAGGCCAGTATGTAAGTCAGCTGAATTCAGAAATGAAAGAGGAAGAAACAGCCTAAACCAAAGGCTTGCAAACCTAACTGAAAGCACAATTATGGCATTTTATAAATTCATGAATATTGAAAGCGCTTCTCCTTGCAAAAAGGATTGAGTGGAACTTGATGAGAACACTTGGCAGGAACTGTCAGAGGTCAGGAGTGTTATTGATGCTGTTATTTGCCTTCCAAAATGGGACCAAATTAGAGAGCCAGGACCTCCCTTAACAAGAGCTGTTGATGCTGCTGCAGTGGAACCAATTTATCCCTGTATTTGTTCCTCGTGTTCTCCAGAATTTTTAATTCTGATGTGCATGGTGGGGTTGTCAGGGTCACCACTCTGGAGTTCCTTCTATAGAGCTCTCGTGCAGAAGCACATTTATTTAAAACAACTTCTAAAAATTACACACCTACATACAATGTTATGCCTAAAAATGATTGGTGACTCATAAAATACTTCTTTCTTGTACTGAAAGTAGCCCAGTTGAGTGTGTGCTTTGAGCTGTGACTTGATCAGATCAATACCAGCTTCATCATGAGAAGACTGTTTTGAGATTCATCGTGAAAAGCTTTGAAATCCTGTTGCTGGCTTTTTAGATTTTGTTAAAATCCAGTGAGCATTAATATTGAGTCACTGTGTCCTGCGAAGGCACAAGTGCATTAGAAATGGTCTGTTCAGGAAGGTGGTTTTGTTGTGTTTGTTTTCTGACAGTGATACTCCTCCCTCCCCCAAGATTTTTTGAAAATACAACTTTGAAGCATGTTAATGGTTGTAAAATCAATGCTGACAGTCACCAGATTAAAATATCTGTGAATGTGCAGAATTCATAAGGAGATTGAACTACTAAAGATATAATTGCTGGCAAGTAAGTGATGGAATAAATTCAGGACCAGAATCTTTTCTTCTTTTTTAGATCTACTTGAAAGCCTGGAACGTCTCTGAGGTTCAGATTTATGTCTCTATAGGATGTCACTGGCAGTAATACTGTATTGAGCCCTTGGACAGCAGTCATAAATAAATATTGTATATGCATTGAGATTCTTAATATTTTAATTTTTTTTCCACTCTCTAAAGTGAATTTAGAGCCTCCCTCCTATTTGCAGAGGACCAGGTGTCTGTCTTGTAAATACACAGTTTAGACCCAGAAGTAGAACCTTGGTTATGTCCTAAGCAAGATGAGTTTCTCACTGAAATTGCAGCTTCTGTTGTGTTGATTTCTTTTTTCTCCAGTGTGATGACTCTGTTTCACTGGTGCCTCACCATCTCTTTGTATTTTCTTTTTTTCTAGTATGGTTTCATCATATTTGGTTCACCATGGGTACTGTTCAACAGCAACTGCCTTTGCCAGAGTCACAGACACCACAATCCAGGAAGAACAGACCTCAATAAAGAATAGACAAAGTAAGTGTCCCAGGTGTCACTCCTCAAGTGTGTTCCCTATGGGACTCTGCAGAGGAGTGAATGCTGTGGAAGTTGCTCCATGAGAGTACAGAGCTGTCCACAGCACACTGCTGAGCATGAGAACTTGGGAACACTTTTCCTATCATGACTGCATCTTCTCTACCCTCTGCCATCTTTGCCTGGAGAATTGCCCTGTTCCTTCCTGTTCCTTTCTGCTCTGCTTGGCCTTTACCTGAGCTGAGATTGTTGTGCACCAGAGATCCCTTTGGATCTGAGCTCTTCAATGCAGGGTGTTGCAGCAGGGGCAGTTCTATTAGCCTGGGCACAGGACTCAGACACATCCATTTAGTTTTGCTGCAGCTCCAAATTAAGGACTCTTCCAGTCCCTCTGCACATTGTGATTTCAGGTAACTTTTACATGCTGAGGGGTTTGCAACTTCACAGCCAAAGTGTTAAGCTCACACTGGGTGAACTGTGTCTGTTTTGGTTGCTGCTGTTTGCTCCCAAATGGTTCATCTCTCAATTGGTAGGGCTGTCAGCACTTTTGATCCTGCAGAATAAAGCTTGCAGCTTTCTCCTGCTGTACCTGTTTTTTAAGCTTTTCCATTCACAGGCTCAGCCTGCAGAGTGGCAGAACATTGGGGTGTTTTCTGCATTCTCCTGGCTGCTGAATGCAGGCCACATCCCTGTACATTTCCCTTCCCTTTGTGAACTGTTTCTCGTGTGACTGTTACGTATCAGAGCATTGTCTCCCTTTGTGCCTTGCTCTCCATACATTGCATGTGCTTAGCCAGCATTCGGGTTCATTTGGGGACTCTGCTTTTAAATAACTTGCAGTTGCTGCCTGTTAGTGCTGATGGGCTTTGTGCTTTCCAGGTCATGCATTATGCAACCCTGACCCCAGCCAGTGTTCCCAGTGGTGTGGGTTTAACTGGCAGAGCCTGACGGGAGGCACGCGAGGTGGTGTGGTGGGCTCATTTGTCTGAGGACAGGTGACAAGGCAGATGGAGGGAAGGAATACAGAGCCCTGAAGTTGGGGCTCGAATAAAAGGTGTGAGGAAAACACAGATGGGAAAACAAAAAGAGGGGGAAATATAAAAGGGAATGACATCTGTGAGAGTTGCCAAACAAGGCAAAGCAGAGCTGTCAAAAGCAGCGAGATGAGAAAATGGACGTGCAAGAGAGTGAAATGAGAGTTCTTGTGTTGGTGTGAGAGCCACAGCTTTGGTTCCAGATTTCAACTACAATAACAACCAGATAGACACTGAGAAGTGGGAGACAAAACAAGTCACTGCAATTTGTTACTGGGATTGTTAATGAAGATTTACCAGACTGGGCTTGGCTTCCAACTGCTCCAGCACTTTGCAAAAGCCACAGCCTGTTGTTATCAGACAACAACATGCAAAGCACCTCATGAGCCATTCCAAACCTTTCCTGTGCTGTTTATTAGCAGTGCTGGAAAAACAATGCAGTTTTAGTTTTAAGTACATTTAATTTTTATCTGTAAGTACACTTAGAAAAAAGAAATGTGAGTCACTGTAGATCAGTAGCTGCTCTGAGATTTCCGTGATCTTGAGTTGAGTCTTGCACTTGTGTCTTCTGACCCACTGAAGGAACATACATGGGACATGAACACCCAGCATGATGAGTGTCTTCTGCCTTGTGTCTTTGCACCTCCTAGAAGTGAACAAGTTGTTGAGTTGTTTCTAGTGTAGTCAATAGCTGGTACTTCTCTGGGAACACATTGAGGTGGACTTGCAGGAGCACAGTTTTGTTGATGTAATTACTTCTGCTTAGTGGTAGGAATTTTGTGGAAGCAGTACTGTGCTGTGGTTTAAGATCACAGATGCTCTAGGAATACTCCATTTATCTCATACTGAGCCATAGCTTTGCTTCCAAGCTTGAACCAGACAGTGAATGTAATATGGGAGTGACCTAGGGACTTGCCTTCTGAAATGTCACTTCCCCAGCAGCCTCCTTGTTTCCATCCAGTTGGCACATCCTGCTTTTGTTTCCATTGCTGCAGAGCTCTGTGACTAAAAGACTAAAATCTCAGAGCACCCCAACCCACTTACTTCATCCTTCAGATCCTTCTACCCTTGAAGGTTTTTTGCTGCTAAAAGATCCTTTTGCATTTTCACAGGGTTTTCCTCACCCTAATCCATAATAAACCAAATAGGGTCTCCAGTTCTCCCAAGACCTTGTGCAAGGTGGTAGTGGGGAGCTGAGTGGAATGGATGAGACAGCTCTTTTGGCTGTTCCTGTGGGCTGGTGCTGTGTGTCACTAGGTGTCCTTTTGCTTTCAGGAATACAGAAGCTAGTATTAGCAGGCAGAGTGGGAGAGGCTATAGAAGCCACCCAGCAGCTCTATCCTGGCCTCCTAGAACATAACCCCAACCTGCTCTTCATGTTAAAGTAAGTATGAAAAGCTTTATGCTCCCAAATGCTGAAATGTGTAAATGAAGGAGGGAAGAAGAACCTGTCGAAACATCCAGTCTGGCTGCACGCCTTGCTCTGAATTCAAACTGTTTGAGCTTCTTTGGGAGCCCTTTGCACTGTCCTTGTGGCACTGTAGATGCAGCCCTTTTGTTGCTGCCCAGACCCAGTATAGCTTTGCCTTGTGAGGTCAGGCATAGGTGGGTGAATTTTAGTTCTGCTGACCGCCAGAAATTCTTTCAGAGGAGTTTCTTTACTGGTCTTGTGGAGATCTTGCAGTGCTGGATCAGTGTCAGACACTGTGAAGGTTCCTAGAAAGGCAGATGTATGGAAAAGGCTGTGTAGGGTAGAGATTAAAGGAAAAAGTGTCCCAGTTGTACAGAGTGGCTCTCCCCAGACTTCTGAGACATCTGAGGACAATTCCCAGTAAAGCTAAATGAGGAGCTGTCCTCAACTCTCACTGTGGATACTGCATTTTTTACTCTTCCTTCTCTATTTTCCATTGGCCACCAGTATTTTTAGGTTGATGGAGTAGTGAAGGAATGATGGTGTTTGACAGATTTAGTACCTTCTCCCTGAAAAAACCCCTCCACAATTGAATTTTGGAGTATCTGCAGAAAAGCTGGAGATGAAAACTGCAAAGGAACAGTTTTTTCTTAGCACAGTGGAATTAAACTTGCTTTTTTGGGAATGTCTCAACATTCATTAGCATCAAAGGTGACGTTTCTGAACTCCTTCCTCCGTAGCATCATCAGAGCACTCACAATACAAAGGCACCAGGAGTCTGAAATGCCTTTTTGAAGGTTTCTAGGGCTTCCCCACTGGGGAGCTAAGGCAGGCTGAGTGCAGAGCCTCCTGGCTGTCACGCACCCTTTTGTCCCTCTTGCCTCCCATGAAACCAGGTGCCGGCAGTTTGTGGAGATGGTGAATGGCACCGACAGTGAAGTGCGGTGTTTCAGTGCCCGCAGCCCCAGATCCCAGGACAGCTACCCCGGCTCCCCCAGCTTGAGTCCCAGACATGGATCAAGCAACTCACACGTTCACAGTACTGGTAAGTGTGTCCTGTGTCTCCAGGTGAGGAGAACAGATGTCAAAGATGGATATGGTGGTGTCTGACATTACCTACTGCTCTCCATGTCTGAATCTCTGAAATGTTCCTTTCCTTTCCTTCCCCAGCTGAGGGGATGTTCTTTTACCATGGGTGTCACAGAATTGGTTTTGCATTAGTTATTTTCCACAATTGTCCGCAGAGCAAGTTTATTTCAGAATAAAGAAGCTTTTGAGGGCAGTCTTCTACTGCAGCCACCTGTGACTCAGTGTTTCACTGATGGAGTACTGAGAGGAGGTCTGGAAAGCAAAGCCTGTTTTCTGTACCTTGGAGTCTGCAAAGTAATTGCTTTCCAGAAAGAACTGAGCAGAAGCTGCTTTGCCAATGGTGCAAAAGGTCAGGGGGATGCATTGCACAAAAGCTTCTCCCTACCCCATGGACTTTACCTTCCAGGCTCTAAACATGTGAACAGTTGTGTTCCAGTAAAACTCAGCTCTGGAGCATCAACTCTTTGGAGTTTGGGAAATTAAACTTTGGATTTTGAAGTGGAAAGAACAAGATAAATGAGGACACCTGAGATATCTTCCCTAGGTAATTACTGACTGCAGCTTTGGACATGGAGTGAGTCAGGAAAAATGACCTGCAGAGCCCTTGGAAACAAGCTGAGCTGCTTCACTGAGCTGTGAGCTGCTCACAGCCATCTGAGTGTGTTTTGAGTTGGTATTCCCACTGCTGCATGTGACAAACTGTGACAGGCAAATATTTAAGGAAAAGGAAGACAATTACTTGAATATTTCCAAGCTGTCACTCACCTTTCCAAGCCAGTATCTTTGTTTTCCCCTGCTGTGTTGTGAGAAGCCATGGCTGTGTTTCTTTGACTAGACAGTCAGAGTGATCCCATCAGTCCATAAAAGCTCTTGGTAATACCCATGTCTACATCTGCAACTGCAGTGCAAGGCAGCATTTATATACATTTGTCTCTACACATGGACATCACCTTCCACAGTTCTCTGTCAGACCTTGTTGTTTCAAAAGAGTGGTAATTTCATCAGAGCATATTTCAGAGATGAAGCAGAACCGTTGTGAACAGGCTGCTCTGTCTTTGTCTTAAAAACACACAAAACAGCCCATTTGAATCTTTGTGTTCCTGCAACAGAAAACAGAAATACATTCTCTGCTATAAATATAATTGTGGAATCAGCTGATCAATTTGGATATATCAGCATCACTCCTGGAGAACAGCTGTGCCAGGTCACATCATTTAGCCAAGGTCCTGTGATCCATATTGGTTGCCTAGGGAAGAATATATGAAGACAAGCCCATAGTGAGGTTTTTCCAAAATAATTTAGCCCCTATCGATTCTGAATCCATATAAAACTTGTGGTAATGAATAAACATTTGTGTTTTGTGTCAGTGTGTTCTGCAGCTTGATAAGCACCTTTTGTGGAGGAGCAGGTGAAATTTCAAGCCTGACTCTTAGTGGTTTCTGTTCTGAGCAAGGAAGGTTAGCTTGTGCTCATTAAGAGGGTTGCTATTATGTGCTGAGTGTGAATCATGTACATCCCTCACTTTAGATAGGTTGTGGAAAGCCTGGGCAGTTCTGCTTTCAACAATAATTTCTGTACTTGTGAACTGTTTCTGCCAATCTCTAATTTACAGCCCATTTTTAGAATTTCGTGAAGCTCAGATATTACTGGTGAGGAGTGGGGTTTCTTTCATGTTTATTTGTGTCTTCTGTAAACCCTGTTGAATTTAAGAATAATGAACCATAATTCAAGATCTGCAGTCTTATTTTGCCTTCTTCCTTTGGGGTCTGCTGTCTTGCTAAATTGTTGGCTTCACTACAGAGCAACCTTGTCAATCTGGTCTCATTTTTCTTTCTTCATGGCTTTCAGGAGCAGATAGTCCAACCTGTAGCAATGGAGTCATGTCCACAAAAAGCAAACAGAGTCACAGTAAATACCCAACACTGAGTTCATCATCTTCATCTTCCTCCTCCTCTTCCCCTTCATCTGTGAACTACTCTGAGTCCAATTCTACAGATTCTACCAAATCTCAGCAGCACAGTAGTACGAGTAATCAAGAAACCAGGTATTGTTTGTCCTCTGGAGACACCTGAGGGGGGTGGGCTGGTGGGAAAAGTCTGTCTGCTTCCTATGGAACCAGAAGAGTATCTGTCCTGCCCTTTTGAACAATATTGGTTATCTACAAGGTCACTACTATGCCCAGCAGACACAAACCTGGCTCCCCTGCTATGGCTCAGGCTGGGAGGTTCATCTCATAAGGAATATTATGATCATCTTGTTTCAGGCACCAAGCTGTCCCATTACACTGATGCCTTTGGATCCCAGTTTGACAGTTTGCCCAGAAGCTTTCCTAGTCAGCCTGGTGGTGTTTCTGCTGCCTCAGCCAGACACTTGTTCCTGCTGAGCAGCTTTCCTGCCCTGTACTGGGTGAGGCAGCAGCTCAGGCCACTACTGGCTTGATGCATTGCCCTCTTGTGTAATTTCCTTGGGCTACCTGTTGCCATGTTCCTTCTAAGTGAGCCTCAGAGCCAGCAGTAATTTGTTTCATGCTGTGGCAGCAGGTCAGACTGAGCCTCCCTTCTCCAAGAAGCCACAGGTGATCCAGCAGTTCAGTGCAGTCACTGCTGCCTTTTCTGGAGTGTGGAGCAGAGTGAGTTGTGGTGAAAACTGAGCTTTCTTTGGGCTCAACTCTCCACACTGCTGTTGCAGGGCTGTCTGAGGCCTCAGTGAAGCAGAGGGTGTCATTGTAATTAAAAGGATCTCCTGCTAATTGCAGCTGGCACTCATTCTTCAAGTGCTGTGCTGAGCATGGCTTGTAGGGCAGTTTGTAGGCTCAGTTGTGACCTCTGGAGAGCCACCTAGCATGTAACTGAGTGATAAACACTTGTCCAGACTCAATTTACCAGAATCGTTTAATGATGCTGGATTTGTCTTTTTGTCCTTTTTTTTTTTTTTTTAATGTAGAGCCCAAGTTCCAGTAAGATCTCATAATTTCAGTTATCAGTAGTTAATCAACAGTCTCAGTCAGCCTGCTGTCTTGAACATTTAAGTGTTCAGTAGTGCACTCTTTGCAAGGACTGGGGATGTGTCATAGCCAAGATTTCCCTCCTGTGCAATCTCTGAGTGTGTTATCTGTTACCTGGCTGCTTTTACTATCCCAAGGATCACTGCTTCCTGAAGGGAAAATGCAAAATATTCTGCACCTGGAATTATGACAGGCACTTAGGGAACAGGAACCTGTTTCATAAATTGTCTTCAGAAGCCTGCAGAAATTTTTGCTGCACTGACTTCGACCATTTGGCTCCCTGTAGTCCAACTGGCACCTTTTGTGGTGTGCTGGCCATTGCTGGGCACTGTTTGGCACATAAGCTCTTCATTTCTTCACTTTTTAATGACCTTTCTTCCCTCCTTTAACCTCAGTGATAGTGAGATGGAAATGGAGGCTGAGCATTACCCCAATGGAGTCCTGGAAAATTCATCCACCAGGATAATGAATGGCACCTACAAACATGAGGAGATCCTGCAGACAGATGAGTCCAGCATGGGTAGGTCCTCAGAGGCAGAAGGGGTAAAGGGAAATAGGAGCTGGTGTCAAGAGTTAAAATTGTGATTGAATTGTGGGGAAAAAGCATGTACTTTGGGCTGCTTTCCCCACCTAGTGAATGAAGTGCCTCCCTCATGGGGAAATTAATCTGTCCTGGACCTAAAACTAGGATTGGCTTTTCATAGACTCACAGCAGTGCTGGTGATATTTTGGAGTGGGGAGAGCAATAGGAGTAAAAGGTTTATTCTGTCCTGGCCATGAAACTGAGCTCAGAGCAGGCCTGGCAGAAGTGCTGCTGAGGAGCTGAGCTGGGCTGTGCCAGGCTGGTGATCTCCAGCTGCCCAGGGGCTTCAGCACAGCTGTTAGCCATGACTGTCTTGTTTGTGGGTGCTTTAGCCAGCAGAGAGCAGATGAATCAACTACACTACCTCTGAAATGGATTCATCCAGTTACAATGGCTCTTGTGGCCACTAGTACTGGGAAGCTGGTGGTGTTGGCATCTCTGACTGAAAGTTTTGTGAGTCCAGGATTTGTTAGACCAGGGTTTTTTTGGGGTTATATACACTGTGTTACATGAATGAAAGAGTAACAGATTGGAGTTGCAAGCTCCCAGGATTTTATCAGGATTTCTAGGTATTGCTCAGGGATTAAACAGAGCTCAAATTTTCCCTGTATCTACCAGGCATGGTGACAAACCCTCTACTGGCATTTGTAGGGCAGGGATCACAGAAAGCTCCCACTGGGATAAACGTAGAGCAGGAAACAGCTTCCAGAAGGGGAAGGAGTTTGTGGGTATCCTGACACACAGTGGGCATTGGTGGGGAATGCAAGATGATTGTTCCTTCTCACTGCTTCTCCTTAGAAGACAGCTGCCCCCAGAGGCAGCTCTGTGGAGGGAACCACGCTGCCACAGAGAGAATGATCCAGTTTGGACGGGAGCTGCAGATCCTGAGCGAGCAGCTTTGCAGAGAGTATGGGAAGAACACCATGCACAAAAAGATGCTTCAGGTAAGCCTGGGCCTTGTGCTGCATTGCAGCAGATCTCTGGGCCAGGTCTGGAGTTGTGGGTTCCCTTGCAGACACCTGGGTAACCCCTACTTCTGCACCTGCTGAGCAAGAGGGGGCCTATGTGGGGATCAGAGATCAAAACATGAATGTAGAGCATCTACACCCAATTCTCAGCACAAGAGAGAAGAAGTACAGATCCTGCCTGACTTCCTGGAGCAGCTGCATGCTCTTCTTCTCTGCAGGTGACACTCTACCTGCATTCCTGTGCTGGCTTCTCTTCCAGGTGGAGGGGGCACCCTCTTTAACCTACTGTCTTGATGGCCCACTGTGGTCCCTTGCTGCCAAGAAGAAAAAGGCCATTTCTTTTCAGGACGTTAGGCACCTGTCACTGTGGTGATTGCAGGAGGTGCCCCAGCTGGACTTGGTGGTTTTCCTGGGTGTTTGCAGCCCTGCCTGACCTCACAGTGCCTTTCTGTTCTCTCACAGGATGCCTTTAGCTTGTTAGCTTACTCAGACCCTTGGAACTGCCCCGTCGGCCAACAGCTGGACCCGATCCAGAGGGAACCTGTGTGTGCTGCTCTCAATAGTGCTATTTTGGGTAAGATCTGCTTCCTGTGGGAGTGTTTCCCCAGACATACCTGCTCTCAAGGGCTGTCCTGTGGCAGGCAAGAACTTAGGGAAAGTTCAGAAATACTTATGTTTAGCTTTGACCTTTCTTTCTATTGCTGGGGACTGTCAGGGCAGTAATGCAGGAAAGGGAGTAGGAGGGAAGCCTGCACAGAACAGATCCCTTGATACACTCCCGTTTTGACTCCCTTGTTGCTTCTCCATCCCTTCTTTAATGCTGCTTCCAAGGATGCTCCTCAAGATTTTCCTCCCTTGCTTACTGAAGAAATGGAGATATCTTTGATGCATTTCCTGCCCCTCTCCCTTCATGCTCTGAGCCCATCTGAATCACTTTGTGGACTTTACCAAGGGTTCTTTCCAGCTGTATGGATTAGCAGACTTCAGCCCTGGTGTCATCCTGTTTTCTAGGAGGGAATGCAGTTGCATCCTCTGCACAATCTAGTTCACTGTGCCAAGGCAAATTTCCTGTGAGGTCTGTGCATCTCACACTGAATGTTCCAGAAGGAGATTTAGAGCTTACCTTCCAGGGAAAGGAACAACTTGATGGGCAGACCCATGAGAGCTCCTGTTCTGACTGAGTAGAGAAACAGAAATTACGTTTTGAGAAGTACAGTCCCTTTCCCTGGCAGTCAGCAGCTGTTTGTCCAGTGTTTGAGAAGCATGGACAAGTTGTCACTAGGGAGATGTGGTGTCTGGACATGCTTCACACAGGTTACCAGACACCTTGTCTAGCTCAGCTGAGGGTTCCCTCACAAAACGTGCCACTGTAAAGACATGAGTGAGTTCAAACAGGGCTTGGGCTTCTATGCAGCCTTGCATGAGTGGGAGAAATGGCGAGGTTGCCTTCCACCTGGGACCAGATGCTCCTGCCTTTCATTATTCCACCATGCTTTGATGTCTCATGTTTTAAGAGTTTTCTGACAAACAGCATCAGCAGGAGCTTTGTTGCCTTTTTCTTGCTCTGGCCACCACAACAGCATTCTCTCAAAGGCCCTGCTGAGCTGTGAGATGTGTCATGGGTGTGTGGAGCAGCAGCAGCACAAAGCTGGTAGCATTTGGGAATAGGTTCCTTGCAGAGCCAGCACCTTCTGCCAGGGATCTGGGCTTGGTGGAGAGAGGCCTGAGTGCAGGTGAGCCAGCACCAACCAGAACACCCCTTCTAAACAGCTCTTTCTTTGCCCCCTCAGAATCTCAGAACCTGCCAAAGCAGCCCCCGCTGATGCTCGCCCTGGGCCAGGCCTCGGAGTGCCTGCGGCTCATGGCCCGCGTGGGGCTGGGCTCCTGCTCCTTCGCCAGAGTCGACGATTATTTGCACTGACACCCAGCGGGACGGGGCTGCCGCCGTGGAGGGCTGCCCTTCACCCTCTGTTTGCTGCCACTCTGCACCACCACCTCGTTGGATAGCCCGACCTCCCTGCCACCGACACCCCTGTAGCACACACACACTGCCTGTGCAAGGATTGAGTGAGTCCCTCACGGTGTGGCTGTTCCTGACCCCAGGAACGCTGGCAGACCTGACCCGTCTCCCTGCCATTGCTGCGGCTCCAGCGGCTCTCAGTATTTCGCTGGTTATTCTAATGTAGCGCCTTCTGATGTAGGGAATTTTTTTTTCTCTTTTGTTTTGATTTGAGTTGTTTCTCATGGTTCCACCAATATTTTATCTGGAGAAGTTTTGCTGAGCTGGTTTAACGCTGATTTACTGAGGAGGCTCATCAAGTTGGTGACAGCTTGTTCTTTTCTTCCCTTCTCCCTCCATCGTGCACATACAGCATCATCCGTGCTAGTAATCCGAACTCTTCTCACAGTGGCAGTTCAGAGGGATTTTTTTTTTTTAATTTTATTTGAATCATGTTTATTAAAAAGGTCTCTTCCACCTCCACAAAGTCACTGATGTATTTATTGCCCACAGACTCGGTCCCAGCCGCACACACCACACAACCCCTCAGGAGGCCGGGTGAGGTGGGTGCTGTCACACACTAATGATGAGATTTGGAGGAACCTGGTCCTTCATGGTGCCTCTCTTTGGAGCCCAAGGCTCTCAATCTTGGCTTTGTGAGTGGGAAGAGTAGAAGACTGACATTGCCTGTGTTGGTGATTGTGCTGTAGAAGCATCTCACAGCCCTGAGAAAGAGTTAAATCCAGCTCTCTGAACAGCTGGAGGGACAGGACTGATGAATATGAAGTCATCTGCCACTGTATGGGTAGAACCAGGTTGTGTGAGTTGGCCAGAAACACCCTGGTGGGCTGACAATTTTTTAATTAAATAACAAATCCTCTTTCTCCATGGAGGAGGGCTCTGCCACTAACTCAGTAATAATAGTATTTCCTGCCCTCTCCCATCCCTGCAATACTAATCTAAATGAGCACTTCTAAATTTTGGAAGTGTCTGGAGAAACCTGGGCTGAGCTGTGCTTGTCCTTGCAGGTGAAACAAGCTGAGGTCAGGTTCCAGGTTGGGGTCAGTACCAGCTCTGTGGGGCCCGAGCCATTCAGAAAGGAGCAGCAGTGTTTCTTTAGGGATTATTAAGGTAAATATGGACGTTTCAGGCTCAAAAGAAGTCAGCAAGGATCTATGGGTGAGTAACCTCTGAGTAAAATGGACTAATGAGTCCACGCTGTGTGCCAGGCCGAGGGATTTGAGTACTACCAAGCATTCAGACCACCTGTGAGTGTTTCTGAGCATGTTCTGCTACCTGGCCAGGCTGCCTGGCAGCACCGTGTGCTTTGCATCCTCTGCTGTACCATTGCAGAGGGCAGGTTCAGCCTGGCTGCATGGGAGGAGTTGGAATTCTGCACCAAATTAATTTTAGGTCAGTAGCTCTGGGGAGGACCCAAGGGAGCTCAAACCAAATACGAATTTTACTGCTATTCATGGTGTGGTTTTTTTTTTCTTTGGAAGGTCCATGAAAGATGAACAGGTTTTGTTGAGGTTTGTCCTTAAAATGGAAGTTAGCCTGTGCCAGGGCTTCAAGCACCAAGAGAGTTTGTGTGCTGCTGGGAAGGAAAGTAGCAGCAGCTTGAAGCTTTAAGGATTTTCTGGGTTTGCAGGATGGCTTTGCAGCTGGCACATGAGGTCTGAAATCAAGGCAGAGCAGGGGGGCAGGTGCTAAGGCAGACTGTGGCAGTGAATGTGCAGGTGGTGTTGAAGGTGGTTGGGAACATTATCCCTGCCTTGTGGTGAAGATGTGCAGTGTTTAGGGGCAGTGTAGAGCCATGGTGGTCTAAGAAAACAGGTTTAGAGCTGGAGGAGGTACTTTTATCAGCTCACTGGTACCGCTGCAAAAAGCAGAGGGAGCTCCACCACAGCCTTTCTTCCAGGGAGACAGAGGCAGAGAGCTGCACCAAGCAGAATTTAACTTGCCAGCCTGGGGCTTCTCTTCCAGCTCTGGGGAACAGCTCATGTGCCTGAAAGCTCATCTGTTGATTTTCAACTCTACTGGTGGATCTTAGCCCAGCCTGCCATCCTTGCCTTGCTGCAAATGTAGGGGTAACTCAATGGGCAGGTTTCCTTCCCAAAGCCTCTGGTCCTTGACCTGCCAAGGCAGCATGTGAGCACTGCCTGGTGGGATTCTCCTGCATTCCTTAGACTCAGGCTCACAGCACACTGCTGGGCTGATTCTGGATACTGAGGTTGAAATACTCCAGGACCTTTCTTTGCCTTCCCCATTTGGCAACTTCCTCTGCTGCTGGTCACCATTTTGCAGCAGTCTGGCTGCAGTCAGACCTCCCTCATCTTTGTTAGCAACACTATCTTTATCTCTTTCTGAGTTTTTTTTTGTTCCTTCTCTTTGTGGTTTCTTTCAGCCAAGTCTCTTCATCATGTGTCATATTAACGCCCCATTCGGTCTCTCAGCAAAGCTTTGCTGACTGTCCTAGAGCACCTTTTTTTATTTTGGTTTCACTACAAAAAAAAAAAACAACAAAACAAAACGACAAAAAAACCCAAAACCCAACCAAGAGATCTTCCTAGATATCTGGTTATTTTGGTGCCAAAAAAGTGTGTGATGGATGTTACTTGGGTTTTTTTAATTATCTTCAAGTGTTCTGGTGGTTTCACCAGTGGTTTCTGCTTCTTGTAGTCAGATTCTGACTAATGTGGCCATGACTCAGTATGGGGAAGATAAGCCTGTTTGTGGTGTGTGGTGGGATGTAGGCTCCAACCTGCCCCTGATTCCTAGATGGGATTTCTGATGTGGTTTTCTCAGGTTGTATTTCAAAGCCTCTTGCCTTTGAATCTCCCTGGCTGCTCTTTGATGGTTCACGTTAGCTGAAATTTGGATTATTGCAGTAGTCTTTAAAAAGAGAGCTAAAGTGAAATGGGGTCTATAACACTGAATGTGGCAGTACACCTAACCAGAGGCTACATGGCAATTCAAAAAAAGTTACATTTATAAAAATGATTTGGATTTTGTTTTTCCAAGTGCCTCAAGCAACCTTGTCACTGCTCCCAAAAGTCCTTCAGTAAAAGCATGTAAATGACTGTGGAGCCTTTAGGAGAAACTGCTGGTTTCCCATTTCTGGGTGAGGGGACAAGGACTCAGCTGCAGCCCTGTGTTGTAGTGCTGATAGCACTGGCTGTAGGACTTCCATCATGTGTGGTGGGCTCACAGGTTGCTCTCTGCTGGGCTGGCTTCAGATGCTGGGAGAAGGTTTTCCAGAGCTCAGCTGGACCCTGCACAAGCAGCATTCCTCAGCCCCAGGAGAGGCTCTCCAGCTGTGTGTTCTTCCCAGGACCTGGGAAATGCCACTGCTGGGACAACTGAACCTTTCCCAGCTCTACTGTGGCTGCACACTCAGAGGGTCTCAGCTGTCCCCTGATCAGTCCAGAGGCACCACCAAAGAGCTGTGATCCAGAGAGCAGCAAATACACTGCAGCTCTTTGCTCTGACACCCCACCCACCTTCCTGACACTTGGCACTGCAGCAAAGACCTTGCAGAGGGAAAACATTTCACAGGGACCTGGTGGAACCTGATTTCAGGCCTGCACATCCTGGGCTTTAGGTTTGAGTCCAATGCCCTGCCTGTTAAGTGGCCTTTTGAGAGGAGCATTTTGGGAACTCCAGACCTGGAGCCTTGGTTAAATTGTCCTTCAGGGGTTCTGTGGAAAGAGCTTCATGGAGCTGAATTACATCACCAGGCTTCTCTCCCCATGGACAAGGGTTCATGCTGCCCCACAAGCTGAGAGTGAGAGCATCAAGAATACATTGAGAGAGCTTTGGAGTGGGATGCACTGGAGTAGCTGGGATAAGTGTTTCCTGGAGGAGTATCCACCTCATACACCTGGTACTCCAGCCTGTCACCATCTTAGTGGCTCTGCTGGGTGCGTTCCAGTTTGTGGATATCTCTCCTGTACCAGGGGAGCCAAATCTTGTTCCTCTTGTTCCTCTTGGAACCCATCTTGTTCCAGATGATTCCTCTTGCTGCTCCATGAGCCCACCCCAGCAAGTACTTAACCAAGGCTATTTCAAGACTTAGAGAGTTGAGAGAGCTCTCAGTCAGGCTCTCCTGTGAGCAAGGAGGGCAGCAGTCTATTTCCTGTGCATCCTTGAGTGTTCTCCCAGGGCCAGCTGGTTTTGGGAAAACTTATTACTGCTACCAGCAATGTTACCTACACCTGGGATCTTCCCATATCCTTCCTTCTCTTTTTTCACAGTGAGATCTCGATATGTCCTCAAGCTGTGTCCTTGTTTTTCACATTTTATTAAGGCATCTTTACCATTCTTTAAATAGCTTTGTTCTTGAGGCTGCCTTGAAAAACTGGAGCAACCAGAGCTGCTGGAACTGGTTCTGGGGATTGATTGAATGTATCATTTTCTACCTTGGGTGTCAGGGGTTATGAACCATCTCCCCCTTCAGCAGAGCAAACCAGGCTGGATTGCAGCTGTGCTTTGGTACCTGTCTGTGTTAATAGTAGCACATGAACCTTTCAGAGTTCTGCTGTGGTGGGGTTGATAGAGAAGGTGACCTGTGGCAGCCAGGCTGTACAGCAGTGTGTAAGTGCCATGAAGCTATGGGGTGCACCACATGGGATCAGGAAGTTCTTCCCATAAAGAAGCAGTGCAGACTTGAAGTGTCCTGTGGCAGCAGGTGGAGAGGGAGGTTCCTCAGGCTCCAGTCCTGGGTGCAGTGAGGCCCTGTGGAGCTGTTCACAGCCTGAGGGAAGGAACAAGGGGCCCTGGAGTCCTGGACTCCACCCAGGAGTCCCCTTTGCAGAAGGAGCATCTTCCTTCCAGCCCTGGCAGTGTGAGAATAGCCTTAGTGGTGGGGCAAGGATAGAGTAGCTCTCTTGTAGAGAGCAAGTGTTGGGTCTCCAGCTGTACTGAGGTGTTTCTGCAGAAGGACTTGGTGGGGACGTGCCATGAGACGTGCTGAGTGCTGCTGGGACCCTCAGAGGGTTGAGTGATGGAGGGAATTGCAATCCAGCAGCTCTTGGTCAGAGCCAGAGCTGGCTGTGGGCCTTGTCCCGTCTGCTGTGTAGGGGCAGAGAGCTGGAGGAAACGTTGCTGGGGCTGTGTGAGGGGAGAAAAAGGGAGGAGTTGAGAGCCTGGAGGCCTCTTCTGTTGACAGCACTTGCTGCTCTCCACTGTCCTTCCCTGCAGCAAGAGGTGACAGGTGATGGATGAGAGAACCTGGCATGTCTATCCCTCTCCCCACATCTCAAACCAGAGCTCAGTGCCTGCAGTCTGAGCTGGAGCAGTGCCTGGCAAGCCAGGATATCATCCAGGCTTGAGGAGCACACGTCCTGCCAGCTCTTATTTCTGGGAGGAAAGCTTAACTCTCTCCTGCTTGCAGGAAGCTCACAAGTCTTGTGTGGAATTTACATTCACATCACCACAGAAACATTCCTGGAGGCCATGCAAACCTCTGCTCCTTGCTGAAAGTCCCATGGCCAGGCAGACACCTTTTCTCTGGTCACTCCACTTGGGTCCAGGCGTGTGCTTGGACGTTTCTGTTCAGGAGGACTTTAGCTGCATTCTTCCTCCAGAAGGGAGCAGAGAGGGATTCTTGTATGCTGGACTTCTCACAGGCTTAGTCTCGGAGAAAGGAGAAGCAGCAGCAGCTCTGGGGATAATCCAGATTTTAAAGAAAATTTGAAAACCACAAGTATGGTGACTTCCAGACCAAGGACTGCACCGGCGTTTGGGATCGTGACTGTGTCTCTCAGTCCCGCCCATGCAGCCGGGGAAGCAGGAGGAGGCTGCAGCCCCTGGAGCTCTCACACTCAGCAGTGCAAGCCCCAGGACCTGCCCAGCACGCAGTGAACTCTTCTCTCCTGCTGGTTGCTCAAAACTCAGGTATGAAATGCTCAGCTGGAGCGTGGGGGGCGAGGTCTCTGCAGGTTTCCCGGCAGCCCTGGAGGAGCGGCCGCCGCTGGGCACAGCTGCCTGTGCCACTGCAGGCTGCTCATGGCCTTTGGAAGGGAGTTTCACCTCTTTGGTACAACATTGGCTACGTGGACATTACACAGACTGTGCACATTGGTTCAGCCTACGCTTAGTATTTGTGAATTAAGTTATCTGACGCTTCGCATGAAAACTTCAAAAAAGGGGCTCGGGGGGGTGGATTTTAACTGAGAAAAAGCCTATGAAAATATACTGGAAATATGGTAAAGAAATCGACATTCTGCTGTATATTGACAGAATTATTTTTATTAAAATACACATCCATGTGCAAGAGCCAGTGTGGAGCTGTGTGCTTTGTCAGTTTCTGCTCACTGTGAAAGGTGGCTCGTGTCCCCTCTGACAGGGGATGCACAGTCCTCGGGGTGTTTGCTCCCAATATCTGACTCTGCTTCAGCTTCCCTTTCCACCATTGCTTCCTCCCATGGTGCTTACAGTTCATGGGCAAAAATGCCATTAAGGATGTTATTCCTGTGCCATTCTGTGTCCTAGCAAATACAGCCCTGAAGTGTTTTCTAGCCATGAGCATAAAACACTGATGAAGCTTCAGGCTGAGGAACATTTGCCACATTCCTTGCTTTGGCCTTTCTGAGGTTTTCCCTTGTATGTTTTCACCTCTCCCATGAGAAGTTGGCCCAGCAGCCTGGTTTTAGCATCTGGGATCCCACACTGCTCCCACCCTTCCCCAGCCCTGCAGAGGGACAGGCAGCCAGGACATCTCTGTCCAGCTGAAGGGGTTGTGTCTTCACCCTCCTAGCACTGTGGACATTTTTCCTTACCTCCCTCAAATACTTTGCAGTGGTCACCAGCGCATTTGGAAGCTGTCAAGGTATTAAGGGTTTGGTAGATGAGTATCTTCTCCCAGAACCTTCTCCCAGAACCCTCCCCTTAATTCTGGAGGACCTGCAAAGCCCAGAGGGCTGCAAGCGTGCCCTGAGGATGTAAAGCTTTACCTAGGGGTGAGAGTAACCTCACCTATGGGTCCTGGACCTGTGGGTCAAGCCTGGCTGCACTGTCACATTCTCAGTGAAGCACACTGTGACCAGCCAGTTTGCTCCACAAGCTTGTGGCACAGGCTTTTTTTGCTTGCAGCATGCCTGGGGTTTGTTAGGATCTGCTGCTTGGTCTGAAGAATCAGGAGAAATTCAAACAGCAACTTGTGGCAATGAGTCTTTATTACAAATATTTGCTCCACAGACACATCCTGGCAGGGCAGTGACTGCAGGAGGAGCTCGGTAGCTGGCTGGTCCATGGCACTGTGACACCTGATCCTGGCGGGGTTACAGGGTGGCTCCTCCTGCAGTGAGGAGCACTCTCATGGCCACAGCACCCGTTGGAGAAGAGCTGCCAGCACTGTTGGCTCCCTCAAGAGACAGGAAGGCTGGATGGGCGAGTCAGATGGTGGACGCATTTAAATTTTGCCTTTGAAGCCGTTTTATGATTTTATCCACCCATTCCTTCTTGGGGTCGGCACAGATCTCATCACCATTGGCAGCCACAATCCTGCAATGAGAAAGTGAGGAAAAAGAGTGAAAACGTGAACCATGAGCCATTCCCTTCCTGTGCACTATTTCTCCCCTCCCTTTTTGCAGCCCTATCCTGGATCGAGGCTTGGAGCCATCTCCAGTAGCCTGTGACCCCTTGGGCTGATGGTGAGTGTCTGAGTCTTCCCAGCATTAGCATTAACACATGAGCATTAGCAGAAACACATTTTTTCCCTCTTTGCTCACCCCCCCAGAGCTGCTTTCCTTCCACAGCCCCCCCTGGCTGGGACTGGGGCAGGATGGAACAAGGGAGCAAAAGATCTGGGATCCCAGCTGTGGGATGGGGAGCCAACCCTGGGATACTCACACAACTGCAGGCTTGGGGCAGTCTTTGGATGTCACGTAGAAGCTTTGAGGCTGTCGGATGCGTTTCTGTGCGTACTTAAAGCAGCATTCCACGGGTGCAAAGTGGGCTGTGGAGGGAAGGAGGATGCTGTGAGTTGCACTGCCAGACAATGGCACCACTGGATTTGAAACACAGCGTGGAGGCTGTGGAGCATCTCAGCAGCTCCTATGGCATCCTATGACAGGAGGTTGTCACCATTCACACAGCAAGCACAGGACTGGGACATGGACAGAGGTGGGACAGGGGACAGCCTGGGACCTCACATCCTGAATTGCTGCAGCCCCCAGAGCACATGGTAAGGTCGGGGTGCTCAGTCTGGGGATGAGGTTTGGGGGCGTTCCAGGGCAGGGGCACAACTTGCAGGGTGTTTTGGAAGGCTCCAAACAGCTGCATGTTCTTGCTCCCTCCAACCCCTTGCTCATGCAGCTGAGACCTGGGGAACAATTGCCAGAGCCTCCTCCAAGCTCCTGCAGCCTCTCCCCAGGTCTGGCTTTGCTGAGACCACCCAGCACCTTCTCCATCCATCCCTGTATCCTGGGATGTGCTGCCCTGCCCTGACCAGGGGGCTGCACCATTCCCACTCCCTGCTGGCATTTGCTGCTTGCCCTCCCCAACGGGATGTCCCCAGTGGGGGCTCAGAGCCCTGACCTGCAGCAGTGGTCCCTGGAGTTTCTTACCTGTGGCGTGGTGCAGGGAGAAGGTGAGGAGCAGAGTGAGCAGCAGGACAGTCCTTGCAGGGAGCATGGTGGCTGTGTGATGGCTCTTCTCCGTCCTCTGTGCCACCCTGCCCGGTGTCTGTGTCTGTGGCTCCCTCCACGCCTCATTTATCCTCTGCCTGCCGCCCACTCAGGCTGCACTTCCAAAAATTTCGGATGTGTACTAAGAAGCCAGGCCCGAGGGGGTTTCTGGCGTTTATTTTTGGGATGTATCCAGTGGAGGGTGGAAAAGTTCGAGGAGCAGTTCTGCTTTCTATGGAGGAGTTGTGACGTGGCAAGGGAGCTTCCAGGAACTGAAAGCAGATTAAAACTATCTTCCTGTGCAGGCAGAACATCAAGTCTAGGGCTCCTCTGTTTGCTTCTAAAAGGAGAGAGCACCCCCAATCCCTGAGCAGGGACAGGTCTCGGGTGGGTTGAATTGGTTTGCCCAGTGTCAAAGGCCAGGATGGAGACCCATCCAAACCGACCTCCCCAGCCACCCTGGCCACAGAGAGCTCTGGGTTAGGCAGGAAAGCACGATGGGATGGACTGGGATGGGATGGACTGGCATGGTATGGCATGGCATGGCATGGCATGGCATGGCATGGCATGCAGAAGAAGCCACACTGGACTGATCCAGAAGGGACCCCAGAGCAGGAGGTGTCAGAGCTGCTTTTGGTGGGTTCAGCAGACTTCAAAGAAGGGGAAGAAATGGGTCAGGGGCAGTGGGGTGTCTGAGGAGAGCCTGGGTCTGAACACAAGGCTGAGCCCATGTGTTGCCTCTGCCTCCCACACCAGCACTGGGATTGAAATGAGAGTCAGGGGGATGGAAGCTTGTGGCCATAAGTGCAGACAGGGCATTCCTGCAGGGAATTGGGACAGATCCTACCACAGCCCCAGCAGAGTCATCCCAGATGCCAGGGAGGAGGGGCAGGTGGCACAAATCCCAGTGGCAGCACCACTGAGCACTGCTGGACATCAGCCCAGCCTCCATGCAGGGATCTGCTCCCTGGGAAGGCAGATGCAGCTGTGTGTGAGGAACATGTGAGATCCTGATGGGAATTCATGTAGGATAATGCTGAGTGGCAGCACAGGAGAGGACCTGGCTGCGGCTTGGGGTGTGAAGCAACCAAAGGCTTCTCAGAAGGGAAGAAAGGTGGAAATGGGCTTCTTTGAAGATTATCTCATGTCTGCACAACTTCTCTGAAAGGAGAAAGGAGAAGCAAACAGATGAAATGTGCTGAAAATGCTGGTTTAGAAGAAATGTTCTGTATGACATTGGGTCTGGTGGCCTTGCATGGGGCAGGGTGGCCACGCTGGGTTCTAGTGCCACTGTCCCCAGGCAGGGCTCTGCAGGGAGAAAATGCCTGACACACAGCAGCCTGAGTCCTCCTCTGTGGACTTTGCATCACCCCCAAGTTCTCCTGCCCTCCCTGTCCATGTCCCCAGTGCCCAGACCCTTGGGGCCAGCAGCCATCAGGGTCACACCAGCTCCCAGGCACTGCTTAAAAGTACAAGACTGTAATTAAGGGAGAACTGAGCTAATGACTTTTTCCAACCAGCATCTCCTGGAGCAGGAAACCTTGTGTGCCAACCCTGAGCTCCCTTTTCAGGCTTGTCTGAGGTGCACAGTTGCTCCTCCTTTCCCTTAGCTATTTATTCCTCTCACCAGAAGCATTAGTAGATGCCTCCACTATCTGTTCTTCATAGAGCAAATCACTTCATGTTGGAAGTTCAAAGGCCTGGAAAGGCCCCACAAGGCTCTCTCTAGAGGATTGGGCTTCCCTCTGTGTCCCTGCCCCAGCAGTGGATCTTTGAGTTTGGCTTTAGTCTTCTCCAGCCTCCTCTGCAGTGCCTGGGGTGTTCCCAGCACCCTCCTGAGACATCCCCACAGCCTCTTCCCCAGGTGTGGAGCTCCTGGTTAGGCAAATGCAAAGGCAAGTGGAGAGAAGAGGAGGTAAAGACTGTGCAGAGGATTTTATGGGTGTCCAAATCACCTGTACCCTCACTATAATTAATAACTGAATACAAATTTTCTGAGTGAGGAAAAGCCCCACTTTAGAAATTAAGATGGATAGGCATAAAAAAAAAAAAAGGAATGTAGAGGTGGGAAATATTCTCTGACTCATCAAACGCTTTGGGATTTGAGTGGATAATCACAAAAGTTAATACTTTAACAGAAAACATGAACTGTTTGCCCATGGTAAGTGTCGTTGTCGGGCTGGACCTGCCGTGCCCAGAGCCCCGAGGTCTGTGCTGCTTCCGAGCCACAGCTGTCAGGAGAGGGCACTAAGCCCAAGCAAACAGGATAACTCCATGGCCGGGGACTCCTGAAGCGGAAAGCTCAGGAGGCTCCTGCAGGCTGAAGTCTCTCCCGGTGCACCCAGAGATCTCCACCTTCGTGGTGCCTGGGACCCCTCAGATTCCAGAGCTGCAGTGTATCAGGGTCATCCCTCAGCTCTGCATGGGTTTTGCCTCTGCTGTGAAAGCATCCCTGGAGCTGCTGCAGCCAAAATCCCCTTCCCCAGGAGCTGTGAGTGCTGGCAGCAAGGCTCTCTGGGTGGCTGCTGCTCAGGGACTGGCTGAGCATCATCTGGGCTGGTGGTAAGTGATGCTTTTTTATCACTTGGTGGGTGGTTTTTGGTAAGTTTCGCTGTTTGGTTGGTTCTCCTTTCTTTTTCCCCGATATTGTACTGCCACAAGGAAAGAAGGAGGAAGTAAGGGGACATTCAGAGTTGCAGCATTTTTCTTCCCAGGTCACTGTTGTTACACGTGAGGGAGCCCTCCTCTGCTCCCCATGGCTGAACAACTGCCCACCGATGGGAAGGAGAGAATGAATCCTTTATTTTGTTTGCCAGTTTTGCTTTATTTATTAAACTGTCTTTAACTCACGACTTTCTTCCCACCTTTGCCTTCCCAGTTCTGGCCCCCCTCCCCAAGCCCTGGCAGGGATCGCTGCAAATGGGACAGGCTGAAATCTCTAAGCCTGAACCTGATGGCAGCTCTGCACCTAAAAATCCTCAGAGGAGTCTTCAGCCCCTTTTGGGTGCCCTTGAAGTCCCACCCATCCCCCTCCCTTCCTGCCCTAGTGAGACTCAGTGTGAAGAGCCACCATCCCAGCCCCAGCTGCTGGCAGCAGCACAGAAGAAAGGACACCACTCTCCAATATCACATGAAGTAAACTTTATTTTGTGGTTGTGATCAGCAGGCAGGTGCTGGCAGGGCCAGCAGCATTCCAGGAGCTGGTGCCCAGCTGGGGATGCAGCTCAGGGCTCTGGGGAGTCAGTGCTCTCTCCCAGCAGCTGGAACATCCATGGCCCCTTCTGGGGGGTGACTGTAAACCTTCCTTCCCACCAGGATGTGAGGTAGCCTGAACCAGAGCACCCACTCTACATCATGGGGCATGAAGTTTTTTCTTCTTTAGAAGCTCTCTAACTGCTCTCTTCACCCACTTGTCCTCTGGGTTTGCACAGACCTTGTCTCCTTTCTTGGTCTCAAACCTGCCAAGGTTAAAGGTGAAGCTTTGTGAGGAATGACAGCTGATTCCACTTGCACCCACACCATCCTCCCTCCTCTGCACCCTTTCTCCTTTCCCTTTGTCCCTGTGTGCTGCCCCTGGGTTCCTGCTGTCCTACAAGCAGCTTATCAGACCTGTCCCTGTCCTGTCCCCACATGTAACAGATGACCCAAACCTGTGGCAGCCCAGGAGGCAGCACAGCAGTAGGGAAGCTGCCAGGACTTACACAATTGCTGAGATAAAACATTCCCTGGGAGTTGAGTAGAAGCGCACGAGGTTGCCCAGCCGGAGAGCGCCCTTCACGTAGTCGAAGCAGCACTCACATGGAGTGTAAGGGGCTGGAGAAAACAAAGAGGGACAGTGAATGCTGGCTCTGGAAGGCACCTGTCTGCAGAACCTTCCCCATGACAAGGCTGATGAACACAGCATCTCCCAAGCTCTGCAAATGCTGCCATGAGGAGCTCCAGGTGCCCTCCTCCTTCCTTCCCAGGGCAGAAGGATGCTCAGGGTTATCACCCAGCCCTGCAGCAGCTCTGCCAAAGCCACCCAGCCCCAGGAGCAGTCCCCATCCTTCCCTGCACCCAGAATGTGCTGCTCTGCCCCGGCCAGGGGTTGCTCCTCCTGCCAACAGCACCATCCCTGCTCCACGCTGGGGTTTCCTTCCTGACCAAAGGGACAGCTCCGAGTCCCAGCCAGCAGCAGTGGCCCATGAGCTGCTTTACCTGCATTGGGGCATGGGGAGAGGGTGAGGAGCACCACCAGCAGCAGGATTGTCCTTGCAGTGAGCATGGTGGCTCTGGGAGGGCTCTTCCTTGCTGCTCTGCCTCTTTGAAGGAGCTCAACTCTGAGCTCAGGCAAGGAGGTGCTGCAATTTATCCTCTCCACTCCTCCTCAATTATCTTTTTTTCAAAAAATTCGAACCAAATTCAAGGAACAGCTACTGCTGCAACACCCATGGGGATTTCCATGTCACATGGGATCATCAGGATCACAGACAGACGATACCTGGAAAGACTAAATAGATTATGTCAGCTTCTCTCTTCACCCACATAGGGAAAATCATGAGGGAAGTGAAATCCTCCTCTCTGCAGATGGAAACTCAAGAGCTCCTGGGCCTTCAGAGAGGGGATTTGTAGCCATAGGAAAGGCAAAGCTTGGTGTTCCACACAAGGTCAGTCAGCCCAGAGCCAACACAAATGTGCTGGAGATGTCTGGATGGCTTGTGAATGCTGGAAAGCATTGAAGAGAAGCGCAGTGACTGCTGCTGCCACCAGCCCTCTGTGGCTTGGAAGCAACAAGTTGGCAAATACTGGCAGAAATTGTATCACATTCCATGTCGGTACTGTGGAGACCAACACGAGCTTTCCAGCAAAAATCCCTGTTTATAACTGGGCAGTGAGGGGGGGAAGAGAAGGGGGTGTAGTTGAGCCTTTCCTTATGGGCAGGACTGGCTTAGCCCTGGCTTCAGGGCAGGGCAGAATCAGCATCAGGCTTAGGGGAATGGATGGAAAACTTCCTGTTCATCATCTTCCATCCCTCCACAGCCTTGAGGCATCCCAGATCCTGCAGGGACCTGCTGAGAGGGGCCAGCCTCTCTGTGTTAACTGGGGGGACAGTTCTCCTCTCTGCACTGGGCTCCCCCTTCCTCAGACATTCTGAAGGTCCGAGGAGCCCCTCTGTAGGTCCTTGTCAGTCATGCTCAGCTCAGACACTTTTTTCACCTTTTCCTCTTTTTAACCTCTTTTTAACCAGACTCTAAGTGGATGCATGGAGCAGTGGGGTCCCATGCAGATCTCCTGGTACCTTGGTCCTCCCTCATGCCCTGTGAACTACCCAAGGGGCCAACTCATGCCCTTCTTCACATTGGCATCCCCCAGCCACTCTCTGGAGCAGGATATTGTGCCTGGGATGGTAATCACTGGATGTCTTTTTAAATACCTGGGAGAAAAATCACCCAATGCTGAGAACTGTTCTCAGTTCTCCCCAAGCCAAGCTTCATCAGACACATTTCCTGCTGATGGAGACTCAAGATCCACTGCTCTGGATGGACCTCAAGAAGCTTCTGCAGAAGCTTCTCAAAAAGGTTTTCTGCCAGGAGATCTGGCCTACAGTGCTCTACTTTCCTTTCCTCAGGATCTGAAGCCATGCTGTGGAAGCCAATGACTCACAACTCCCTGGAGACTTTTGATGTTTCTTATTTTACATTTTGGAAAGGGAAAGGCTGATGTGTAGACATTCATTGTTAAGTGCTGGAAAGCCCCTCTGCAGGCCCAAGTTTAATTTGAATAGACTCTGAAGAATGTGTTTGTTTACATAAAAAAAGGACAGCATCCTTGTTATTCTGCAAGAGGAGGAGGAGGAGGGAAGCTGAAGGGGTACATCATATGCAGCCTTTTCCAGCAATGGTGCCAGTGAGGGGTCAAGGAGTTGAGCAGAACAGTCCCGGGCTGGGTTTGGGTCTCAGTGGGTGACTGAGCCCTCCCAACTGTGCTGGAAAACCACAGACATCGTGCACTTGGGAAGGCATTGCAAGAGCAGCTGGGCTGCCAAGGCAGGAGAAAAGGGACATCACCCAGGGCCTGAAACTTGTCCCCAAGGAGGTGGTTGGAGGGTTTGGTATGAGTTTTCCCTGTTTTCTTCTGTTCTACTCAGTCACTTTGAATCCTTTCTTGCATAGATCAAACTCTACCCCTGAGGCAGCCCATGGACCTCCAGGAGAAGCAGGGGAAGGTGTGTGGAGGGACATCCTTGGCACAAGGTCTTTCCCTGCACTGCCAGACACCAACACCAGCAAAGCCAGGGAGCACTCACAGCCCAGGGACTGAGCACCCAAAATCTGCAGAGGAGCAGCCCCTGGACAGCCCTGCCGGCGCCAGCTCTGCCCCTCAGAAATGGTCGGAAATGACTCATCCTGTCACGCCTGGCTGGTTTGCACCGCCTTCTCCTTCCTCGCCTGCCCTCTCCACAACAGAGAGGAGAAATGAAATTTAAAGAAAAAAAAAAAGTGCTTTCATTTCTTTAGAGTTTCGTTATCCCCCAAATGACCTTTGTGGCCTGGTGACTCAGATGCAGGAAATGTTCATTGGCTTCTGCATCTGTCTAGAAGGGCACGGGACTGAGAGATGGTTGGGATGAGAGCTCCCGAAATGTGGGGAAGATGCTCCTGCCAGCTCCCCACTCCAGGCAAACCCCTGAGAACCAAACTCTCATTGAGTTGCTCTTCCCACCTCTCCAGCACACAAGGGCAGCCCAAGCCCTGGCTGGGGTAGGAGAGGTCCTATCTCAGGCCTTGCTCTCTTGCCTCCTTGCAGAACAGAATTGGAGTGTAACATTTGTTGTCTCTGAGCTGCTGTTTGGCCCTAGCTTTGCTTAAGCAATGCAAAACCCCAGCTGTTTGTTTTCTCTATTGCCTTAGTAAGATTGGAAACACAAATCCCTGTGAGGAAATATATATCCTGCAAACATCTGCAAGATCAAAACCCTTAAAGGAGATGGAGCAATAGCCTGGCCACGTCCAGCTGTACCAGCTTTGCCATCTCTTGGTGATGTTGGGATGCTTTCCACATGAGTGCTCAGTCATAGGTGTTCATCTCTGCAGGGACCAGGCTTGGTAACTCAGCTCAAGGCTCAACCCCCTGAGGATGAAAGTTTTTAACATAAGGACTTTATTACTTTTACTTCTATAAAAATGTACAGCTCATGTCTCATGCACACACTCAATATACAAATGAACTGGAGCTTGTAACAGTCACTGTGCTCTACAGCAAGTGGTGTTTTAACCCCCAGAAATGGGTGACACCCACAGGCTCCATCCTCCCTCCCTCCCAGACTGCCCATTGCAGAGAGAGGAACAGCAGCATCCCCCTGTCCTGGATTTCACCTGTCCCCTGTGAGGGTGCCAGCACCCTGCCTGCAAACAGCCCAGGGACAGGAGAGGGGAGCAGGAAAGCACGAGCTCCAGCCTGGAGACGCAGCTCCTCCTGATGAGTTCCAGTGGGATCACAGCAGCTGGGAGCTGGTGGGAGCTGGTGGTGGAGCTGAAAGCAGTGTCCTTTCAAAGACTGGTGGGACTCCAGGTGATCTGGCAGGTGCACACCCATCTTCCCAGCAATGCTGCAGGACAAACACTTCACCTGCAGCAGACAAGTGTCCACTCCATTTGCTGAAGGGCCTGGAGAGTGATCCAGCTCCCATGGAAATGCACAAGCCCTCTGAGACCAGCAACAAAATAGACAAGGCACAGTGTTTTCCAGTGCTGCCAAAAAGATCTTGACTCCAAGCAGCTCAGACAGAACATTACATACATTCAAAAAGCTATAAAACTTTTTTTTTTACAAAAATAACATTTCTAGTGTTTCATATAAAAATAATGCCACAGTACATTGCCTCACGAGTTCCAGCTGTGCACAGCGGGAGTGCATGGGAAGGTGGCACTGGCAGAGCCAGATTTACCCTC
The DNA here is from genome assembly GCA_013400435.1 of Pycnonotus jocosus. NCBI lineage: Eukaryota > Metazoa > Chordata > Aves > Passeriformes > Pycnonotidae > Pycnonotus > Pycnonotus jocosus. The sequence continues at coordinate 82,729 of VWYP01002986.1, read as the reverse complement.
TAGGAAAATCAACCCCAACCAGAGTTCCACAGCTGAGCTGCTCCTCAAGGAAGGATTTCATGCCAAATTAATCATTGCAATTAATCTGATTGCATCCCATACTTGCAAAGGCCGAGATGAATCTCTCAAGTCAACAGAATGCAGAAGTAAGGGATGTGTGATGGCAGAAAGCAAACACAGTTGTAGCCTGTCCTCTGCCCCTGCAGGGCTGGATGGATGCCCTGAAGGTGCAATCTGACAGATCTAACAGGCCACATTCCTTGAGCTCTGCTTTATGGCTGGCCTATCATTTCTGATGATCTTGCTTATTATGTGTTTCCTTTCATTTTCTGCATGCATATTTGTACTTAGGGATCTGATCCACTGAGGCTGGTTAGGATCTGACCCCTGATATCTGCTTAAAAAGGATCATATCACAAAGACCTTTGCACGCCCCAGCAGAATCCATCCTGGAGTCAAACTTTAATAAGGGCTTTCAGCAATTGACCACAGATAAAACATAACACTTATGTACAGCAACGTCAGGATGAATAAAAGTCAAAAGCAGTCTGGGGTTAAAAAAGCCTGGTTCTGTTACAGTGCTTTCACAGCCTGGTGATCAGTGCTATCCAAAATGGAAAAATTAAAATGTGGCTGAAGTATAGGACCATGAACAGGCATTCTGTGCTCTTTTTTTTGGTGTGGATCAGCAAATGTGCTTATTTCTAGAGAGAAAATGGGATCAAAAGGATGTTATGTCTGCTGTGGTAGAGTAACTCCTGCATGACTACATCCAGAACTGCCTTTAGCTCCACATTTCCTGGGTTTTGTGCTTGCAGAGAACAGCAAAAATGTTCCAATGATAACAAAGGAATAGCAAAATTATTGTGTGACTTCTTGTTTTCTCCCGTTTGTGAAGATTCATCAGCATTATCCTGCCCTGGTGTTGGATGCAGCTGGACACAAGTTGCATGAGCTGGCAGAAGGGGTTTATTGCATTGATTTGCCAAGAACCAGCTCTCAGAATTCATCTGCAAGAAGAAACACCCATAGCTGATAAAAGGAGGGCCTGATTTCAAGGAGGAGATAGACTGTGAGTTGCCAGCTTCTCTGAATATAAGATCTGTAGCACTGGCCTTCAGTCTCCTGATCAGATGCAGTGTTGGTCAACTATTTCTGAAAAGCTGGGCTATCCCTCATGTCCCCAGCAAGAGAAAATGATGATAGTAAATCCAGTCAGCCCAAGGAGAGCCAGCACCCAGCTGGCCACCAGCTTCAGTCTTGGTCTGACAGAGCAGAGACCTGAAGTGCAAAGAAAGAAGCAGCAGAGAGTTTAAGTGCAAATTGTGTGGGTTTAGTGTTCAGATTGCTCAAGGTGGCTGAGCCCAAGTCCAACAGTGTGGGTGGGTGAGTGGCTTCTGGCCTGGGCCACAATGAACCACAGAAAAATTCCCAACAGTGACTTGAAAAATCACATCACCTGGCAAAGAGCCACCAACAGCAATAGAAGAGCCACAGCCTTTGTACATAACAGTGCCAGTAGAAAAGAAGTGTCTCCCTTATTTCCAGAACACTGTGATTGGTCAACGATGAAGTAGATATATAGTTGGGCATTCTGCTCTACAAAAAAAAAATCAGTTTTCTCTGTGATTTTTATTCCCAGGCTTGCTTCCTACTGGTCACCAGTTCAGCATGAACAGCTTTTCTGCAGCAACATACATACAGTAGAGGCCAGCAATGTCCATGCCACAAAGCATTCATATTGCTTCCATTGGATAGACATTGTCTTGATGTGCTGCCTGCTGGTAGAGCAAGCCCTGTACCATTTCTCTTGATGTTTCTTCTGGTTTGACTCCAAATTTCAGATACACCCATACAAGGGCAACACTGCCAACCATCAGTCCACATACCACAGAAACTGGGATGACAAAGTGCATTTGAGACTTTGACAAGAAGCTGGGTACAGGCAGATTTTTTGGCCTGACTGTGACCATCTGCACTCTGGCTTGGCCTGAGAATGCCTGGTGAGTAAAAACTACTGTGTTTGAAGGCTCTTGCTTCCCTACAGGTGATGAATAATCAAATGTTGTAGCACCAAGCACATCTGCAGAGGGATCAACAACCCTGTTGGTATGGACAGAAGCAGCTTTGTCCATGGCAGTGGTGGAGCTTAGAGTAGAAATGGAAGTCGTTTGTGGTGCTGTCTCTGTGATTGTTGTGGTCTTCATACTGTCCCAAACGGAGGGGAGATCTGATCTAGAGCTGCTGGAAGCAGTGTCTGGTGTGTTGGCTCTGGCACTTGTAGGGTCCAGAGATCCATTTGTAGAAAGTACAGGTTGGTTTGATCCTTTAGCAGCTGCCATCAGTTCTGAATTTGAGTTAGGAGAAGCTGTACCATGAACAGTGGAGTGTGGGGTGGGCTGGCTGGAGCCCATGCCTGCTGCAACACTTGTTGAAGACACAGGAGAATTTGAGGGCTCTCTCTTTGCTTCTGGAGTGACCTCAGAGTGCGCAGCCTCTCCCTGTATCACGGGGGTGGATCCTGCAGGGAGCTGGGTGGGGTCCTGCCTACCCAGTGGGGACCTGCTGGACACCTCTGTCCTGGCAGCAGGAGCATGTATTCTCTCCCTAATTGTTGTTCCAGTCCCTTGGAAGAAACTAGTTGGGGGAGTGGCTTGAGATGGAGTCACTTCTGGAAGACCAACATGTCTCTCAAGACTACCAGGCTCTTCTGCTGAGGTGACATCACGTGGTGGCACCACTGTGGCCTTTTTCCCATCCAGTTTGTCTTTGATCTTCTGCACCCAGTCTTCACTTGAATTTGCACAAATCTCCTTGAACTTCAGAGTAATTAATCTAAAAATAAAAAGAGATCATTCACCGGATAAAGGAAACACTGGTTCATGTGATCAGAGCTATGGGGAATGTGTATATATACCAAACATCAAGTATAGTCTGGATAATTAATTTCAGGAAGTGCAGGTGCCTCTGATATCTGACTGAATGAGTAGCAGCTGAACATGACTCATGGGTGAAGGGTTTTCCCCTAGGAAGTTTTTCACTTTCTAAAGCATTGTCCTGCTTGGAGACAGCGTTTCCCCCTTGCACTCAGGGCAGAAAGCTCCACAGGCACCAGCTGCCCCGGGGCACACATGCATGAATGCAAACCCCTCTGATTTACTGGGGGATGTGAGACTTTCCAAGGTCAACCCAGCAGCTTCACTTTGGAGCCACCCCCTAGGCTGCAATAAAATGGTTTCAATGGTGCATTAACTTCAGCACAAGCAGAAAACAACAATTCTCCCAAAGAAATGGAGCTTCTCTCATTTCCCGACAAGCTCACAAGTCTGAATCTGTCTTCAGACAAAATATCTGCTTTCAGAGAAACACGTGAACTCTCTCCCTATGTCATTCCTGTGCCCTGTCCTGCCAAGTACAGTCCCTCAGTCCCTTTCCCCAGCCATTTAACCTGATCCCACCTGGAAGTGGGGCAGCACTTACATGGTGGCTTGTTTTCTGCAGCCAGGTTCGGTCAAGCGGTAGCTCCTGATCTGCTTCTCTGCTATCCGCCTTGTAAAAACTGTGCACTCTATTGAACACTTCACAGGTGCTCTGGGTTGCCCTGAAATAAAAAATTCACCTCATTAAGTGTTGGCTTTTTATCTGAGCCTCTAAAAAGCAGCACGGTTTCTTTTCCCCCTTCTCCAGGGAAGAGTCCAAAGCCTGCCACAAAAGTTTCCAACCCTTGCTGAACTGAGATGAAGATAGGTCCTGATGAAGGCAAAGCCAAATATGCTTGTAGCACCCACATATGTGATAAGATACCCAAAAAACTGAGGAAATAAAAACACTGTGAAAATTGTGAGCTTTTGGGACATCATTTCAGCTTGTCCTGTAGGATGTGCAAGCCCCTGGACCTGGTCCTTTCCCCTTTGGGTACCAGGAGGACTGGTCTCAGCACAATGCCCAGAAAATACAGTTCTTCATCCCCCAAAGACCTGCTGCAACCCTCACCAGAGCACTCTTGGTGAAGGAGATGCAGGCCAGTGGGGAGGGTGCTCTGCTCCCTCCTTATCAGTCTTATCTCTTCCTCTTGTGGGACTTCCCATCCAGGTGAGCATCCTGCCTCTCTGCTTGCTGGTACACGGTCTCTGAACGCCACCTGGGCTCAGGGAAAGGGTGCAGAGGAAGAACTTTTTGATGAATGATGCTTCACCTCCACAGGTATCTCAGCAGCCCAGCTTCCCAAACACATCTTTTCAACCTCCACCAGAAAATATAGTTTTCAGTTTGCAAAGTGCAAAAATATAACCTCCCTTGACCCCTTCAAGGGGCATGGCCAGTCACACCACAGGGGACCATTCATGCCTGCATCTACCTCGCACAAACAGGCACTTGCACAACACATCCTGCCTGCTTGTTCCTGACATCCCTGGGGACAAGATTTACAAAAACAAGCCCTAATTTATCTATCTGGGGCCTCTGTGAAGAAAGGAACTGGCATCTGGTTTCAATCAGGCTGTCTCTTACAAAATGTGGCCTCTGATTCCCAAGTGAATATGGCAAATTTTATGCAGTTCAGTTAGGAATGATGCAGGTACCAGGCACAAGAATGAGCTTCAATACAGGAACACTTCAAATCATTTGAATCATTTACTGGGGGAAACCCTGATTCCAAAGAAATCCCAAGAAAAACTCCTGTGGCCCCTCTACACTAGCCCATTTCCACCTCTAGGTCAAGTCAAGTTAAACCAAAATTCTTTTTTTCATGCAATAATGTATTCTGTGGCACTTTAGGGTCAAGAATTTCCTCAGAGGCAGCTGACTTGCCAATTAACTCCCATTAGTGAGAGTATATTCTTCTGGTGTCTTCCAGAGCACAGTTCAACAAAACATGCACAGTGACAAGAGGGCCACACCATCCCTGTGAGTAACCAGGGACATGCATGGTTGGGAGCAGTCCCTGACTGCTCCCAAAGGTCCTGTTCCTTTGGAACCCTGAAGTGATTTTACAATTATAGGCACCAATGCAAATGGTTTCCATTTGGCTGAACTCTTGGTAGGTTTTTCCCAGAATGGAGGAGCTTGGCAACCACCTTCCAAGGACAGAGGAGTGCCACAGGGAGCATGGAGCCCTGCTCCTGCGGCACACAACCCCGCTTCTCTGTGCTGCATCTGAGTCTTTGCCAAAGCGATCTGGGAGTTTCTTCACCCCCAGGACCACTGCTTTCAGGAGCCATTGGCACATGCTTTTCAGCACAGTTCCTCAAAAGACCCAGGGAGCTCCACCAGCCTTTTCATAGACCCAGCCCTGTTTCCTCACTGTGGGGGAAATGGATGCTTGGCCATGGGCGAGCAGAGTCAGGCAGTGCCAAGCAGGCAGCGGGTTCAGGGCAGGGTGAGCTGCCTGGGATCCCTGCTGTCAACTTTTCTCAGCCCAGCCCTGCAGAACCTGCCCAGAGATGTGAGGAGGGAGAAGCTCCATCCCCAGCTGCCAGTGTTGTCCTCGCTCCTCCCGTCTGCTGGCAGCAGGACATGGATCTCAGGTGCTCTTTGCCCCTTTCCCTTCCCATCGTGGGAATAGATCAGCCCTTGGTTCTGGGCAAAGTCCAGCCTTGCCTGCGGTGCTGAGAGCCTGTGATAGCCCAGCACCGCCCGGCTGAAGGGCTGCCTCGGGCAGCGGTCACTGACCTGTGCCACGGGCCCAGCCCTGGCAGAGCCAGCCCACCACGGCCCAGAGCTCTGACCCCGCTCAGCACCACCCCGAGCTCGCAGAGATCTTTATCCAGAGAACAGGACAGTGTTCCCCGCTTGTACATATGCACACACACACACTGCAGGTGACAAACCCCCGCCTCACAGTGATGGCAGCACCGGCACCCTCAGGACAGGGTGCAGTCTCCTCAGACACGCACCCTTGGCCAGGCTGCAGTCTTCCTGTCACGTCCCCAGGGACGTGAAAAAAGGAGGGAGAAGAAGTATATTATGCTTTTTCCCTAACAGAGGTTATCAGGAAATCTCTCCGACACCCTCCCAATCTGCCCTCAAGCGTGACAAAAGCCCCCACGGGGCTGCTCGGATGTCCCGGCTGCCAGCATTGCGGCCATTGGCTTCCCCCGCACCGCCTCCCAAACCCGGCCCGATCCTGCCCTGAGATCTCCTGCATCCCGCAGACGTCCCGATAGCGGGATCCAGAGCCACCTTCCCCCTTCACCGGCCCCATCCCCATCCCCTCGTGAAGCTGGCCGTTCCCTGGGGAGGGCGGGGAGGCAAGCGGGGCTGAGGCTCACCTGCAGCCAGGGTCACCAGGCACAGGCCCCACAGCGGCGGCAGCAGCAGGATCTGGAGACAGGCAGCCTTCATGTTCCCGTGGTGGGCAGAAGGAAAGGCAGGCAGGGAGGGATTACAGGCAGTGTTTCCCACTCCCGGCTGCTTATTGCATCCTCCGGAGCACCACAGATGCAGCCGCTCATTCCAGGATTATGAAGCCCCGAGACAGAGCTTTAGTTGTTATGCTGCGCTCTCACACGTGTCCAGGGTGACGACAGGAGGCGGAGGGAAGAGGGAGAGGGGAGGGAATAGCGACTGCCGTGGAGCGGGATGGCTGCTGGAATTCCCCAGATGTACTCAGACCATCTTTTCCTGCAGACCACCCCAGACTGCTTGGCAAATTATTCAGGCAGGGACTTTCAGTGGTGGGCTGCTCCCTTCTCCTCTCCCACCGATGTGTCTCTTGGCCTGTGCCAAGGCATCACTGTCCTTAGGCTTGTAAAGCTCCCCCCACCTCCAGCTACAGCTCCCTGCTGTTCAGTAAGCTCATTAATTACCCAAAATGCCAAAGCAGTTATTCCTTTCCTTTTTGGCAGCCATCTTATAACAGCAATCATTAGGCCAAAAGAGATGGAATTTGCTGATCAGGATTATGAGTTCATCAGCTACACTTTGACCTCAGGCCAGGCTGCCTCTAAGGAGCATCACCAAGGAGAGGGGTGAGCAGGGACCCAGTGACTCTGTAGGCAGCTGCTGTGCCCTGGCCGTGCTGCCTCCAGCATGTGCTTGCTATGGCAGCCTGATTTTCCATACACACAGGGGCTCAGACATCGTGGTGTTGGTGATGCTGAGAGCGGGAGACCCCCAGCTCTGCACGAACCAGGCTGTCTCAGGGCTTTCCGGTGCCAGCCCCAAGCCAGGTCAGAACCGGACATACCAACACTGCAGTCACGTCCTGCACCTTTACTTTCTTTCTCATCCCCAGTCCCAGGAGACAGAACAATTTTCCCCTGCCAACTCCCTCAACTGAAACAGGAAGATAAGCCCAAGAGTCTATAAAAACTGCCTAAGTTTTCATAGGGCTGGTGAAAATCTGGCATCTCTGTGCTGTGGGAAATTCCAGCAGTTCCAGTCGGGATTTTAGTTTTTAAGAGAGAAAATCCCCAGGTTTCCATATAATGCTTTTGGGGAAAATCCCAGCCTGCAATTCAGTTTTTGCTTATATTGTATTAGAAGAAAAAGCCCATTTCATGGAAATAAAATAAAAAAATAAGACTTGAAATAGTCTGTTTGATCCAGCAAGAACAGAACATGCTGAGTCTGTTATGATGTTTTCTGGCTCTTCCCCAAACGGTGTTTTCTCAGGCTCCACAGAGCCTTACAGGAAACTTTTGTCCCAGGAAATGGCATTGTCTGAAGCCATCGGGCACCGTGGCTGCTGGAAGTGATGACACAGCCCACAGATGCTCACATCTCCCCTGAAGAAACAGGTTCTACTTCTTCTGCAAAGGGTTTGCTACCAGAGATAGGTAAAACTGAGGAAGGGCTCTGACATGCAGGTAAGTGGGAGGGAGAGTGCTTTGTTTGCCAAAGGCATGTCTTGCCATGAGCCTTGTTGTTTTAAGGCACAAACTGCTTCCTGGCAGATAATACAGCTGCTAGTCCTCTGCAGACTGGGTGGAGGTGTTTTACCTGGCAGAGGACTCCTTTAGGTCACTTTTGTACATCTACATTTGCTCCCTGTGAGCTCAGCAGCTGGGTTTGGAGGTGAACATCTGCACAAGGAAATTCCACACCAGGAATGTGGCAGGAAGCTGAGGCAGCTGCAGCCTCAGCTTGGCTTTGTGGGACACCACAAGCCATCAAGTGCTGGCAGCAGTGAGGGCCTCAGCCACCACCAAGCCCTGTATTTCCCACCAAAAGCAGGACACAGAGGCACAGCAACTGCCTCCAATGGGAGCAGGCAGCTCCAATGAGTAGTGACAAACCTGGGCTGCAACTGGCAGAAAACTGGCANCTTTGAGGTCTTGCAGCATTGAAGAACCTAAAGTCAGAGGATCTGATGTATATAACTAGTGGTAAACCACAGGCATTGTGTCAGTCTGACAGTGGAGGATCTCAGGACTTCTCTGAGGTCATCTTACCTTCAACAGATTTTAGCTTCTTTAGTTACAGTAGGAATTGTCTAGGCACTTGTTTTCTCAAATTGACTTAGTCTCACTTTCATTTCCAGAATACCAGGTTGGTTTTCAGTGTAGATCTGGACCTGTAGATTAAATTGTGATATGGATTAGCAGTCAAGTGACCTCCTACACGAGCAATCCCCAAATCAGCAGCATCCAAGTGATGCAGTATGCAGCCCTGTGAGTGAGGGACATCCAAGCCTTCAGGGAAACAAAGAGCAGAAAAACTCAAACTGGGAACCAAGGCCAGCTTGTCCCAGCCTGTTCTCATTCCTCCTTGGGAGACTTCTTGAGGTTATGCTTTGCACCCAAAGGCTCTCTGAAAGGTGTTAGAGCACAAAAAAAACCAAAACAGTAGACAACAGGAAGAGGGTTGGATTTTCCCCCCTTTATATAACTACAGTATGGCTGAGGAAGGCTTGGAAACATGGACAAGGGAAAAACATTCACAACCATTCACCTGTGCTCCTGCCATGGAGTATGGGCAGAGGAAGCACACACCGGACACTGGGCAGCAACAGGGGGTCCTGCAAGCTCTGGGCCTTCCAGCACTGCCCCAGGTGTGACCCTCAGCACCCACAGAAGGATGTCATACCAGACAGCTCAGTGTCCATGCTGGAGTGTGGGCTCTCTGCCTCCAGGTCCTGCTCTGCTCTGAAGATATTTTTGTATCAGGACAGATGTTCTGCTACCTAAATACCAGTTTGGATGATGTCACCCCACTAACCTTTGGTTGCTGACTGGCACCCCTTAGCCAGGAACTCATTTATTGCTCCAAACCACAGATACTACAGGCCAAAGTGCCAGATCCCATCTTACCCAGGAGAGACATGAAAGCAGCTCCAGCAAGTACTTCCCACCCACCACAGCTTTGCCAGGGCTGTTCACAACCAGCTTGAGCTCTGCACAGGGTCAAGGTCCTTGCAGGTGGATGGAATATATGACTAATGTCTGAGGAATTTCTCTTGAAGGCAAAAAGCACCTTGAACCTGCAAAGCTTTATAGGCAAAACAATACAGAAAGAGAATGTGGGCTGTGTCCTAAACAAATAGACAATGGCCCCACAACACCTCCCATCTCCTTCAGGGAGTTTCCGTGCTGGGAATTTTTCCTGTTTGGTTCTTTGTGAAAGAAGAAGTGTTTGTTACAGTAGATTTGTATTCCTTGAAATTAGGTCGAGACTGAGAATTAAAAGAGAAAGTCAGTGAGAGCTAGGAGCCTGTATCTGACCTGAAAGAAAGATGCTAGAGCAGATCAGATGAGAATGTTGTTGATTTCCACTTCATGGGAAGCATGTTCAGGAGTTCCCAAGGCCTCAGGAGCTGGTGACACTAGAGCAGGGCCTGGTAACAGGCACTGACAGCATCCTTGTCTGCCCACAGTATTGTCTTCCATCCCAGAGGCTTGCTGGAAAGAAGCAGCAGGAACATTTAGCTTTTGGGACAACCCAGCCAGTGTTGGTGCTGCAAGGGAGACATAGTGACACATGACTCCAGCTCTGGACATATGATGGGATTCTCTTTCCCTGGACAAAGCTCCCTCGTGGCAGCTCATCCTCACACTAACCCACCTCTCCTCAGTGGCGTTGGCAGCTCAGCCACTGCTCTGACATAAACCAACCCACCAAGCCCATCTCTCCTGGCCAAGGACACCAGTGCCAAACTCAGGAGAAGGTTCCTTAGAGCCAAATGCAACCTATTACTTTGGAGATGCCCTTTGGAGAAGCCTCTGTGCTTCATGTAGAGCTCTTGAGCCATTACTGTAATAAGGGAGAGAATTAAATGGCAGGGGGTCAAGAGAGTCTCCTTGGCACTGCATGATTTAGTATTTTCTCACATTTAGGAATAAAGCAGGAAATGAAAAGCAGATGTCTGGATCTGTCTGCAGCCAGTGTCTCCACAGGGGACGGAAAAACTCCAATTTTGGAAGTACCGACCACTTTGGGGTTTGTGTTTTAAGGAAACTGCTTTATGTAGAAAGCGTTTTCAAAAGTAATAGAGAACATCACACTGGCTTTCACTTCTCTGAACACAATGGCTTCCTCCTTCTCTGTAAATGAGAACCAATTTGAGGTCCAGCACACAGTGCAAAGTACTGATACTCTGTATTTTCCACAGCTACCAGTCAGCATCCCAAGGCAGCTAGGCTGTGGAATGCAGCTCTTCCTCTGGCAGCATCACACCCAAGCTGCAAACTTTTGGCTGATCCCAGTGGGACATTGCAGGGAAAGGTGCACACCTGTAGTGGGAATTGGTGCCTCTCCTTGGCAGCTGGAGCAACCCAGACTGAGGAAAATTCATCTTGTGCCTGTCCCATGCAGGCTGCCAAGAGCTGCACTGTCTGCTGCAACAAACAAGATTGAAGTTGTTTGAAAATATTGTGTCTAAAGAAACAAACACCGAGCTCTTCAGTGCACAAGATGGTCATGCTTTTTCTAAACAGGGAAGAGTCACTTGCCTCCCATAGAGCAATGCAGGCACTGGGAGCAAGCTCTTTCCTAGGAAAGGGGATGAGGAACTCTTGGGAAACATGCCTGGACAGCAGAGGTGAAACCTGGGCAGTTTTTCAGCTGAGGGGAAGGAGTATGAAGGAACTCTACCAGAGCAGGCCTCCCTGAACACATCAGGCCCTTGGCTCCTGCCCAAGTCCCTACAGAGCTGATGTCGCAATCCTTCTGTAGCTGCAAGCCCTGAAGGGAACAGCTCCACAAAGCTGGCATGATGGAGGAGAGACAGAGGATCTGTCACCCCAGTTCTGGGGCCCCAGGAGGAATGTGGCGCTGCTGAAGCATGTCCAGACACCACCAAGATGCTCCAAGGGCTGGAGCACCTCTGCTATGGACACAGGCTGAGAGAGCTGGGGTTGTTCAGCCTGGAGAAGGTTCCAAGGAGACTTTAGAGCCTTTCCAGTACTAACAAGACTACAAGAGAGTTGGAGAGGGACTTTTGACAAGGGCATGGAAGGACAGGACAAGGCAAGATGGCTTCAAACTGACAGAAAGCAGGGTTAGATTGGATATCCGGAATAAATTCTTCCCTGTAAGAGTGGTGAGGCCCTGGCACAGATTATCCAGAGAAGCTGTGGCTGGCCCATCCCTGGAGTTGTTCAAGGCCAGGTTGGATGGGGCTCTGAGCAACGTGGTCTAGTGGAAGGTATGAGCAGGGCATGGGCAGGGGATGTTGGACTAGATGGCATTTAAAGATCCCTTCCAACCCAAACTGTTCTGTGATTCCATGATCCATGGAAGGGTGGTCTCTTGCCACTGCCCTGCAAGGAGGAGAGGTGAGAGTGGCAGCCACAGTGGTCAGTGGGGCAAGACAGAAATCCCCATGTGCCACAGCAGACCATGGCTACTGTTGGAGCTGCTGCCAGGCTCTCCCTTGGCACCGGGGTGTGCTATGATTTGTCCCAGGGTGACAAAGTGGGTTCTCTCCTCCTTTGCTTCCTGGGAAAGGATTCTTCTGGAGCCCCTGTGGATTGGACAGAAGATGGGGAGCAGCAAAGTGCCATGGCTCTTCTATTTCACCTCTGCCACAGCCCGAAGCCAGGCTAGTGCCTGCTGCCTTGGCTGTGGGAGAGGATAAGGCATGTGCCTATTTGCAGTCCTTTGCCTGGAGTGTTGTGAGTCCCCATCTGCCACAGAGTCAGCCCTCAGGCCCCATCCTCTGGCATGCACAGGCTAGCACAATCAGCACCTCTCCACATCCGCTCTTTCCACTTCTCCTTTTAGCATGTCTGCACATGCTGACAGTCTCGAAGAAAGGAGTTTACCAGAAGCAGCTCTGTTCTCAGAAAGGCTCACCTCTTCCCATCTCCTCTGGGCAGATGTCTGTGAGCTTTCCAGCAAAGGCTGTGGGAACTGTTTGGCATAAGGTTATCATTAAGCCATGATGATGGGTGAAGGAGAGATCTCCAAACGTCTCTCCAGTGGAGCCAAGGGGCTGATCCCCAGCAGTGTCTCCATGAGGGCCAGTGGCACCTGTGGGCCAGCCCCAAAATCAAGGGGTGCAGTGCTATGACCTGATAGATGTGGCTGTGCTGGGGCACTGGCAGCCCCTGGGCTGAGCTGAGCCCTTCCATCCCAGCACGTTTCCTATAGGATGGGATATCACAGCCTTCCAGCCTGGAGCTGTCACCCCACTCATTCTGATGGCTCTCTCTGCCGAGCCTCAGCCACAGGCACAGGCATTCACTGAGCTGGTGCCCAGGGTTACACACAGGCAGCAGCAAACAGCCTCAGGACCCTGCACGGCTTCCAGCAGCCAACAAGCCCTTCCATGGCCCAGCACAATAAACATCCACACGGGCTGGGCAGAAAAACAAGCCCAGGCAAGCATTTCCCTGCCCAGGTGCTTAACCATTTTCAAGCCTTGTTGGCTCAGCTGAGAGACCAGGGAGTCACCAGACCCCTTCCCTCCCCAACCCCAGCTTTTCTGCACCCTGTATTGTAAGAACAAGGTATATCCTCCCCCTCCACCTCTGCCCAGAGCCTCCACACTCCTGTGAGTTTCAGCTGTAACCCCACTGGGGAGCTGCTCCCTCATGCAACAGTGCATTTAGATCTACAGAGTCAGCCTGTTTCCAGAGCAGCATGCTTTTGCCTTAGCCAAGCTTTTTTTTCTGGAACCATGACAGCATCATGCCTGTCTCACTGCCTGATGCATGAGATTCTTGGGCTCCTGACCTGCTGTGGTGGCTGTGGGTGTGTTTTTAGGCTCAATGCAGATGGCTTGTCGCCTAAAAGAGCAACAGATGCCAGACATTAGGACTTTGTTGTTGGCTGGGGATAGTTAAAAAACCCTCCGGTGCTATGGATAAGGGTAAAAGAGATTCCTGCCCCAGGCTATGATTCCTCATATCAACCCAAGGAGGCAGCAGGGAAGAACTGAAGAAAGCAGAGATGAAGTATGTCTGGGGTTCAAAGTGTTATTTGGGGAACAATTTTCCCCCCTAGGACAGCACTGATGTCAAACCAGGGCTATAAGCAAAAGCAGTCCTGTACAAAACTGTGCACCAAAACAAAATGAACTGCACAAAGAGCAGATGTGTCTGTGTCGCTTCTCACTGACTGGACCACAGCCCAGAGTCCTCCCTGCCTGTGGGCATCTTTCCTGTTCAACCCCAGCCCGTGGCTCCACAGATCTGCAGGTTCACTCCCGGCCAGTGGGATGAAATTTCGGGACCAAGCCAATTGTAAGGAGCAGGATGCCCTGAGGGCTCCTCCGAGCCATGACAGAAGGGATGGGGCAGCACTCGCAAGTGTTGGAGCAAAGGCTCTCTCTGGGTGAGGTGCAAGGCAGCGGTGCAGCTGCCCCCGTGAGCCCCCGGCCATCGCTGGCCGGCATCCGCCGGGAGGAAAAAACCCCATCAGCAAAGGATGCGCCGCTTCCCCTGGGCGCTCACCGGATGGCTGATAAGGAACAAACCCACCCGTGCCTGGCCCTCGGTCAGGGTCCTGCACTGGCCCTCCAGCCCTAATGTGACAGGCTATGAGGAAGAGACAAGGGTCCTTTGTCCTTTTCTGCTCTTGAAAGGTTCCCGCGGGCCCCAAGGAGCTCACACCACGCTCTGCCCCCAGGGAAGGCTCCTGCGGAGTTTCCCGAGCTGGAGGAGCCTCTGCCTCTCTCTGCAGCAGACAATGCCATCGTGCGGCAGCTACTGCTTCCTTGGCTGACTGACGCATCCAGGCTAAAAATTGCTGCTTCCGTCCCGGTGTTAATAAGCAGACCCCTCTGTCCTGCTGAAGTGCTTCCACAGCATGAGGAGACCCTTTAGCTGCTAACTAGGAGCTGGTATGGGGGATCCTGTTGGTGAGGGCTGTGCTGGTGCTGTAGGGAACACTGTGTGTTGCTTCTGTGGCACCAGAGCCAAGTTAAACCAATGTAAAGCTGGAGCCACGAGTGTGTGCTGCTTTCCATCCCCTTTGTGTAATTCCTTCTGTCACATTGGACACTCACCTGTGCTGCTCTCACCAACCTGCCCCTGGGCACCTGGCATGTGGAGGGCAGCTCAAACTCTGCCTGGAGCCTTGAGAGACAGGGCTGGTCCCAGCTAGAGCAGGTTCCAAAACAGCTCTTCTGTCTCATCTCCTGTGTGGAGCACAGATCCAGCCCAGCAGTGGAGTCAGGGCAATTCCTCCTTCCCACCCACAAACGTCCCTTTGCTGACTGGAGCTCACTTGACTGGAGATGCCCTGGTGCTGGGGCTCTGTCAAGGACATCTCTGTCTTCTCCTTTGGAGGGGTCTGTGAGGCCAGACAAAGAAAACAAGTGCTAATTAAAATAAGAGCACTGAAACTTGGACCCATTCCTGTGCACTTCAGTCTTGGCACAGCGCTGCTCTCTTGCCTCCCTTGGACTCACCCAGCAGTGACATCTCCACCCTGTGGGTTGTGAGGGCTGTGCAAGGATGGAGTTAGGGGAGTTCTGATAACTCCTCCCCACTCTCTGCAGAGGCCACCAGCTCAGTCCAGTGAAACTATGGAGAAAATTAATCCCCAAACTTGTCACATTAAATCACAGAGAAGCTAATGGGACAGAGCCATGTGGTTACAGCATGTGCATTCTGCTCTATATCATTAATTTACTGATGTTAAATATTTCAGCAGGTAACTTCCAGGGCTTCCAGAACTGTCCTAGTGGCTGTGATCACAAATTATTCATCAGTAGCAAGTGAACAAGAAAAGCCTCTATGAACAAGTGCATTTCTGAGGCTCTTGGAGTTTTTTTACCTTTCAGCTGATCACCTCTGCCTTCCAGAAGATATCTCTCACCATCAAGCAGAGGCTGGCCACCACTAAGAAGCTCAATTTGCCCTAGATTGTCCAGCCTCAACATAAGCATGAGACATCCCATCACAAGGCAGCCTTTCCCTGCCCTTTTCCTTGCTGTTTGATGTGATATTTTAGAAGGGTGCCAAAAGAGCAGCTTGGCTTGAGCCTACTCAGTGTGGTCCAGCAGCTTTTGATCAGCCCAGGGCAGAGCTGGAAGAGCCACTGTTTGCCCAGTGGGGGCTGGGCAGATGTCCCCACCCAGAACCTTCACTGGGGGTCAGTGCAGAATCTTCCTCCCAGCACCTGAACCTCTCTCTGCTCTCTCTCACCTCTTCAGTTCTCAGCAGCTGGCCTGGATCACAGCTCACTTCAGTCTTGCCCACCGGAGCTGGTGTTTCAGAACTACACCCCTGGTGAGGTCTGTGGAATGCCACTGGTTCTGAGGAACAGGGACAAGGTAAGTGCTGGGATGTGGAGGTTTAACACCGTGCTGGAAGAGGAGAGTGATGTAATTCTGGCGGGGTACAGCACAGCAAGTTACCTGCTGCAGCACATCCACAATCAGATGTCTCAGCACCTTTGTTCTGCAAGATGGTGGAAATCTTCCCAGGAGATTCTCCCCTGACTTTGGCCTTATTTTGGTGGTATCTAACCCAAGAGATATTTTCTGGGGTTTCCAGATCTTGTTTTGTCATTGCCAAAATAAATAGTCAATAAATTCTGGCATCTTTTTGTGATGTACTTGCCAGCTGTTCTATTGAGTGCTACAGAACATGTTGGATCCTGCTTGATAGGGATTTAAAGAGTTTCTGAACTTCAGAAATGAAATATTGAAGTAGATGGAATAGAGCCTGGGTGCAGTGACAGGGGGAAAGACAGAGCTTGTGAGCTGCTGATTCTGTATAGAATTTTTCAGCATTGAGATGGAGAATGGATGCTTTAACCTAACAGACTGGGTTTAGTGGAATAGTTGATGCTATTTGACATCAGCTACTACATCATTACTAAAAAGTAACATATAAAGATAAAAGTAATATATAAAGATATATATAATTATATAAAGAGAACTAAGATTAAATTATATTTGGGTTTCTTAGGCTTTTTGAACACATGAGGCAATTCAATTAGCAATATTTTTTCTGTCTTCCTTGGGGTGGGAAGGAGCTTTAAATGAGATCAATTCTCCCAAAATCTAAGGATTTAACAATGGCAGTTAAGGCACAAGTGGACAAAAGAAAGTTTGGCTGTAGAAGATAACTATATCACAGGACTTGAGGTTGACTGCAGCCTCTTTGCACATTTGGAATTTACCAAAAGTGCAGGTGTATGGTGTTTTGAGAGCCTTGGTTACAGAATTGCCAGCTTTGTTCACTTGTCAGCTGTGTTTCTAAATTATGTCAGGAGTTCTTGGTCCTTGGTATCCTTGTGGCCATAACTTTTGCCCAGTTCTGTCAATATGGGGAGCTGATGCCTTATGAAAGTTAGCAAGATGCAAATGACCCTTAAGCCTCATTGTAGAGAGCTGGATGCAGAGTATGGGGGACATGAGGTAATTTTATTTCACAGGATCTTGTGAGGGCTGGATATTCTCACACTAGAGCCAGTAGCTGTTCCTGATCCTGTCTGTTCTGTTTGTCTTCTGCTAACTGTGGTTGATTTACTCCTTGCTTGCACAAATGAACAGAAGTGAACTGGACTGCAAAAGGGATAACATCCCCAATTCTCCCCCAAGAGTCTTGCTATCTCTGTACTGCAGCCCTTTCTCTGTCATTCCAGCCATGGGAATTCTGGGCGTGTGAGACACCATGCAGGTGACAGTGGGATTTCAGCCACTGAAGTCTGGCGACCATTCTGCATCCTTTATAGTGTGACACAGGTGAGTGCTGGGCACTGCACAAGGCACTATCTGCATCCCTCAGAGCAGAGCCCTTTCTAAGCAGAAAGGCTGATGTGGCCATGGGTTTAAAGAGGGAGATGATGATAGGTTTCATGGTGTTCATTTTGTAGTGGTTTGTCATCTTCATCATTGTAGAGCTCCATGTAAATGCCATTTCTAGAGAGCGTGTCTATTTGTTGTCCCATCTTTCCTGGGAAACACTCATGTGCAACAGGAAAGGTGAGCTTGGTACTGAAGTTTGAGGCCAGATGAATCCCAGGAGTTACTTGGCTGGGAATAATGAGGGTTTGAAAGCTCTGGAAATGAGGGAGCCTTTGGTAGGGCTCTGTTCTAGAGGGTGAAATGCTGGCAGGTTGTCCAGGACATCCTCATGCTGTGCACATGCAGCTCTCAGGTTGTGATAAATGTACTGATCCATGGAACTGCTCATTCAACTAAAAGCTGTGACACTTTCTTCTGTTACCTGTGGTTTGCTCTGTTCCTTGTGCTTCTATCAGCCAGTGAGCTGAGCAAAGACTCCCGTTCCTTTGTTCCAGGTGAAGACACCCACACAAGCCTTCATGGAAGAGCTGTGGATGTCCACATCAGGCTGAACAGGAATAGTGTGACATTTGGGAAGCCCTACATCACACTCCCAAACCGTGCAACTGTGCACATCCACAACCGGAGTGGTACCACAGCCCACTTCCAGTGGAAGGCTTTTGATACTCAGAGTACAACCAGAGGGTACAGCCCTGTTCCAGAGGGGTGCAATCATGTCCCAAAGTGGGACATCCCTAGCGCAAAGGGGTACAATCCCGTCCCAGAGGGGTACAATCCTATCCCAAAGAGGCGCAACCCTGCCCCTCTTGCTCCCAGGCGCACCGCCCCCCCTCGCGCCGCTCCGCCAAGATCCCACAATGCTCCGGGGCGCCGCCGCGGGGCCAGCGGCGCGCGGGCCCCTTCCCTCATTCAAATGAGCCACCGCGGGGTGCGGCGCGCAGCTTGTCGGGAGTTGTAGTTCTATTCACCTCTCCCAGTGCGCGTGTGGCGGCAGGTGTGACTCGCTGTCCCGGCATGCCGCGGGGCCGGGAGGAACGGGGCGGGGCGGGAGCGCGGGCGAGGGAGGCTGAGGGGGCTCGCGCCGCGCACGGGGCCGCTGCCGCCGCCATAGTGGGAGCCGCGGGTGAGTGTGGGGGGCGCGACCGGGAGTGGCAGCGGGACTGGGACCGGCACCG
>VWYP01002986.1:42613-64389 GCA_013400435.1 Pycnonotus jocosus | reverse complement strand
GGGAGGCCCCGACCCAGTTCCCCTGGGGGGAGCGAGGGGCCTCGGCAGGGGCGGGCTCGGCCAGCAGGCTCGGCGGGCAGATCGCTCCGGCGGGGCCGGGGGATAACGGGGAGGTCCAGGCTGTGCCTCGCCTCGCCCCGCCGGCAGCCCTCGGCACACCCCGGGCGTGCTGTCCCCGGCGGGCCCCGGCGCTGCCACCGCGATTCTCAGAGGCACTGAGGCTTCTCCTCGGCCTGGTGCCCGTCGATGCTTCTGTCTTGCATTTCCATGGCAGGGAGGAGAGTAAAGAGGGTGAGCCGGGAGCTGCGAGGAGATGGTTTGTGCAGGGCAGATGGTGTACTCGGTTTTAATGTTCTCGCTGTTTTCTGTCTTGCCAGAAGGTTGTGAGAGGACTGAAGTTACCTGACCTGGTTGAATCACTTTATCACATTGAACGTGAAAGGTTCATGCTTCTTTGGAGTGAAACTAGCCAAGTGCACGTGCTCAGTGATCTGCTGCAGCCATGTAGTTTTTTATTTTGAGTTGCCATTTTCCAGTATGATCAGCAAAAGAGAGTTTTTTCTTCCCTTCTCTGGCTGTTGACACTTTTCATCTTTGAAAACAATCAAAACCTGCAGAGGTGTGCAACAGCAAAGAGTGTTAAATTCACTTAATGTGAGATAGCTTTCTGAAGACATTTAAATCCCCAAAAGTCTGTTCTTGCAATTCAAATTCAACTTCCTGTCTGAGGCAGGCTGAAATAATAATTCTGCTCATTTGAAGTCCATAATTTCCAGTGTAAATATATCTTAGAGCTGGATGTACTGTACTGCAGTTGAAGAAAAAAAAAAAAAAAAAGGCAAAAAAGCCCAGGTAAATGCTTGAGTAGGAATTGGTTGCAGAAATGTTACTTGAAAGTGAATTCTGATTCCTTAATCAGCCACTATCTCAAGTTAAAGCTCTTTTGCCTTCTTGAGAAGTTGTGTTAAAGCAGTGATTTCTGTATTTGTGTGTAGTGATTTTAAGTTTTGGCAGCAAGAAAAAAAAAAGCCGTTTCACAGACCTTCACCTAAAGGTAGCAAAATTACTGCATATAGTGAAATGCCTGATCTCATTTAAAGTGAGGTGATATTTTGGCTCACTTTTGGACTATTTAACTATTTTCCCAGTGGGCCCCTAATTATTATTTATTTCAAAGGTTGCAAGTTGCTTGTTAGATGATTTGAAATATATTTGCTTAGCATCTGTGTTTGTTGAGGTATTTAGAAAAAATGCAAATGGTAACAACTTTCTGCAGTTCTCTCTGCTGTGATTTCTTTTGTCCCTGTTAATATTGAGTATCATTTGGTTAGTGAAAGTGTGGAGTATGGTAAGTTTAGAATTGCAATATATACTGATAGCTGGTAACATTGCAAGTTAAAAATTCTTTTAGTTTGTTTTGAAACGCTTAGATATTGTGGCAAGTTTGGCCATTAAATGTTTTGTTACTGTGTCTATAGGGTAAAGAAAAACACGGTGTGGCATTTCTGCCCTCCAGTTCCCCAGTGCCTCCCCTGTGTTTTTAAACTGAGCAGAGTCCTGCATTCAGTTTGGGGAAAGGAAATGTGGCTTCAGCCTTGCAAACTGGAATTCAGTTTTTGGCTTGCATGAAGAATACTCTGGAATGAATGGCAGTTGTGTAGAATTGTGGCTTTTGCTTAACAACAAAACGTTATGTTCTCTGCAGTTCTGTGTAATGTATGTGTGTGTATACATGAAAATCATCCTGACTGACTCTCTGTGGCTCTCTTGGGTTGTCAGGTTGCAGCTGGAATGAGCATCAAGCTGCAGGCACAGTGAAAGCTTTCCCAGAGCCTTCCTCAGGTGCTTTGTGTACTAGTGGCCTGACACTTGCTGACATGTCTAACAAAAAAAGGTGTGCTTCAGGCCGGCATAATTCCCTCATTAATTTGTTTTAACAAAGTTGGAGTAGAGGAGTAAAAAAACCAAGAAAGGGAAGGTAAATGTATGTTCCAGAAGGAAATAGTCTGGAACTTCAGACTTGTCATCTTCCCCTTTCTCCCTTTCCATCCTTTCACTGTTGACATATCTAGACCTAATTATTTTTAGCTCTAAAAGCATATTTTGGATAATGTAATTTCTTGCACAGATCAGTCCATGGCGATTACTTGGTGGAGAACTCTGCAGTCAATGGTTTCTGATTGGCCTGGACCTGTAGCTCACAGAATGTTCTCCTCTATGGATCAGTCAACTGCTGCGGACATAATTGTGAAAATACATCAGAGAAACACTTCTTTCCTTCAGTCTCCAAATGCATAAATTTGTTCCTCAACTGGAAATTTTATAGGTTTTCAAATGGAGAAAGGTTGACTGCTGAATTGGCATTTACAGACAGAGATGCAGGGTGTTGAAGACAAATGGCTGGTGAGGTGTGATGCCCCTCAGTACATTCCAGCATTTCTGCATCCCTGTGTGCATTCTGCCTGGCCTGGGCTTGCTTACTCTAGGAAAGGCTTGAGCAGGGCTTGACCACAGCCTGCAGTCTCTGTCAGGCCATTATCAGGAGAATGGAGCCAGGCTTTGCTCAGGGTACCTCATGGCAGGCAGGACACAAGGGGCATGCCTGGAACAGATGGGATTCGGGTAGGACACGGGACAGCTGCCCTCTGCATGAGGGCAGTCAGGTGGTGGAACAGGTTTGTCGTCCTTTGAGCTGGAGGAGGCCCCTTACAAACCTGCTTTATTCTGTGATAATTTGCACAGTTTCTCTGTTGGGAGTGTATCCTTTGCTAAAGGAGGATGATCTGTTACCAAGTGATTGTTAGTGGAGTTGAATAGATGACCTGTTTGAAAGAAGATGAACTGGTCCTGTGATGCTGGTTCCATTGTGTTCCTGGAAAGTGCACGCTGGAGACACTCCTGTCTTTGTAAGTTTTAGTGGCAAAAGAAAAGCAATTGAAGGAAAAATAGTCTAAAACTGTTTGCTGCTTTACTTTACTCATCAGCCTAAAGACTGCTGACTCTAATCTGAGTGATCTAAAATACCTGCATGGTAGAAATTGCAAGAGTATCAGGAACTGAAAAAGCTGAGAGTGCTTTCATTGTCCTTATTTTCTCCTGTTAATCAGTAGTGAAGGGTGCAGCAACTGATGGTCTGAGCCATGTTTGCTGTGGATTTACATGTGTCACTGGACATCACAGATTTAAGGGCGGTGTTGGTGCTATTTTGTTGCACTGATTCTCAGATCTTCCAGAAAACAAGCTTGAATTCAATTTGAAGAGAGTTTAACTTTGGTATGTTGGGCTGGCTTTACTATCCTGGGAGTGTGGTTTATTTATGCTGAGATTACTTGTGGAATAAATATAGTCATAACTGGATAACAGAAGGCAATTTTCTCCACTAGCATTAGAATGTATTGGTTTGAGGTTTTTCCTCTTTAAGTTCGGTGGTTTTTTTCTTAGTGTTTTGCAGACCAGAAAGGCTTTACAGACCTTCTTTGCCTGTGGTGGTTGTTCATTGGTTCTTTGAGTACAGCTTGCTTTTTAAATGTGGCAATCCCTGGCAGACCACCTCTGTTTTTTTGGGTTTTTTTTAGCAATTTATACTTTACTATTGCTCAGGCTAATTTTTGTTGACTTTTTCAGAAAATGTTGTATTCTTTTTGAATCGCAGACCTACCTTGCTCCAATTCAGAATGACTTAATTTTTTTAATTGATAGCAGCAAGCTTACATGTGTCCAGGTCTGATAATGTGGTAAAATATAACTGCTAGCTGAAGCAACTCTTTGTTATTTCTCCATACTGCAAGGCTGTGACAGGAACTCACCTGCTCCAAATGTCACTGGTGCTTATATGTTTCAGGGAAGGCAATCTCTTTATTAGTCTTGTTTTTCCAAGTAAAAAAGTGCCTTTTCCTCAAGCTACCCCTCTGAGTAACTTGTGGTGGTGCTGCATGAGCAGAAAGATGGACTTTGTGCTGCAGCAAACTGACAGAGACTCGTGTGTCTTGTAGCTTGTGAAGGAAGCAGTAGGAGGAGGTTTCATGGAGACCTGTGGCAGAAATGAGTCTCTTAAGGTATGAGCTCCCCTTAGGAGTTATGGGCAGTGTTGGTGTGCTTGTGCTAATCTCACAGCCAGAGCTAAGGCTGGAGGGATGGAAGAGGGGTGAGTGTAGACAGAGACACGAAAGCTGGGACAAGCAATGGAAAAGATTCTGTATTTTTGGATTTTGTGGATAAAAAAGTCTGCCTGAGGCTGTGTAACCCTGGTTTTCCTCACGGTCACTCGTGGTCCATGTGGAGGCCCTGTTCTCTTCTAGGCCTTCTCTGTTTAATGGCTGCAGCTTTCTCTTTGGTGCTGCTGCTCACTGGGTCCTGCAGCTTGTCCTGCTCTTGGTGCCAAAGCAGATGGATGCAAAGCAATCACTGGGGATACCCTGGTACCTTGTAGGATGAGATGTGTAGGGATTGTGGTGAGAGATGGAATTTACTCTCGATATGTCAGTGTGCAGCCTGGTAAAGGTACTGGAGAATTTGGTTTTGATGTCTCTGCAAAAGGCCCCTGCAGAGAAGCACTTCAGTTCAGCAGTGTCAGCATATACCTGTTGAAGACAGAGCTGCTGGGAGCTGCAGCTTTTGTGCACTGTATTGGGTTTCTGCTTTGGCACTGACTGCTGGGGGATATTTGAGGTGGGGATAAATTCTCTAGTACGAGCAGATTCCAAGAAATGCAGTGAATAATGTGAACTAAGTATTACACTATGTGCTGGTAGCTTCAGCTTTACCACTGCTTTTGTGAAGATGCTGTTAATCAAAGGGCTGTGATTTTCTTAAGTGGATGTGAGGAGGTAGGTTTGGTTTGAAGTGACAAAGGCAAGGAAATTAATTAGTTTAAGGAAATTATCTCCTTTTCCATGGGGAATTAAGGTGGACTATCCAATAATGCACTTATGCAATAGTAATTTGCAGCAGGTGCCTTTAAAAGGACAGGTGTGCCATATCTAGTTTATTGAAACTTCTTTTGTTTGGCATTGTATTAAGTGAATATTCTTATTTCTGTAACCATGGACAGACTTGAAGCACTGATGGTTTTGGGGATGGCTCTGAAGCACCTCTGTGTTGCCCAAGTGTTTGGCAGCATCAGAACCTGTGCTTTCCTCATAGGTTTGCAATAGATCTTAAAGCCTTTTATGTTTATCTTGTTAAAATACCATAGTGATAAGTGTATCAATACAGTCCTACATGAGTTGTGTCTCACTGAAAAGGACTGGGCTTGATGACACAGATCATTCCCATCTTGTTCTTTCTTTAGGTACATCTCTAAGCTTCTTACATCTGTAATGACAGGCAGAAAACACAAGACAGCATGGAGGAAAAGGTGACAAATCAGAGAAGGAAAATAAACCTTTCCAGGAAGAATGAGTGTTCAGCAAAACCATATATGAATGGCACAGGAAAGAGAGTAAGGTTGTAGCAAACAAAAAAAATTAGTTAAGGATCATTAATTTCAACCACCTTTTTTTTTTTTTAGCTTGTTCTCATTTCTGACGAACATTATAACTGGTAAAATTTATGCTGTTTTTTATTTTATTTATTTAATAATATTTTACTGATCAAAATATAAATACTTTTCTTAGAGGAGATAGCAAGCCAACATACTAATTTTTAGATCTAGAAACTGTAATGCTGCTTTCCATATTTAAAATAAGAATTCCTTCATTCCTTGCAGTCTCCAAGGCTTTCTCACAGTTTCAGGATTGAACAGAAGGCATCTGGTGCTTGGGTGAGGCTGTTGTGCCTTGAGGGACTAAGTGAGGTGCAGTGCTGGCATAGAGCTTGATCTTGGGTTTTTATGATGGTACAGGGAGCTGTTAAGGGTGAGTGCACATCTTGTGTGTGGGGAAGTTTAACATGGCAATAGCTAACTTGCTTTAGCTTCAGAAGAATAAGCTGGTGGTCATTTTGACTTCAGTTCAGTGTTGGATGTGTGACTGCTGAGCATCAGTACTGTCAAATAGATTTGCCCTTAAATGTCTAGGAATATCTGATAGTGATGTAACTTTATGTGTTGGAAGTTGCAGCTATGATGATCCATAAAAAGTGAATCAATGTGATTTTCACCTGTGCTGGTTGTTGGCTCCACTGCAGCCATCCCAAACTGCACATTTTAGGTACCCACACGTCTGGAATGGAAACTGCAGGCGTCAAACTTAAGTCCTGCTACTTCTGGTTTCCAAATATGACATGAGTCCTCCCTCTCAGCAGGGTGGGCATCACTCAGTAGAGCTTCCAGGGAGTTGGTGCCATGGTTTTAGGGTGGTTTTTCTTTAACATAAAATCTTCTAATACAGGCTGAAGTTATTTGATTTCTGGATCAACTCCAGGTTAGTCTGGTATGCAGCAATTATGGATGTGCAATCAATACAACCTTTTCACTTATAAAGGACTAGATTTAAGTTGTTTCAGAAGTGAGTATGGGTTTGGTTTTGGTTTTTTTTGGTTTTGGTGTTGTTTTTTTTTTTTAATCTGTTGTACTTGGGTGTTTTTTTAATGTGCAATGTGTTTTCCCAGAGGAATGACCACACTGGGTAAACTCCTCCAGACTGAGGTATGTACTGCAAGTATCAGTGGAGCCTCATGATGGTGACTAACAGCAGATTGTAGATCTCTTTGGAGCAGTTGGGACAATAGTGGTGTGGCAACAAGACTTTGCATTTTTAAATTTTTATGTTAATGTGCAGGCTTGGTGAGTCTGACATTGACCATACTGCCTAGGTGTCTGATTGTTAGATAAGCATGTTTAAAGCTGTGATAGGAGTTGTTCTTGGTAGTCGAATTTACCACCCTGAAAACAAATGCTACCTGCTGTTAGACCATTGATCTGATAAAAGAGATTTGCTCTTCTCCAAGTCTGGCCAAATTTGTATGACCTTAAAACTTCCAACCTAGGGTCTGAACCCATTTCAGTTCCCATTTGTATGAGTAAAGCTCAGACAGCCAAAGGCCTAAAATATGAAAGGAGCTTTCTTGTCTGGCTGTGCACAGAAAGCTGAGTCTGGGAGTACCCTCTGTGGAGCTCTTGGGAATGTACAGGTTGCTTGAAGTGAACTCAGGTCTTAAAATATAACCTAGTGGGGTTTGAGTGCAGCATTTTTGCGTTTTGAATTTTAGCACAATTCTTCAGACTTTCAGAGAGAGATAGCATAAATAAAATTAATTTTGCTTTCTTGAAAAATGTAATGTTGTGATAAAGCCATCAGCTTGGGTCTGTCTAGACTGCTGTGCATGCTCTATGCTTAATCCCTCTGGAATAGAGGGACTTGTGTTCAGAAGTGTGGGATGCCTTCAGCACCTTCACTAGGAACTGCAGGTTCTCACCACTATGAAAAATCATAATTTGTACCTTGAAGTTATTACTAGTTCAAAGATCAACATCGAATCTACTTCAGCCTCATTGACAGGATGGAAGAGGATGGGCAGTAAGCTTGTCTTAAACAACAAGCTAGTGAATTCATTCTTGTTATGTGCCATTGACAGGACACTCTTAGAATGGCCTGTGGATGGTGAAATATCTGAGGAGCTAAATACATGAATCAGTTGGTGTAAGCCACTTGCAGACAATCCATGTTAACAGGTCAGTTGTTTACAGTAAATGAGATCAAGTTGAAACAGTAAGCACTTGCCAGCTTGTTCAGATGATGCAACTTCTGAAATGTGTGAGGACAAGGTGGTAACACTCAGTTTTGTTCCATTCTCCACTTTTGTACATGAGATGTGACCTCACACTGAAATAACACTACAAACTGAATCCATAATTAGAAATTAAACCATTCAGTATCCAAGACTTTTATTTACAAGTCTAGGATACAGAGGTGAGTTTGTCCTACTTATCCCAAGGAAAAATTCAGGCCAGCTGAGAGGATCTGTGTTTCTCGATGCTAATATTCAAGCCAAGTGTCACACTTACTCCTGTGATCTTTGTGATGATTTTGTTCATTTGTTTTATAGTCACTGGCTCTGGTTGAGGATTCAGAATGGGAGACAAGCCTATCTGGGAGCAGATTGGATCCAGCTTTGTACAACATTACTACCAGCTTTTTGATGCAGACAGGACTCAGTTAGGAGCAATATACGTAAGTATCCACAGAAGGGGAGCTGGGGCTCCATCCCATTATCTGTCTGGGATTCCCTGTTTTGATATGTGAGAATACACAGAGTGAGATCGTTGGCTTTATCCTGACTCCAGAATGCCAGTCAATCCAATCTCACTCACTTTTATTTATTGTTTTTCTTTCATGTTTCACTTCTGTTTTGAGCTCTGTTTGCCTTATAGGCAGTCAGACTCACAAAAGCCCTATTTAACTGTAGGCAGTGTTTTGTTTTGGAGGAGTTGATGATAATCCTGTGATGAAGTGCTCTGTAAAAGAAAACATTCTAGCCTTAGTTTGCCATTAATTTACAGGCATGGATTTGCTTGGATCTCTCTTAAAGTGGGATGTAATTTAAGTCCTACCTTGTGTTTAGCAGTTCTTGCAGGTATTTCTTGGACCTCATGCTATATGAATCCTCTGAACATTAAAATAGATTTACAGGTTTAAATCCAGTTTAAACATGTAGAATAACATGTTAAATGAATGTAAAATTAGTTTACATTTTCTCAAACATTAGGTTTTTTATTCTTGCTTCTTACTTGGAGTGAAGTAGACTTGGATACCAGAATTAAAAACTGTAACTAACAAACCCAAGGAACATCAGCTTTTAGTTTTGGGGGAAGATTCCTCCAGAGCTTGCAAAGTGCTCTGTGTGTGGAGTTGGTTGCTGATGGTGAGGAATGCTGCAGGGTGCCTGAGGAGTTGTAGCGAGACGTTCAAGGCTGACAAGTCTTCTAGCAGCATATCCTGTTTTTCTGGCCGGTTTTTCATCCGCTGGATGAGCTGTGTGAAGTTTCAGCAAGCTCTTGAGGATTGAAATGGTTCAACACCCTCTGACATCCCTTCTTATACCTCAGCAATATCCAGCAGCACTAATACCATTTGTGCTTGGGATTCTGTACTTGCTACCTACCAGACTGTTGGTTTACTTTGCCCAAGAAACTGTGTACAGAGCCTAGAGAGGAAGAAAACCAGGCAGTTTGTGTTCTAACCACAGCTCTAAATATGGAGGCTCTTAGTAGTTTGTGTTTTATTACCAAAATACATTCAGTCCTCAAAATGATGGTAAGTACAAACTAATTTAAATTTCTGGAGATAGGGCCTTCCACACAGTGAAATCCTGGCTTTTTTTCACCCTTAGGGTCTTTCTGCCTTCCATCATTCAATGAAGACTCCTGTGCACATGTAATTGGGAGAACTATAATGCAGGTCACTGATGTGTGTTGTTTGTGGAGTTCCTGAACTGTGCAGAATGGGGCCACCCTGCTTTGTGGCTGAAATGCACCAAAGTCACAATTTGTTGAAACCTGGAGAGATTCTGTAGAAATGGGCTTTTAATGATGACCTTTTCCCCCTCAGAGACCCTAGGGGAGCAAACAAATTTTATAGCATACAGGAATGCAGCAGGGAGCTCTCAGATTTGGTTTGTATTCCTGTATCACTACTTCCACCACAAGATTCAGTTCATCTTTAGTGGTGTAATCCAAGTCAATTAAGACTTCTGTCACCTGTTCCAGGTAGGGATCTGGCCAGTCACTTTTGAATTGCTTGAGTTAGGGGAGTTGGAGCACTGCTCTGGTGGTGTAACCCATGTTGTCAGTTTTCTTCATCTATTTTTCTCTTTCCACATACTTGACTTTGTGTCCATAGAATTTTTATTTTTTTTTAATCCATTAGATTTTCTTCTGAAAGCTGACTTTTATCCAAAGGCAGGAAATATTTTTGCTGGTAGACTTATGATAATGAAATGTAGCCTACTTAATTTTTAGTTGATTGTTCCAAACATCTTCAATTGATTTTGCTATCCCTTTGAGATAGTTTTCAAATAGCTGGATTCTGAGGATTTATGCTAAATAAACAAAGTCTGTTATTAGGATTGCTTCAGGGTTACCTAAGTTGATGACATTTTTCTTTCCCTCCCAGATTGATGCATCATGCCTTACGTGGGAAGGACAGCAGTTCCAGGGCAAAGCAGCCATTGTTGAAAAACTCACTGTAAGTCTGTAATCCTTACTGAATGTTTTGGGAAACAGTTATGAAGACTAGAAGATAATTGCTTCTGAAAATTTGAGTTAGACTTAAGTAGTTCAAAATATCTTGAACTCATGCTTCCAGCTTATGTCTTCAAGAAATGTTATGAATTACTTCTGTGTAGTGGGTTATTCCACTGATGGCTCTAATGGTGGAATGTTAATTGACTCCATAGTTTGCAAGATTATTTTGTGACTGCAATTGTATTTGACATTATTGATTTGTTTTTTTAAAAAGATCTAATGCATAAGCTGCCTCTGATCTAGAGGAGTGAAAGGTGCCTTTGCTCTTTTAAGGCATGCCAAGGAAGAAGCAATAGCAAACCTGTTACTTGGATCTGTCTGTGATAAAGGCTAGACACATTACAGCAAGGAACAAGTTGTTTTCTGATATGTAAACTGCAAGTAAGTTCTGTAGTGGAAAAGCTCACTTATCCTCAATGCAGATTTGTCAGCAGTTCAGATATGAGCAGATATGGTTCAGGACTTTTAAATATATGTTTCCTCTTCAGCAAGTGAGAGGACATTGGAATTCCATGTTCATTTAGTTAAACTAAAAGAATTTTTATCTTCTTGGGTAAATCCATGCTTCTGTTATAAAACTGGGGGTACTTGCAAGCTGTCAGGAGACCAGAAAGTTTATTTCTCTTGCAAGATATGCAGAGGACATGCTTTTTAGGTCACCAAACAGTCTGCTCTGAGTATGGTATTTCAAACATTTTTATTACACATTGAGAAGAAAAATACTTGTAACTTGACACTTGGCTTATTGCGCAGCTATTGCTCCTGTGTTTGGAATTCCTTCTTTTGCCTAAGGCATCTTCAACTGAGATTTGCCCTCAGGTCTGTGCTTTGGGTATTTGTGTCACCTTTGAGAAGGCTGCACATCTCAGAAACAGCAGCAGCTGCTTGCTTGTAGATGAGGAGATACCCAAGCTCCAGGGTTGCTTGTTTGTGTACTCAGTGTTCTTTAGACTTTTGGGCTTGCAGCCACTTAGATACCCAACCAACCAAGCATTTGCTTGGCCACAGTGTCTGATTGCTGCCTTGGATTCAGCCCAGTGCAGATCCAGCCCCTTTCCCACTGTGACATAGCTCATCTTTACCTTCCCTGTCTCTGGTGCAAGGTGGACTTTCTGGATTTATGTGCCTGCTGCAGTTGTAATTGGTGAGTGAAGACACACTACTCTGCTGTAGGGAAATTTTTTCTGTCTTGTATCCATCTGTGTAAAGTAAGGAGGAAATGCACTGAAATTATTCTGTGCCCTTGCATTGCTGTGGCTCGTTATGGGCTGTATCAGCTTACAGTGACTCTAATGCCATTCAGCATTCCTCTGTCAGCATTGAGCTGCCTGGGCTCCCTTTGCTGTGTCAGCTTCATGTGCTCACCTACTCTGCTGCTGGAGCTGCTTAGTCAGTTCAGCACATCCCTGAAAGTTTGACACTGAACTTCTTTCACACTTCTGCAGTCCTGTGTCCTTCAGTGCCTGACTGGTGAACTGATGTAAGCATAAAGAGGTGGCAGTTTCTTTTAGATCAAATTCTTTGCTGTGTGACAGCAATGGTATGGCACCTTTTCAGTCTGCTAATATATAGGGCAAGGTTGTGTGGGCATTGCTCTGCAGGCCTGGCACATCTGTACCTTGTTGCAGCGTGGGAGTTGACACTTGTTCTTTCTGTCCTAATTGATGCTGGACTTGTTTCACATAGAGTGCCTGTGCTAATTAGGGGCAGCTTGATTTACATTGAGCATTTGAGATAATAATTACATAGTTCTGTGAACATACTGGACCAAGGAGGAAGCTGAGACAGGCATTCTTGCTGTCAGCAGTGAGTTTATGCTACTCAACTTTATTCTTGCTAATTTCTCTTACCTGACTTCAAGGAGATTCCATAGTTTTCATAGTAAAAAACCAATTTCTAACGTCAGAGGATAGTAAAAGCCCTGCTTATTGTGTGGCTCCATGCTTTTTAGACACTTTGCTGTACTTTTCATACCACTAAATCCTTCACTCCAGTACCGATGGATGTCTATAAGCAGCTGTCCTTTTGAGGTAGCCTCTGCCTGTCCTAAAAATCGGTGATCTTTCCTGTCACCTACACTCCTACTCTTTCCAGTGGGATTTCTCCCAATGCATCACATGAGTAGCTCACTAGGCTGGCCAGCTATGTGGGGTGCTTTCCTCTGAAGAGGACAATCACAGAATCTTTAAGGTTGGAAAAGATGTCCAAGATAGAGTCCAACCTTTGACTGAACACCACCTTGTTAACTAAACCATAGCACTGAGTGCCATATCCAGTTGTTTCTTGAACACTTCTGGGGATGCTGACTCCACTGCTTCCCTGTGCAGGCCATTCCAATGCTTAACCTTTTCAGTCAAGAAATTCTTCCTGATGTCCAACCTGAACCTCCTGTGATGCAGGTTGAGGCCATTTCCTCTTGTCCTGTGGAATCAGGTACTTGAAACAGCCACTATCTCACCCAGTCTTTGGTTCCTTGTCACTATTTTGCAGAGCTCCTAATTCCAAAGCCTTTCCTTCATTCCTGGACACAATTGCATTCATTCCTCTTCATCCCTCTGCCTTTTCAAGAGAATCTTTTTGCAGGGCTTGTTCAACAAGAAGCTCTTGTGCCAGGGTGGGACTAAGCTTTGGAGTACCCTTTTGTCAAAGGAACTCCCAGCCTATGCTTGTGCAGGCTGTGTGGGCATTTTGCACATTCAAGTTCGGCATGGTGACCCTGGAAAACAGTCTGCTGGTCATTCAGAAAAGAAGGCTCTGGATTTGTGTTGTTACTAAATGTCTGTTCCATACTACAAAGCAGTCAGATCACTTTGCACTTCTGAATTGATTGGGATTGCACTCCCAGCCAAGAGGGAACACCGCAGGCTTTATTAAGGCTTTATTGTTCTTGAATAGTGTCCCTCTAATTAGAGGGCTGCTCCCTGCACTTCATTTGCTTCCTCAGGTCCTGATCCTTCCACAGTTTCTGTGTTCTCTGTTATCCAAGGATTTAGCTCCCTGGAATTTTTCCTGGAGCCTTAGGCTTGTAAAGCCAAGACTGTACTTCATATCCATTACAGCAGGATTCGTGTCTCTACCTAAACCTTCTAGGAGGTCTTTGAGGCTCCTTCCACTAGAGGGAAATGCAGAACTTGTTGAAGTATGCATTTGGATCTGTTTCAACCTGTTTCCAAATCAGGGAAATGCAGCAAAGGCATCCAAGTGCCACCTGAGGTTTGAATGTCCATGTGCTGCCATCCTGTGCAGTTCCTGGACTTTCAGTATCTGCCACATGGTCACCCATTTATTGTGCACAGTGACATTATTTCCTCTTTTGGTGCTTGAAAAACATGCTTGTTAAGATTTGCTCCACATGAGTAGTGCCCTCATTTGCAACAGTACTGCCACGAAAGTGTAACACTGCATAATGTTGGATTTGCTAAGTCTTTGTTTTGTAAGTTAAATAATTCAATTACTGTGCATTCCCTTATTTTTATTTCTTTTCATTGCAGAGCCTCCCTTTCCAAAAAATACAACACAGCATCACAGCACAAGACCACCAACCTACACCTGATAGCTGTATACTCAGTATGGTAGTGGGACAGCTTAAGGTAATCTCCTTCCATTACAGGTTAATGAGTGCTGCTGTCTTAGATTTTTGCAGGATTCTAAATCATTTGATTTCTGAATACATTTAAATGCTCTCATGGGTCGGGGAGGAACAGGGGTAAGCTTGCATTGGAGTATTGTTCCTCTGCTGTTCAAGACTGTCAAATTACAGGTGCTTTACCTAGAACTAAGTGTCTGAAGGAGGGAGCAGTTCTTGACAGTCATGTCCTGCCAAGCAAATTATTGTGGCTTTTACTGTGCAGGCAAATATGTGTGTTTTGAAGGCATCAGTATTTCCCTTACCCTGATGCAGTAAGGGTTTGGTGTCCTCTGTTGCATTTAAAAGCATTGTCAGTCTTCTTGGACAATTTAAGCACACCTAGTTTAACATCCTCCTTGATGTAATGTTTGCATTGAGCTCTGATTTAGCAGACTTCATTTTGTTAACTGATCACCCTTCAGTGAGTCTGTACCTTCTTTACTGTTGCAGGATGCAAGAATACAATTCTGGTGTTAGTACAGTCCAGTACCTCTGTAATCAAAACTGATTCAGCAGTGGGAATGTTGCCTCTGATATCAAACACTTATTGTTGAAACTTATTGCTTCTTGTGAAGAATCAGATTAATTTTCAGGCTTAGTATGACCATATTGCTGTGTGACTGATACTACTGAACTGTGTAAACTTACCCAATATACCAGGGCCACATATTTATAAATTAAGGAAGCTGCTTATGAATGGAAGACATTGTCCTGGAATTTGCAAAAAAATGCTCTGTATGTAAAGTCAGCTGCAGGCAGAACTTGCTCACAGTGGGTGATATTAGTTTAAAAAATGTGAAAATATGTAGCAGTAGTTAAAGTTATCAAGAGTTTTAGTCCAGCCATGCTGTGAAGTCAGGCCTCTAATGCCATCCAGTTTGTTTAAAAATAGCTGTTTAGATTTCCTTTTCCCACTAACTCAATGGCACCTCTAGTACCAAAGCATTCAAGCTTCCACTGACACTGTACCATTTACTAAGCAGACACAGGACTGAATGTTTGAATCTGCTTGCTAAGCTGTTCTCTGTTTTGGGCTGGGCAGCTGAGAAGAGCAGTGCCCAGTATAATGCATTCACTACTAAACCTAACATAGACAGCTTTGGCTTTCATTAAAGTTGCTCCTGCTTCCTAGCTGCAAGTTGCATTCCAGCTTTTTTGTTGCTCAGTCCCACCTGCACACACTCCATGGAAAAGCAGCCACACGTGACCATGGAAAGCACAGGACAGATATGCTGATCTCCTCAGCCTTGCTTTTGGGTGTGCACAAAATTGTGTGATGTCATCAAGACCTTTTGACTCAATGTCTTGGGCCAGCCACATCTGCACCTAGTTTTACACAGTCATGTTTTTAAGGCTATTGCATAGTTATCAAGCAGATTGCAGCTTGCAACAGTGATTGTGTTGGATGCTGTGGCAAGATACCAAGTTCTAAAAGGTTCTGTAAAGCTATTGGGTTTTCTCAAATCATAATCCATTATTATGGAGGGATTGTAAATGCAGTCTGGGAGCTTTCCATAAATATCATGACTTGGAGTAGTATTTTCTCATGTATTGTTTTGAACCTCTGAGTAATGTCAGCTCACTGAAATTACTCAGTATAATTTGGGTATCATGTGTTAGAGCATCCAGGTATTTGGAGAGAATATATTGGGTTAAAGTATGCCTACTGTCATGGTCAAATCCAACTTGCTGTGAAATTTAGTAGGTGAGGAAATTTCTCCTTTCTTCACATTTATGTGTCTCAAACCTTAGCTTTAAAAATCACATCTTAATCCCTGGGAACAGTGCTTCTAACAGAACAAGTGTCCAGAAGGTCAAAGTCAACTTAAAACTTTTGACTTCACACTTCTGCCCTGTGTGATATTTATAGAGGTGGACAAATGAGATATCAGGAACAGTCTGGCATGAATGAACCTGGCTGTCATATGTAGTGAATGCGTTTTTCTCATGCCAATTCACACATGTTGACAGCTATTTTACTGCATCTCAGTGCTGCTCTGTATACAGTACAGTAACTGAGAACAACTGGGTGCAGGTGGTGCATTTTAACGAGTGGCTCACGTGTAGCTGGTTGAGCAGGGAACACTATAACAGCAAACGTGAGGCTGCATACTCACTGCTATTTAAAGCTGCCTTCCTAGTGGTGTGGCTGCTCAGCCTGCATATGTTGCTTTCAAGGAGAACTGTAAGAGAACTTTGCACAAGGAAGGGCACTTCCAAGACCACCAGTAGCATGCTAATACACCACTATGAACTATAAACTAAAAAAAAAACCCAAAACCCCCCAACCTTTTGCAGCAGAATAATCACCTGCACTGAGGGGCCTAGGCACAACAGCTTCTTTGAGATGATGCTGCAGTGTAACAGAGCATCTTAAGTAGGTGAATGTCACTAGCAGGGATCTAACTCAATGGCTAAAGCAGTGCAGTAATTGCTTTCAAAGATCCTCTTTAATGGATGCTGATAAGTATTAATGTTTGGGTGGGGTTATCCTTTTGTAGAGATATAATAAATATACATCCATTTATTCTAATCCTATTGATTTTTATTGCTGCTCATTGTCTGAGTGCTTCTTGCTTGCTTCAACTAGAAAGAGTAAGCATCAGTTTAAGCCTTCAGGAGTGAATTCCTTTTGGTGTGACCCTGCTTTGCCAATGTTCATCCACAATGTCACCCAGTATGTTTAGTGTGCTTCACCTAGTAATGTATTTCTCCTGTCATGCTCAGGCAGATGATGACCAAGTTCTAGGCTTCCACCAAACCTTTTTGTTGAAAAATTTGCAAGGTGCCTGGGTGTGCACCAACGAAGTCTTCAGGCTAGCCCTGCACAACGTTTAACCCTCTGCCTTACCTGTCTTCCAGTCCTCGCTGTCCTGGTTGAGTAAGGAGTGCTCTCTTCTTGCCCTTCTGTTCCTTGAGCTCAGCTGAGAAGCATGGCTATGGCTTGTGTGTTCTCAGAGCCATGTGGCAGATCTGTGGCTCTCCCCAGAGTGTGGTTTTTTTGAAGTGATGGATGCAGAATTAATTGTGACTAACTAATGGTCATGCGGTGTTTCCTAGTCTAAAAAGGAAAAGGAAATTTGCAATTAAAATCACTGGATATTTTTGTAATGCATGCTGAACAGTTAAAGTGTTGCTTAAAGCCTGTTAAATAAGGCTTAACATCTGAAAGAACCTGCAGTCTCAAGTAATTAGCCTTTCCTTTGAGGTAAGGCTTGTTGCAACCCTGCAGTTCAATCAATAATTGCTGGGGATGTGAGTGAAGAAACCTGATCAGGCAAGAGGGGGAAAGTTGTGTAGCTAAACCTGAAATGCAAAGCAGTGTTTCATCTCAAACTCTGACTCACTGCTCTGTGAGCTGAGGACTTCCTTTTGAGCCTCCAGGTCAGAAAGGACATAGAAAAACTGAAAGGTCAAAAAGCTGCCAAGATCGTGGGCAATGAAGAGCTTGTAGAACTGGGAGAGGAGGTGGCTAAGAGCAATCTGCTTGAAATGTCAGTGAAAAGTAATTGGGTACTTCCAACAACCTGAAAGCAAACCCTTCTCAATGGTACCAGACAGTGTAACAAGGGACAGTGGTTAGAAACCATAACCTGGAAGGTACAGATGGGACACAGGGGAAGATTTTGATGGGAAGACTGAAACCCTGGGAAGTGGTGCCCAGACACCTTGTGAAACATCTGTTCTATGAGAATTTGAAGACTCTGCTAGGCAAAGCTGTTGCTGATGTTAAAGACGTCCCTGCCCAGGACAGGAGGATTGGATTTGATCTCTAAAGGTCCCTTCTGTGGACCTTTACCATCTGTGGACCAACCCTGTTCTGTGGTTCTGTGATGCAGAGCTGCTCTAGTCTGTGCTCATGCTGAGTAAAAGGCTGGCCTGGAAATCAGAGGATTCTTGCAGTCTGATTCTGGGACTTCTTTAATTTTTGTTTTAATTCAATGATGTCATGGAAGAATTTGAGCTGCACAAAGGAAAGTTTTATAGGAAGACTAAAGCCCCTTGTGTTTCAAGCCTGGGCTTCCATCTGGAATGCAAATCCCGAGTTGGACATGCCTGAATTTGGTGTGAAAAGTAAGGACAGAAAATTTCAGTGGCATTATCTGAGCTGTGATGAAGGTCTAAACTAAATGGGATAGGATTAGTCTGTTTCTGGGGCATCTTGAGTCACTGAACTGTGAGCCTTTGCTGTGTGATAATATTACATAATCAAAATTTGGGAATGGACTATAAAGGATATACTTCACCTTGAATAAAGTCTAGGATTTTGTTTTTAAAGTATACTGCTCCTCTATGCTATGAAGAGATAACATGAAAGGAATAATGAAAATAATAATGTATGACTTCATTGTGGGAATTTGCTGTCTGTACCACACCACATGTTCTGGGGAGAATTCCCTTTTAGTCTTTCTTCATGTGTCCTGCCCTAAATTTTTTAAGAAAGGAGGGAATTTTCCTTAAGCCAAAGCATCAAGAGCTGCAGTGCTCTTATCAGGGCCTAGCTAGGCTTATCAGAAATCAAGGAGACCAACACTAAAGCTTGTCTAGCGATGGTATGTGTTTTTCCAGAGGTGTATTTTAAAGCATACTCATGTCAGTAATGACAAGCTCAAATTTGGTGTGAAAAGTACTGAAGCAACTTGCAGTAGCTGCCTCAGTGATCTGCAACAAAGAAGGCAACTGAGAGTTGGGAACCTGCCAGCTCCCAAGCAGTGCTGAGGCTCTCCTGGATGGGTTACATTGGATACCTGGGAGAAGCTGGAAAAGGCACAAACCCACAGGCTTCAGTGCACAGGCCACCTCTACAGCACAGATACGTGAGCCTCTCTTCTGGGCATGTGTAGTAGGGATAATACTTCCTTTGAAATAATTGCCATGACTGCTGTCATATGTGCTAATGCACGAAATGCACAGCTGGTCAAACGCAGCAGAATTGCTTGTGTTCACACTGGGCTCGTTCCTAGGGAGCCTCTGCCTCGTGCAAAGCAGGTGTGTATTGAGGGACAAGTCGCCCTGTTTGTCTGCTGGACAGTCACTGCTGGCACTTGTCTTGCTTTCAGGATTTTTCTCTCAGTCATGTATTGAACACTGACTTGCTTGTATTCCTGGCCTTGTTGCCTTCTTAATTTCTGGCTGTATTAGTTTCCTCATTCACTTTGTTCTTCGTAGTTTTATAGTAATTTGTTTTGCCTGTCATGTTTTTGCAAGCTGAAGAGTTGTACTCAGTTTACTTTCTTCAGTAGGAAACTGTCCTGTAGCTGGATTATTTTTCTTGTCCTTTTATGACTGTATTGTAGCATTTTATTTTTTTAACTTATAACAAGTGCATGCAGGATTTGATATGTGGGTGTTCTATGCCTATTTATGCATTTGCTTTACCTTCTGGGTTTTGGTTCTTTGTTCTTCCCTTAACAACTGCTAACCCTGTGCTTGCCTTGATGGCTTTAGAGCTCTCAGCTGGTTTAATAAATAAATAAATATCATTATTTCAGTATCACTTTCATGAGGGGCCAGTCCAGGGTCCACTTCAGTTTACCTCTGTGAATCAGCATACATTTACTGAAACTGCACTTCATGTACACCACTTAACTTCCTAGGCAGTTGTCACTGTGAAATCCTTGCAGAGGTTTTTGGATCTGAATGCTTCCTTTCCATGCACCTGATGCCACCAGTGTTCTGGCAGACTTGCTTTTCTGTGATACAATTGATGTCCTTTGCAAGTTGGTCCTCAAAGCTGATTTGTTTCAAAGTCCATTTATATTACTTTTATAAAGTAAAGTTTCTTTTTTGTTTGTCTGCTTTGCTCTTCAGACTTCTCACTTGTTCTCAGTGAACAGCACCAGAGCATTGCCAATGAACATTCAGTGCTTTGACAGCCTCTTTCATGAGCTGCTTTGGCTGCTGCTTTTCAAGGCTCTTTTTTATAAATTTCCCTCTTTTCTGAAGCTGAATAGTCATGTATTGAAAAAATAAAGCTTAAAATCCTCCGAAAGTGCTGAATTGAGCACACTACAGCCACCATCAGAAGATTGTCTTGTAGTTGGTCCTGTGTGCTGTTCAGATTTCAATCTGTTGTGTGATTTCCAGCTGATTGATTTGTGAATCATTTATGTTATTTTGAGGATTTAATTCCTGCACGATGTCTCTGAGGAGATGGGTAAATAAACATCAGGTGGGAGTAGTAGTCTTTCTCTAATACTATTTTCTACTTTTGTAGTAATATTGTAAATATCCAGACATATTGTCAGAGGCAGGAGTGGAGGCACTGCTGTAGCTGTTCCCTGTGCTTAGAACACATTGTCACAGCTGTAGTGAATGCTCTGCTCCCTGCCAGCCATTGCTGGACAGTGGAAGTGGGAAGAACTTGTTTCTGGCCAGCTGCACCTGCTCTGGCAAGGCTTTCAAAGCCCAGATCACTTGGATCATCCAGGCAACATGTTGATACCTACCTCTACAGAAACTCCCTTCTGCCATCAGCCCCAAATTGAACTACTTTCTCTTAAACTTGATTCCTGAGCAAGGGATTTGTGATTCAGCACTGAGGCTGGCATATTCCATCAGTGTGGTGAGTGACATGTCAGCAAGTCTTCCACAAATCCCCAACTTCAGATGCCATTGTGGGATTTCTGTGTTTCTGGGTATTTGTCTGCAAAGCCCCTCAGAACAGATCTTGTGGTGGTATTGGTGTCTCCTGGAGTACTACACATCTTACAGCATGTAATGTCACTGTTTATGTTAGCTTGAAGTTGTCTCATCATGAGTTTTGGAGTAAGTTTCTCAAAAAATGAGTGGTTTTGAACCTTTTCCTGCCCTCTCTCTTTCTGCAGGCTGATGAAGATCCTATCATGGGATTCCACCAGATATTTCTATTAAAGAACATCAACGATGCCTGGGTTTGCACCAATGACATGTTCAGGCTAGCACTGCACAACTTCGGCTGAACTGCCCATCCCGAGGCACCCGGGCTTTTTTTTTTTTTCTTCTTTTTTTCTTTTTTTTTTTTTTTTTTTTTTTTTCCTTTTGTTTCCCCCCCATTTTCCTCCTCTCCTTTTAACTGGTATTACTCACACTCACAGAACATTCCAAATATCATACACAAACCTGCAGCACTGCAGAGCGTGAGCAAGCAAGACTTGTGACCTGCCCTTCTGCTGAGTTTACATTGTCACTAGATGAGTTTCTTGTGCATGATGTTTGGAAGTTAGACTTAGTTGCATTTGATAAGAGAAATTTGTGTTACCAGCATGCCTCGGAAAGAATTTATAATGCAAAAGGTTGTTGTTTATGTACTGACAAGATGCTCTATAACCCAAAGAAATGAAAGAACAGCAGCCTGTACAGCCCAGTTATTGATTTGTCAAATGTTTCAATGCTACATTACACAATAAAACAGAGATTTTCTTAAAAGTTTAAATTATTTTTATGAGTTGGCTATGGAGTGTGTGATAGTGCTTGCTGGGGGTAGGCTGTGTCTGGTGGGGAAATTCTTGCAGAGTTGGACCTCGAACTGAACGATTCCTGGCAGATTTACCAGTGAGTGCAGGGCAGGTCTGCCGTCCTCCATACACCTTTTCCTCTCCTCCTCAGCAGCTTTCACAACAGAGCCTTCTGGCTCAGTTTTTAACATTGACAGCTTAGTTCTCACCTGTTATATTTTACCAATGCAAATTCCCCACATAATACAGGAGGATGACAACAGTGATGGTAGTCTGTAGTCAGTCTCCGTGCCCTCTCAAAGCCAAACACGACACCTGTGGTTTTTTCACATGCAAACACCGAGAGTGGGTCCCGTGCCCCTGCAGGAGTTTGTGCCTGAAGCTGTGCTCAGGTTCCGTGTTGTGCTGTGTGTGCAGCCCCCTCTCGTTTGGCGGGAGCCGGTGTGTGCAGGGCTGCGCCCAGGACGGCTGTCCCCAGCTGGGCGGGGGCAGGAGCGGATGGGGGCGGTGGGGGAGCCCCGGCCCGACC
>VWYP01002986.1:0-42445 GCA_013400435.1 Pycnonotus jocosus | reverse complement strand
CCGGCCGGGACCGCTTCGCCTTGGGGCGCCGGGCAGCGCCCTCCGACCCGCCTAGGGTCAGGGGGTCCTGCTGGGCACTGCCTCACTCCCCGCAGAGCCCGGAGCCAGCGGCGCGGTGCGGACCGGCCGGTGAGGAGAGGAGCTCCCGGCCTGGGGCCCCTCGCTTGAGGGGGGGAGTTGTTGGCGCTGGCCAGAGCGAGAGCACGTCGGCCCCAGAGCTCGCTGCTGCGGCGGCCTCGGGGCTCCATTCAACTGAGACGTGTTGCTGCTGGGAGCTGAACAGCACCGACCTCCGTGACACAAGTGTCCCCCCTTAGCAGGAGTACTTGGAGTGTTCAGGAATCTCGCTGGGCTGAGTGGAAGGGACTGTCAGGCCGCTCTGAGATCGGTGCCGGATTCACCCTTTACACAAACTTTTCAGTCTCCTTACTTGTATGTGAAATGGGATCACAAATATCTCTCCTAAAGCGATTGCAAGTCCCTGTGCTTTGCACTATTACATTTCTCTGTGTAGAGTTCAGCGGGCTCCCTTCTGACTGTAAGAATATCAGCCGAGGGCTCAGGAGTCACTTGGGTAGTGTTCCCGCTCTCCTGGAGCTTGGGCTCTCTCTCATCCCCCTTTTTGAGCCTGCCATGGTGTTTCAGTCAAACATGGTGAGGTAACACTCTGAAGGGGGATGAGACATGAGTGCTTTGCAAAAAAATCTTAGCCTCTGGGTAGAGGACAGAATTATGCCCCCCTTATGCTCCTTTCAAGGGAAATGCAGGACAGGAATAATATAAATTGTAAATGTCTGAGGCTCAGCAGGAATGTGCTACCTCCAAAGCAAATGCCGTGTGTGCTGCCTTTTGGTTGGCCAAAAGGAAGAGAGGTTGGGTGTGGGATTGTTGTGGAGGGCTGTAGAGGCACGTGAGGTGATGGACCAAACCTGCAGGAAGGCAGCTTCGTTAGCTTTACTGCCCTTAGAGAAACTTCTCATTAATTGGAATAGTTTCTCTGGTTTCTGGAGTGCTAGCATGTTCCTGAATTCTAATTTTTATAAGAAAAATACATTTTTTGTTTGTAGTGCAGCACTGTACTTCAAAGACTGAAAGGAGAACTCAGTGCAGGGATGGGGAATGCTCATTTCACAAGTGGTTTCTGAACTGAAAGGATATGTTGTGGTTGAGAAATGGCTGGAGTTGTTGCTCAAGGTGACTTGACTTTCTCCTGAAGCAGCTTCTCCTGCTGTTTGAAGTCAAGGAGTTACTGACAGAGTATGGCTTATTTATTTCATTCATCTTTCCTGTTCATTCTCTTTTTACCTTCTCTGTTGACTTCTGTGCACAAGAAGGCAATTGAGAGGAAAAGGAGCAAGTGGGCAGAAAGTTCACAGGAGGAACCTGTGGTGGTTCTCAGCAGAAATCACTGCCTGGGTAACAGCAAATAAACTTGAAAAGACTGACATCATCATCATCATCATCATAATAGTGCACATGTTAGCCTAAAGTCTCTGAAACTCCTGTTAGGATGCCAGGGGAAAGGAATGAGGGAACTTTCAAGCTTTGTGGTACCAGGTGCAGGTAGCTGTGAGCAGTGTTGTGTTCCTCTAGATCCTGTCCAGGCACTCCCCTGGAGAAACTCTCTGCTCTAAAGAGTTTACAACTATCATGATACTTTTTAAATTCTGCTGGGCTTGGTTATTGTGAAAATGTAATCCACTACCCAGTCTGTCTCTCTTGACACAGTTTCTCCCAGTTTTGGCAAATTTCATCCAGTGCTTCAGTAGCTGTTGCCAAAGCATGGACCTGCCTGCTGGGACATGGAGACAGGCTGTCAGTGCCACTGTGCTGTGGAGGAGCATCCCTGCTGTGGTGGGCAGGATCCTTCAATCCATGCAGGGATCTCTGCTGGTAACCAGGTGTTACGTGGGCTCACCCTGCTCACGGTGTATCAGAGTTCTGTTCAGTACAGGCTGGCATCTCCTGGTGCAGCTGATGGTGGGAGCAGGAAGAGTTCAGTGTCGCAGCTCTGACTGCTCCTGCTCTTTGAAAAGGTAATGAATACAAACACTCTTCTTTCCCTTTGAGGCCTGGATCTACCAGTCTGGCTTAACCTTTTGGTTTAGTTCATGTGCTTACTAAATAGAGCTTCTTCCCTTCTTTCATGCCTCCAAGATTGTGCACAGGCAGCATCTGTGCTTGTCTGGCTTCCACTAACACAGAATGAGCTATGCCTGTTCCTGAACTTGTGTACTCTTGTTGGGCCCATCAGCCTCTGGGGAGTGTTTCCTCCTTTCTTTTTCCCATGGAGCAAATG
Organism: Pycnonotus jocosus; assembly: GCA_013400435.1. Classification (NCBI taxonomy): domain Eukaryota; kingdom Metazoa; phylum Chordata; class Aves; order Passeriformes; family Pycnonotidae; genus Pycnonotus; species Pycnonotus jocosus. Next base: position 40,146 of record VWYP01002986.1, on the reverse strand, counting down.
TCACTATCCTGGTGTCTGTCAAAGAGCAGCAGTACTTACATGAGACTCTGCTGTGGCTGCAAAAAGGGCAAAGCATGTATCATCTTTCTCTGGGAGACTGGATGCTTTTTCTGTAGGGAATGTTTTCCTGCCTTTGGTCACAAAGGATAAAGTGCTGTCAGTGGAAGTATCTGCAACTGGACAAGCACCCACCATATGCTGTAGGAATAAGGGACACATCTTAATGTGACAGCAAGCACAGCACCAATGTGAGGTGGTTACAGGATCACATTCCCTCACCTGAATTTCCCTGTGCTGTGAGTGCTCCTGCTTTTTCTTCATGTAATGCAGATACACTGAGATGAGTGCCCAAATTGTCCCTGCATCGGGGTACCCTGTCACTGCACATTTCTGTGTCCATAATGACTCTTCATAAACAGGCAAGTTTAAAATATTCTTCTGGCAAATGAATAGTTGCAGTTGTGTTTTAGCAGCACTCATCCTGATCTGTTGAAGCCTAATCAGTAGCAGAAAGGTTGTTTTACTTTGGAAGGATCTGCCTCTTGCCCACAGTTATGTTTAGGTTTGTTACATGTGCCAGTGATGGGGGTGCTTCTGGTCCTGGGAGCAGCCATTTTGCAGGAGCTCAGCAGCAGTTGTTACCTGGCAACAGTATACGAAATTTCGGGTTTCAAAACCAGTGAAAATTTTGAGCAAGGATTCGCTGAGACAAGGCAGCTTTTCCTTGGCGGTGCTGATGTGGGGGTGCAGATGGAGGGGCCTTGCTCTCCAGTGGGGGTTGTCAAATATTTGCCTTGCTAGTGAAGAAGAAGTCTCCTTCATGCCCTGTTACATCTGTCCCCTCCTACATCCTGCAGAAGGCATGGAAGCCACCAAGCAGCTTGTTCTAGGCCAGATGTGCAAAGTCAGGGCACACACACTCTTCAAAGCACAGCTGGGGCTCTGAACAAATGGCTGCTTTACACAAAATTTGAGTGCTATAAACTTCTATGTGATTGTTCAGCCGAGGGAAAATGTGGGAATCCCATAGGCACAGCTGCATAGTTTCCTAGCAAAGTTGCTTAAACACCTGGACTTTGAAGTCAGGTGTCACAGTCAGAAGCCTGTTTTGGAAAGTAACAAATGTTTCCAGCCAGCCCAAATGTTGCAGCTGATCCCTGCGCTGCTGGACTTCAGAGGTCTCTTTGCAGGCCTTAGGGTTAGAAGTGACCTGTCAAGAGCCTTTTGGTCTGGCACTTGATTCAGTAAACCTGAATTACCAGCTTAGTCTTTCTGATCTAAGGCTATTTGCTCCTTGAGCCTGGTAAGTTCCTTGAAACGTGTTCTTTGGTGTTTCTGAAGAAGAGCTGTTTCACTCAGCTGTGTGGAGGTGAGTTTCTCATCACATGGGAGACCTCTTACACATCCTTTTGATAGAACTTTTCCCAACCAGTTCAGCGTATTCTACCTGACAGACTAATCAAGGCTGACAAAAAGCATCTGGAGGTGGTGTATTTCACACAGTGCTATTTCTTTTGAATGCATGTTGGGCACAGCTGGTCATGTTTTTCCTCAGGTTCGGTGAATGAGAACCAGAGACCGTCAAATTCGTATAACGGGGACCTGAATGGGCTGCTGGTGCCTGATCCCCTTGGGGCTGGAGATGGACCCGCTTTGGCCAAGCCAGTGCATCGCAGCATCTCTCTAGGAGCCCTGCAGGAGAAACAAGTCATGTAAGTTTTGTCAAAGAAATGCTGAGAGTGAATAGACAATGGGTCAAATTTGGTTCTCTTGAGCGTGGACATGCATGCTGGGAGTCTGACAATGGGTTTTATGTTCAGTTCAGGTGGCAGTTGTGAGCCAGTGCTCTTGGTTAGAGCTTTCATAGCTTTTGTGAGGCTGATGCATAGAGCCTGCCATCCTTGCAGCTTGGGAACTGAAGAATATCTTCAGAGCAGGGGAGCAGGACTGTACATGGTGAAAATTGCAGGTCAGGGTGAATGTAAATCGTGAGGGCTCTGGTTGAAACTTGTGGTCCCCCTGTAGGTGTCCAGCAGGACTTCTTCAGGGACCCAAGTCACCTGAGGTGCTGTAGAGCTCATGGAGGTAGCTTTTGCTTGGGTTCTCTGGTCATGGTTTTGAAAGAAGATGCCATGAGAACCACGAGCAGTGTGCAGTGTTTTGTTGATGAGGTTCAGCTGGTTGGTTTTGGATTCTTTGCACCTTCCAGTGTTGGAGACTTGAATCAAATGTAGGTCTGTGCTCAAGTCAAATGAACTGAAGGATTTTAGGCTGAACAAAACAAGTGTTTGAGTCTCTCAAACTGGTGACACTTAGAGAAGGGAGACTCAGCTGAGAGGAGTTTCTGTCCTCAGTTGTTCAGTCGAGCTCTTAGATGCACAAATCCTGCTATTAAAATTATGAATTTAACATAAAATATTAAGTATTCTGTTCCTGTGACTTCTGTCTTGATTTTTTCCCCCTCTTTGTTTTTTTTTTTTTTTTAAGCTGCCTTTCTGGTGATGACAGCTCCACATGCTTAGTGATATCAGCAAAAGATGTGGAGATAGTGGCCAGCAGTGATTCCAGCATCACCAGTAAGGCCAGAGGGAGTAACAAGGTAAGGAGCAAGAGGAGCATGGTCTGTCTCTTCTTTAGGCACATCAGCTCATGCTTGAATATTTTTAAACAGAAATAAATATCTTCTTTCTTGTGTCTAGTTCGTAATTAGATAGAAGTTTGTCAAAGAGTTTAACAAGGAGAAAAAACTTGGAGCACAATCTTGTTACTGATTGTTTCTGTTCTTTCAGAGTCTGGCCAAGTTATCCTCTAATTTTCAGAAGTCCTTTGATTTAAGCTGTAGGTTCCTGAGAAAGTGTCCTTTCTCCACAAACAAGATTTTTCTGCTGATTGTTTCTTCCCTGGACCCTGAAGGGAGGGTTTCCCTGGCTGTTTTGCTGCCATCAGTCCTGCTGAGGGCTCTGGCCAGCAGGTCAAAGCTGCAAGAACCAGTATGCTGAAATTAGAGCTGATGCTGAGCAGAGAACTAAATCATGCTCAGAACAAATGCTGATGATTAGGAGAGAGACTTCTGGTCTTGATGAGCTCAGTTCTTTTCCACTTTGTGGAATTCTGTTCCTTAATTTTCCTTTTTTTTTTTTTTTTTTAAATTTTCCATTCCAGTTTGCTCCTTAGCGTGCAGTGAACTAAGGGACCACAAAGATGGGAAAGATAATTACAGGCATCTCTCATGTTTTGTTTTCTTTCTCCTGAACAGGTGAAAATACAGCCTGTTGCTAGATATGACTGGGAGCAGAAATACTATTATGGCAATCTGATAGCTGTTTCAAACTCTTACCTGGCTTATGCCATTAGAGGTGAGATAACTTCTTGTCTTGGATGTGATTTGTATTCTTTGTATCATTGTATTCTGTGTATCATTGAGAAAAGCAAAGTTTACATCAGAACAATGTAACTGGCACTAACTGAAACATACCTTGCAATACCCAGATCAGAGTGCTGTTGTAGAGGGAATATAAACAACAGTGGAGAGAAGAGTTTGTTGTGTGAGAGAGTTAGAAATAAAAGAGGACTCAGTGAAGATGTAAGAAAAGTTGAAGGACTACATTTGTTTTACTGGAGAGCTGATTTTCAGATTCCTCCTCTAATTAAATATTTCTGCAGCAAACAAGCTGCTCTGTAGCTAAGCAGAGAAACAGCCCCCTGGTAATTTGAGCAGATAAGTATTTGTGATGGATTTGCTTGCATAAATTTAGAGTTGAGTTTAAGGCTAAATTTTGAGAATACAAAGAGCAATGCAGAAGGAATGTCTTGTGCAATAGAGAGAGGAAAGCAGAACAACACAGGGAAAGATTGTTTCACAGCATATGGGAAAGAAAGTGACAGGATGAGAGGAAATGGTCTCAAGTTGTGCCAGGGAAAGTTTAAATTAGATACTAGGAAATTTTATTTTCATGGAATGGATTTTAAAACATTGGAACTGCCCTGCTTAGGGAAGTGGTGAAGTCACCATTCCTGGAAATGTTCAAAAAACATTTGATATGGCACTTGAGGACATGGTTTAGTGATGAACATGAGGGTTGTGCTGGTTGGATTTGATGATCTTAAAGGTGTTTTCCAACCTTAAGAGTTCCATGAGATGAACACTTAGTTATCTACAGTCTCTCTCTGCTCTCACAGAAGCACAGAGTGTCTGTGTCTCTTTGTTCTTAATTCTCACACCAGTTCATCTGGTCTTTTATGAAATCTACTTCTCTGCTCTTGTAGTTTTTCCTAGCTGAGGTTATTTTAAAGTAGCTTAAGGATGTCTCACCCTTTTCAAAAATATTTTGAAAGCTTAGGTGCAAGCTCTTAAACCTGGGAACAGTGGGAAGCTGAGTGGTTTGCTAGGGCTGGCGTGGGCATCAGGAAGTGGAAGCACTATGATCTCTTAAGACTGCCTACTTTGTAGTGATTGGTGTCTGTCTGAAAAGGGGAAGCTGGAAACTTTGCTTAGTGTGCAGGTTCTGAAGCATCTTCTTTTCAGTCATGCAAGCCAAAAAGTAGCGCTTTTGGCAGGGTGAATGTTCATGGCTTTTGCTTCCCCTTACATAGTGTGTATCCATGCTATCTGCCTCTCAGTGACTCCTTTTCTCCAGTAACTGAAAATTAATTTGCAAATAAAACTAATTCACTGTCATTGGAGGTCAGCCTTGGAAGCGCAGCAAGCTTGGGTTGCAGATTGAGTCCTGGCATTTAACTGCGGCATCTTTAATGAGGATAATCCTGGGATAATCCCTAATTATAAGAAGTTTATGAGAGTTATGGGAAGTTTATGAGTATTATGCAGAGAAACCACAGACGTAAATGGTGACTTCTCGCCCTGTCTGTCTCACAGCTGCCAGCAATGGCTCTGCCATGGTGCGAGTGTTGAGTGTCAGCACTGCTGAGAGGACCTTGCTGAAGGGATTCACCGGAGGCGTGGCAGACCTGGCCTTTGCTCACCTCAACTCCAACCAGCTGGCTTGTCTGGACGAGGCTGGCAACCTTTTCGTTTGGCGCCTGGCCATGGATAAAGAAAAAATCCAGTATCTTGTCCAAATACACCTCCTGTCAGTCTCTGTGTAGTGATTAGATGTGAATCACATCCACATCACCATTTAATTTGTAGCATTTGCAGAATAGCAGCTTGCAGGGGGAGGATCCATAGTTATGCCCCTCCCAGAGTATCAGATCAGTCAACTTTTACCTGCATTCAGTACAGTCATTACTTGATATTGCATTGCTTGAAATTCTAGGAGCACCTCAGTGCTCCTAGTCCCAGCAAAGTAGGCAGTGAGAAGTGTCAGTGTGTACCAGCTGGCCTTGGGCATGGACAGTGTCACCTCAAGTGTGTGACAGAGGTTTGTCTTGTCTGGTTCTAGCTCTTTTACTCAGTTACTTCTCTGGGGAAGAGGATGTAATACTTCCCATCCACTCACTATCTTCCTTCCAAACCTGTCATCCTTTTGGTGGCCCCGAAATTTATTTTCAGTGTTCATTACCCTAAATATTTTCCTTTTAATTGCTAGGAGTGATTGCTCAGTGCTTCTGGGAAACATGTGAGATATGTCACTTCAGAGTGTAACTTTTTAATTTTAATTGTGTACCATCATTTCAAAAGCAACTGGAGCAAAGGTGGTAGTAGTTATTGAAGCCCTGATTTGTAGTGGTGCACTCAAGCACTCAGCTGGGGGCAATGTGGTAGCTCTTCTGTCTTTCTCTGGTAGTGTTGCAATGCTAACAAATCATTTAATCATTAGCTGTCACATGGACTGCACATTCAGATGTGACTGTGTGCGCTTGTTGTGCTTATCCTATCAGTGCAGCCTGCAAGAGAAAATTGTGAGAACCTATGAACTTCTGTAAGCTGAAGCTCTTCTGTCAGTGAAGAAACTCTAGCTTGGCTGCTGTCTTAGCAGAATCCCTTTACCTGCCTTCTTTTTGAATCAATGGCCCAAAACCCCTTGAGGTTTAATAGTATTAAAAGAGCAGACCAAGCCTGAAGAGGTACTGTTAGGGCATTAATAATGGTGGGCATTAGTGACAGAGCCAGAATGTTACATTTCTTAACTCTGGTGATCAGAGAGGAGATCCTGGTTAACATCAAGCGACCTGACAATACCCCACTGAACACCTTCCGAAGAATCATCTGGTGCCCTTTCATCCCGGATGATAACGAGGAGAGCGGGGAAGAGGGAAGTCAGACGTTGGCGTTGTTGCATGAGGACAGGGTAAGGAAACTCTGCTTTGGAAATGTTGCCCTAATTTATCATTAGAAGGAGAGAAATTAGTGGAGGAAAGAGCTGAGTTTACAATAGAGTTGTAAAGGCTCCTGTCTAGTCCATGTTGGGGATCCTCCTGTGAGATATTGGATACCTCTGTTCCCAGGAGAGATCATTCTCTGGGCCTCAGGAGGATGGAAAGGGAACTTCTGCTCACCATCAAATACCAAGGACCACTTGAAACAGAGATATCACCTGTCTGTTCAGGCTGAGCCAGTGCCCGAGGGAGGGGCTTGGTGGGCAGCAGCTACAAATGCCAAGAGCAATTCCTTGTGTTATGTACAGTGCCAGGAAAGCATCTAATGGCCAGACTGGGTGGAAATGGGAAGGTTTATGTCACACACTTGCCATTGGGTTGGTGTATCAGGCCATAAGATAAGGATCTAGGAAGCTCTCTGGATCAAACCAGTGGTTATAAAAATAGGCCTGTGTGCCTACATGTTTGTTTTCCAGGCAGAGGTGTGGGATTTGGACATCATCCGAACTAACAACAGCTCCTGGCCGGTGGAAGTGCCTGATATCAAAGAAGGTTTCATTGTGGTGAAAGGCCACAGCACGGTACAAACCTGGGGGGTTTTTTTGTTTTCTTTGGGTTATGGTGTCTCAGGAGCTGCAGTTCTTAGGACAGTTGGCTGTAAAAAGAAGAGATGTGAGGCAATTATGATTGTTAAAAGCCAGAAGATCCCAAACCAAAATGGACTCTATTCATAACATGAATAACAGTTAAGAGCAGAGGCACAGAGTCCATTGTACTTGAATTTGTTGTCTGGAAAAAGTGATGGTTTATTATTACCAAGAAGGAGGGTGCCTGTCAATTGTTCTGTGAAGGGTTAAAAGGCTTAATGTTAGAAGCTACCAGTTGCTGTTAGAAGTCACTCTGGCCTTTTCTATAAGATTGTTAGTCAAATTCTTGCTTGAAGATAGAGCTTTTTCTTCTTGTAAAATAAGAACAGCTGTAAAATTACTTTTCTGTGTCTCTTTCCCCCCTCTGTGTAGTGCTTGAGTGAGGGAGCACTTTCTCCAGATGGAACTGTGTTGGCCACAGCAAGCCATGACGGTTTTGTAAAATTCTGGCAGATCTATATCGAAGGACAGGATGAGCCAAGGTAACTGGAGAATTGGAAAATGAAGGCTCTTGGAACAGAGAGCAGCATTTTCTCTGGGAGAATTTGTTCATACAGAATCATCTGTGATGGTCATTCTCAGGACATTCTGAAGATACAGCATAAGTGTTTGCTGCTGAAAAATTGCATCACTGAATATCACAGGCTTATGGAAAAAGCAGAGAGCTGTGTCTGGAAACAGGAGTTCTGTGCTTTGCACAAGCTGTAGTCAAACTCTTTTGGACAGTCTGTGTAAATGCAGGAAGCTGCTCTGAGCTGTTCTTCTCAATGTTGACTTCTTTGTATTTTTTATAAGACACCAGATCAAATGGCAACATGGGATTTTATTTATTTATTGGTAACAATATTTGTCTGTGTGATCTCCTCATTTTATATAAGACTTGTAAAGAGCTACAAGTCAGTAATGCTTTGTGGCTTCTAGACAAGGAATTGTGTGTTCAGTGTCAGTATCCTCCTCCTTTACCACTCCCTTCACGCTTAGAAGCTTTCTCTGATTTATTCCCAGGTGTCTTCATGAGTGGAAACCCCATGATGGTAGACCCCTTTCCTGTCTGCTCTTTTGTGATAACCATAAAAAACAAGACCCAGAGTAAGTCCCCAATCCTGTGCTTGAAGTATTAAAGTTCAGCATTGTTTTCTAACTCTGCTTTGCCTTGAAAGTTCCTTGTAACTGAATCATACTTAAAAATTTTAGCTGTGTAGCAGGAACAAGTCCTATCATCTTTGTAATCAGTTTTCTAGTGATGGAGAAATATATAAGACTCTAAAGCACAATGTAAAGTGACCATATTCATAGTGCCAATTTCATGAAAGTAATGAGAATTCTAAACTGAGGAGTCCTCTCAGGTTTGTGGTATGGTCAGTCTTAAATGGCTTGTTAGTCCTGCAAATTTCAACTGCCATTGCTGAAAATACAGCTTTTATTGTTATTGTTTCTTCAGTCAGTTGTGGCCTTAAGTTTTCTGAGATGTGTAGTGGTTTCTAGTCTGCCTCAGAGCAGAAATTTTCTGGGAACTTCAAGCCATGGTTGGGTAAAATCAGCCGTGGGCAGCTTGTGAGGAGCTTTTCTGGGAAGGATCAGATCTTCTTTAAGAAAATTTGGATCTGTTCTGCCTACAGAGTTCCCTTCTGGAGGTTTCTCATCACAGGAGCCGAACAGAACAGAGAGCTGAAGATGTGGTGCACGGTGTCTTGGACCTGTTTGCAGACTGTTCGGTATGGGTTGGTGGATGCCCCTGAAGGGTGGGATTTAGGGGTACTGAATTTGCAAAGGTGATCCCTGATGCCCAGTGGATTCTACTCCAGCCCAAATTTGAGCCTGCTCCTTTGCCATTCCCACCTGTTGTTGGAAGTCTCAGCTGTGCCAGACTGTCAGGTCAAGCTTTGGCAAGGCCAGAGAAGTTTATACTTTTATTATTTGTGTTACCAATATCTGCTGTCTTTGCCTTGTTCTGTAAAGCACAGACATAGCTGTAGCATGAGGGGAGGTTGCACAACAAAACTGCACACCTTGAGTGTTTTTTTCTCTAGAAATTTTAGTTATTCAATAACCAATCTAGGATCTTTTTCTATTAGTACTTTTTCTGTTTAAATTATGAGGCGCTTCACTGTTGATAGAGCTTAAGAAATTATCCAAGGCTTAAATGTTGAGCTGTGTAGGTCCAGAAATTCAAATTGTGCTTTAGTCCATCCCTTGACTCAGCTTAGGTTCCCTGATTTTATTTTTTTGATGGTGAATCATGGCCTCTCTCACCACACACATGCTTAAGGCCACTTCAGATTTTTCCTCTTTAAATGAGAAGAATATGACATAGAGCCGAGTGCTGCTTTTTCCACCTCATGCTACAGAAGATCCAAAACTTGTGGAAGGGTTATTTTGATTTGGTGGATTTTTGGTTTTAAATCTGTAGCTCAGATAAATTGATTCTTGTACGCCTATGAAAGTGGAACATGTTGAGTAGTGACAGTGTCACCTCTCATTTCAGTGTTCAGAATCCATAACTTGATCCTATTGTGCCATCTCCCAACTGCTTTCTTAGCTGATGTCAGCACTGATGGTGTTTGTGTTCTGGTGGGTGGTTGCACTGTAATAGGGCTGTAAACTCCTTAGGGTTCTGTGGGAGTTTTGGTAATTAGTGCGCTTTCACAGCAATCATGCTGGTTGGGCTAACCTGCCTTGCTGTCTGCATCTCCTTCCTCTTATTTGTATATGTAGCTTTTCTCCTGACATCTTCAGCTCCATGAATATTCTTCCCAGCCTGAAAGTCTGCCTGGACCTCTCTGCTGAATATCTGATACTGAGTGATGTGCAGAGAAAAGTGAGTAGTTAATTTTATTCCTGCCTGTGGGAAATGGTGGCTGAAGCAGAATTGGCCTTGTGTGTGACTGGTTCTGCTGCCTAGGTCTGGGATTTGCATGTTAGTAGATAAAAATGCAGAAGTTGACTCAGCAGTTTCACTGTTAGATGAAAAAGGGTAACAATTCAGCTCAGTAATCTTGAGGAGCCTTAAGGATTATTTCTCACCCTTTGTAAAGCTCTCATTTGGAGATACTTGTGTTTGGCATGATAGAATTGAGTTCTTGGTCAGCATTGACTCACCCAAGAATGTGGTGCTTGTGGTTCCTTTGAATGTTCTGTTTCAAATTTCAAGATCCAGGCTTTATTCCTCACGTTATTTCCCTTGTTCCAAATCTGTTTTGGATGCTCAGCTCTGTAGTCCCCCAACATTTGCATGGTCTGCTTAGAGGGGTCTGATTTACCATTTCTGATTCTTCCAGGTTTTGTATGTGATGGAGTTGATGCAGAACCAAGAGGAGGGCAAGGCTTACTTCAGCTCCATCTCAGAGTTCCTCCTTACCCACCCAGTGCTGAGCTTTGGCATCCAGGCCGTGAGCCGCTGCCGGCTAAGGCACACCGAGGTGCTCCCAGCAGAAGAGGAAACTGACAACTTGAGTGTAGGTAGGTGACCAAATTTGACTGTTGTGTGATCAGGATTTCTTTCCTGGCCGGTTCTGACTTTCTCATGAAAGGCTGGTCACTTCTCCCAAGTAACAAGACAAGAGGAAACAGTCTCAGGTTGCACCCATTAAATTGTTAGAGGCATTAAACTGTTAGAGAGTGTCCAGAGGAGAGCCATGAGGATGGTGAAGGCAAAGCTGTATGGAGAGTTCATACAGCTTGGTCTGTTCAGCATGGAGAAGAGGAGTCTGAGGGAAGACCTCATTTTAGTCTTCCACCATCCTCATGAGGGGCAGGCACTGATCTTTTCAATCTCATGACCAGTGACAGGACTCAAGGAAATGGCATGAAGCTGAGTCAGTGGAGGTTTATGTTGGATATCAGGAAGAAGTTTTTTATCCAGAGGGTGGTTGGGCACAGGAACAGGTGCCCTGGGGCAGTGGTCATAGCACTGAGCCTGTCTGAAGCTCAAGACAACAGCTCAAGCTGTCCTTAAGTTCAAGAAGCATTTGGACAATTCTTGCAGGCACATGCAGCCATTCTTGGGGTGTTCTGTGCAGGGCCAGGAGTTGGACCCAATGGTCATCATAGGTCTCTTCCAGCTCAGGAAATTCTGTGATTCTGTTGAGTCTGCACACTTACTGTGAATGCTCTTGATTCTCTCATCCAGATAATTGATAAGAGAATTTCTATTGTACTGGTTCTTTGCTATCAGTTCATCCTGCTGAGATGTTTTTGTAGTTCTTTGTGTGTAGTTTCCATGCAACTTCGTGTTTTACCTTTGTCTCCCTTACAGAAGGTGCTCAGGGCTCTGGGGCTGTTGAATCAGCAGCAGGTGTGCTGATAAAACTCTTCTGTGTTCACACCAAGTGAGTATGTGTGTGCAGCTGTCTGTGGTTGTCCTAACCCTGCATTGACCTGTAGAAATTTAAGTGAAATTCTTTTGCCCATAACAAAGCTACTTGGCCCCATAGAAATTTCTGGCTGTGGTGTGTATGGCCTTACCAGGAGGTAGCTCTGAATGATGTGACAAGCTTGTATTTCTGTGGCCACGAGTGATTTAAGAATTGTGCTCACACACAAGAGCTGGGAAATATCTCAAATACCCTGGGTGTCAGAACTGGGTGACATAGCTGAGTGAGGATCAGCTTCTGTTGCTTCTGTGACAGAAAACACTGAAGCATTTTCCAAGGGAATTGTTCAGTGAAAAGAAATCTCTGAGCCTTAATGATGCCTTAAGTCTTCTCTTGGTGGTTCTTAAGCTGATCAGAAGTGCTTGTTTCTTTCTAGGGCCCTACAGGATGTGCAGATTAGATTCCAGCCTCTTCATAGCCCTGACACAAGTGCTTCCATGCCTTCCCATGGCTCTCATGAAGAATTTGGTGAGAATGTGTGTTAAATTGGTCTTCAGTGTTGCTGAGCCTTTAAAGGTTGTTTTTGGGGAGAGCAGGAAGGTGGTTTTGGGTATCTCTTTGTACTGCAGTGGTGTAATTGCAAAAAAGGTTTGAATATGGAGTAGTAGTGAAGCAGGAAGCTGGTTAGACCCTGGTTGTGAGTATGGAGTTTGGGATGTGTTAGACCAGGAGTGCTAATGCTTTGTGCATGCTTGAGTTCACCTTCCTGGGTGATTTGGCACTTGTGAAAGAAACTTGAAGTTTCTCTTGTCAGGTGGAAGAGATCAGAGTGACAGCAGAGCTGTGGGAGTAGAGGGGGCTGGGCTGTCTGTGTTGAGCTCTTTCAGCTCATTCACCATTCTGGGACGTGGCAGTTCAACTGGCCTTGCTTTTAGGGAAGAAAGGAAACTTGGACATCTTATTATCAAAGACTGATCAAAATCCAGTCTGGCATACAAAGAGAAAGCATAACACAGGATTTGCTTTGCTCTAAGCTTTGACTGGAATGTTGCAGTGTTTTTGCTTGTTCTTTTTGGAATCAAGCATGGTACGCCATGGCATAAGTTCATACTTCATGGAATTAGAGGTTTAGTTTTGGAGGGAAGTTCCAAACTGATTTGTATCTCTCCCTTGAAGCCTTTCCAGACCACATGGCTGATCTGAGCACGGAAGGGCTGGGATCTGAGAAGGAATCTGTGCACGGCTCCCAACCAGACCTGCGGCGTATTGCTGATCTGCCTGTGCCAGCAGACTTCCTTTCTCTCTCCAATGATGCCAAACCCAAGCTGATGACTCCAGATGCATTCATGACACCGAGTACTTCTCTTCAGCAGGTAATCAGAGATCAGCACTGTTGGGGTGATGCAAGGGGTTGGGGTGGATTTTGGTACTTTTGGACACATTTTTCAGCTGGAATGACTGTGATAAGCTCTGCCAGCTGAATGCAGAGCACATAGGAAACTCTGCATGTAACTAGACTGAGCAGAAACCTGTTGGCACATCTAAAATGCTGAACTGGCCTAAGCTTGTGTTGTAAGTGCTGTGTTTAACTGCAAAACCACTGACGTAGGTGTGCATTGTAGAAATACGGGTTTGCTAAATAACTGTATCTAAGTTGGGAGACTGCTCTTACTGGTTTACACATGTTTGGGGTTATGATATGACTGTAATAGAAGAAAACATGCCACCTCTGCACATCCTGTCTGATGGGGTCCTGTGGGAATGCAGATCTTAAATGATCAGGTAGGTAGATGGGAGTGTTCAGATTTGTGAGAACATGCTGGAGTACCCCACTCTCTGCCATAATCACTCTGCTCTGCGCTGGTGAGGTCACTTGGGGGACAGCAGTTCTGCAGTAAATGCAGCCATATGATGAGGTTGTTTTGGGACTTGCCTTTGACCAGCACCTGAGCACCTGAGCAGAACAGCCCAACCTATGGAGGTGTTTTCTGTTCCCTCTTCACCAAAGACACCCTAGGAGTCTTTATTTCTCTGGTTGAGTAGTATTGTTGCCCTCTGTCCCATCCTGACTGCTGTGTGGTTCCTTACAGATCGCTGTCTCTCCAGGCAGCAGTGTCAGTTCCCTGACTGCAGTCACAGCCATGAGCAGCACTTCTGTCACAGATGCCTCTCTGCCCAGGTAAATAGCACACGAGTTAAATAATACATCTGCAGCTGAACTGACCCAGGCCTTTGGGATAGCATAGAGCTGTAGCGTGTCTTGTAGGACAGGAGATTGTAACCAGAGTTAGAAACTGGCCTGAGTCCCAGTGTCCCTGTATAGGCAGCTGTTTGCATCCCTAATGCAGCTTGGAACATGCCTGTTGTCATCTAGGGGCCAACAAGAGTGTTTTTAGTGTGCCTCATAGGGATTCTGTTATTGCAGCTTAGTTTTGTTGCTCTACCTGCTTTTCCCAAAGGGCCATTGTTGTTTGCAGGTAAGAGAACACTGCAGCCACCAAGGACAGGGAGAGAATTAGGACTGGTAGGAAAATCTGACAGTGTGACCGTGGGTTGGGCTGCATAACAGGCAAGAACTTCACTTCTGGGGGTTGGGAAAAGGAGGGAGACCTATCTCATAGTGTCCTCTTTCTCCCTGCATGCTGTACAGTGTGCACTGGAGATGCAGTTGGTCCCTTCTCTCACAGACCCCACGAATTCTAAAAGATTGCAATCCCCCCCATTTTTTTTTTCCCCTTTTTTGTTGTTTGCACTGGTATCTCTCTGGGCTGTATGGGGCCTAGAGGAGATGCAGATGCTCATTGACAGGGAGTAGATGACCATGGTGGAAAGAGCAAGGGCTCGTCCACTGACCTTTGTACCTCATCTCACCTTGAGTGTTTGATGCAGATCAATCATTTCTTTGGGCTGCTTGATTTGCTGGTGTCTGTTTCTGCAGAGCATCAGAAGACTTGACTGTGAGCCCCAAGATGCAGCTGGACACCAGCCTCACGCTGAGCAGCAGCAGCAGCAGTCTCCAGACCAGTCCTAGGAGTCACTCTGTTCTTATCCCAGGCCTCCCTGACAAGTTGACACCAAAGGCACCTGTTCCAGTAAGGCTCCAAATGCTGCTCCTTTCCTTCTCATGGGCCAAGGAACCTCTCTATGGGCCTGTACAAGCTGAAATTGTTCAGCCTGGAGAACAAAAGGCTCTGAAGAGTGGAGTGACCTTTCAGTGTTTGAAAGAGATAAAAGTGACTTTTTAAATGGGCAAACCAGGGGTAGGGCATGGGAGAATGATTTTAAACTAGAAGGGGGAGGTTTAGGTTAGATGTTGGGAGGAAATTTTATTTTCAGGGGGTGTTGAGGCACTGGCATAGACTTCCTAGGAAAGTTGTGGATGCCCCATCCCTGGAAGTGTTTCGGGCCAGGTTGGATGAGGCTTTGGTCGAGTGGAAGGTGTCCCTGCCCATGGCAGTGGGGTTGGAACGAGATGAGCTCTAAGGTCCTCTCCAACCCAAAGCTTTCTAGGATTCTATAAAATCCCACTTACTTGAATGTTAGCAGGGATAGTGTGTGCCCTGTGGAAACCATAGGTGCTGGCACAGATGTGCAGCCCAGTTTACTCAGCCCACATTGATGGAACTTGTCTTTGTGTAGAACAGCATGTCTCTGAAAATCAGCACAGCTCTAGCTTGTGTTGTCACTATCCCAGTGGCTGGACCTGGTCAGCCTTTGTGTTGAGAGACAGTGCTACCTGGAAAGGTTTATTTCTGCTTGTTGGTCTGATGAGTCTGAAATCATGATTTCCTATCCCTTAATTTTAATTTCCAGGTGTTGTGTAAAACAAATCATGACCAAAGCTTGAAACTGAAACAAATTTTCAGTCCAGGAGATGTTAAATATTAAAACTAATGTTTACCCTCAAAGAGAAGGGAGTCTGGAGCAGATTAGGGAAGTAGAATTAGTGTAACATTTTCTTTTGAAGGTGAGTTCAAACTAGCATTGGCTTAAGTGTGATGTTACCCCAGCTGAGAGTCCATTACAAGTCCTGAAGCCATTTTCTGTCTGATGGAGTGGGAGACAGGGATCGCATGAGGATACAACAGGCTGTTTCCAGAGGCATTTAGTGTAAGGCACCAGGAGTTCTTGGAATGAGAACTAAAAGCTTATCCTAAGGGCTTATCCTAAAGGCTCTTGTTTGATTTTTGTTTCCAGGTCGCACCAGGAAACTCCTCTCTAGCACTGGAACTGCAGGAAGTGGAGCCCTTGGTGGTGCCCCAGGCTTCTCCCACCCGCGAGCGCTCCCCAGACGTCATTTCCTCTGCTTCCACTGCCATGTCCCAGGATATCCCAGAGATTGCTTCCGAGACCCTGCAGCGCAGCTTTGCAGCCGCTCCGTCCGGGCTCCCTGGGGAGGTGCTGGAGCCCGGGCACCATGCAGACAGTATGGCCTCAGCTGCCTCAGCCCTGCACTTGCTGTCTCCCAGGAACCGCCACAACTCTGAGCACAGCCACCACTCTTTGGACATGCCTCCAGTGGAGGTGGACAGACTGAATGCTCCATCATTACTGGAGACTGCTTTAACTCAGGAAAATGCATCTTCTGACAGTGTTGTGAGTCAGCCGTGGCCAGCGGCTCCTGACATAACCCGGGAAACCAGGAACAGCATGGCAGACAGGTAATCACTTGGGTTTATCTGGCACAGGGCAGTTTGTTTGCACTTGCCAATTTGGCAGCTTGGTGAAAAACTCTTACATTGTGATTAATCCAGAGCAGTTCTCCATCACAAAGGATTTGATGAATAAGCCTTCCTGTGTGCTTGGTCTGTATGCTGTGTCCTGAACTTCCTAGGCCACCTCTAACCATTTTTGCTCTCTGATACCCTTTGCAGTATAAATTATCTCTGTTAAGAAGGTGAAAAGTCTACTTTGTTGGCCTTCATGTTCACATGGAGACTTGAGATTTTTTTTGGTGTGCTCTAGAAATCAAATCAGTACAAGCTACATTCTGCCCTAGGTAATGCATTCCTGCAAGCTTTTGTTGAATCAATTGACAACATGACTGACAGGTTTGCTTATAGGTTAATTGTATGTCTCTCTTCTAGGATTGGCTCTATGCGAGTAGTGTTATAAATAAATAAAGAACTTTAGCAGTCAGAAAATAAATGGCAGTGGAGCAGGAATGGAGGATGGTGCAACATCACTTAGGCTGCTTAGAAGGAGCAATCTGTTATGCTGGACCAGTGCTGGGTTTCATCACAGAATCAGCGTCCCTGTCTTGTGGGATGAGAACAGTGAGATGCATCTGGCATCTCCAGAGACCACTTATGCTAGGGCTACATGCACCATGTGAACCTGCAAACACCTTCCTTTTTAGCAGCTCCCGGAGGCTGAGGGGGTCAGTGTTGTCCCTCAGGTAATCCTGGACTGTTCCCTCATCAGAATTGCAAAGAAGGGCCCCACCTTGTGCCTCCACAGCTCAGGATGTTGTTCCAGGAAACAGTCCCATCTGATGACTCTGGGGAGGGCATTAAGACTTGTGTTTTTACACAATATTTTTTCTTTTACTCATAATATGAACTTGAGAAAATACTTTTGTAGTTTTCAAGTCCTCTCAATCCCACTCTGTCTTTGAATTCTTCAGGATGTCTTATATGAGAATATCAGATCAGCTGTCTCTGACTGTGAGAGATTTCACAAGTGCTCATTTCTGCTTGAAGTCCTTCCTGCATGCTGCATTCAGGCAGACCTGATTGACAGCTTAGACGCATGTGCAGTTTTCTCTCAAAATCATTATGATACTCAGACAAGATCCACTATTACAATTCTGTCTGTTAGAGCTGACCCATCACATTCACATACTTCCTCAGGCACTTTAAGGAACTAAGAAGCACTGATGATTTTTGCTTCAGTGATCAGTATTAAATGAGGAAAAACAAACCCAAGATGATGCTATTCATGGAAGTATGGTGTGCCGCCAGGTTTGAGTGGTGGCTTACCTCTCTTGTATGCATGTCTGTTGGGAGATAATTCTTGGTTAGTACTTCAAACATAGCTGGGCTGCTTCTCCCTTTTTGAGGCTCCAGAAAAGCACAGGGACAAGTTCAAGTGTTTGGTGCCTCTACACAACACCTGCCTGTTCCTGGATCTGTGGGATCAGTGTGGGGTTGATTTTTCTTACAGGCTTTCCGTCAGGATCTCTCATGAGACACGGGGAGAGGAAATATCCAAGTTGAAAGAGACTTTCATTATGATATTTTCTTTTTTCCCCTCTCTAGCCCAAGGGATGAGGTTGAAGAAAAGCACAAGAGCTCTTCCTACCATCGACACAGCTACCACCTTCTGCAGCATGACAGCCAGGATGCCAGTGCAGAACAAAGGTACCGGAGTGCTCAGCCCCCTTTCACACCCTGCATGGACTCAGCTCAGGCTGCATTCATGCCTCTGTCCCCAGCCAGCCTTCACATGTGGGGTGAATGTCTCTGCTTTGTCTCCTGACTTACTGTGTGTTTGTAGCCCAGCTACCCTAATGTTCTGATGACTTAAGCTTATCTCAACATTGGCCCCTGGGCACTCTTCAGTTTATTCTCTGTAGAGAAAGGTTTGATTGTGCTGCTTCTAAAAGCATGGACCAAGCTTGATTTAATTATGAGTAAAAACCTATTAAGGTATCAGTTTCCAAATATTGTGCCTTATATAAGGTAGCAAGGGCACCTCAGGAGTAATTTTCTTGCTTCTGACATCTTTCCTCCCTTATGAGTCCCCCTAAAGTTCTGTGGATGTACTCTGTATGCCTGACAAGCTCAGCCCTGTTTGAGGCTGGTCCACAATCCACACGTAAATTCAGACTGAAATGCGCAGCCTGTGTTGGAAGCTGATCAGCAGGTGAAAGTCTCCAAGGTACTGAGGATCACAGGTCACCTGGTCCTCCTCTGTTCTTGCAATGCATTCTGTGTCCAGTGCTTGCTGTCTGTAAAGCTGTAAGGATATGCTGTGCCTGGGCTCCCTGCTAGGCCTCCTGGGGCTCCTGTGCCAGAATTTGCAGCTAAACAGGCTTTGTTCAGCCACGCTGCCTGGGTCCCTGCTGTCCCTAATGCAGGGACCCTCCAAGCCTTGCTGCACAGCACTGGAGCTCAGCCTGAGCAGACCTGGATCAAAGCAGAGCAGCCTGTTCTGAGATGACTGTGAAAGGTTAAGGTGGGGGTGTCTGTAGCTGACTCTGGCCATGTGTGGATGAAGAGCTGTGTGAATCCATCTCCACAGGGAAGGCTGACACAGTCCAGTGTTGTGAGTGATGTCCTCTCCCCTGCTGTTCCTTCACAGTGACCATGATGATGAAGTTGCAAGCTTGGCTTCTACGTCAGGTGGATTTGGTGCCAAAGCATCTGCGCAGAGGCTGCCTGTGAAGGATTGGAAAGTCAAGGCATCCCCACGGGCTTCCCCAAAGCTAAAGCGGAAGGGCAAGAAAGATGATGGGTATGGTGGGCTTGCCAGGGTTCAGGAGGCTCTGGGACCAGCTGGGCAGAGCCACAACCTCTTGTAATCATTGGGGTCTGAGACAGCAGCCCAGTGCTCCCAACCCTTGCCCCATTTGCAAGGTCAAGAACCCCACAGAAAGCACTGCTGGTTACTCAAACACTGACTGGCACTCAGGCATGGGAATAGTTCTGCACTATCTCCAGCTGGGACTCAAAATCCAAAATATAGCCTGGGCTTGAGAAGAATGTGTGGGAGGTAAATTACACGTTGTGAGGGGACGCTGGGGCCTCTCACTGGTTTCAGTGAAGGCTTCATTGGAACTGTGATGCTGTGAGTGTCACAATGGCCTCCATTTTTAATTGGCTTCTGAACAGTGGCACAGTGCCCTTGTTCAGCAATATCTGTCATTTGTTACCTGCTTGCTGCTTCTATGTATTTCTCAACATGCCTATATCATATACTGTAAGTGAAAATTGGTGACTGGAAAGGTCTGCCCATGGCACGTTAGACCAGTCTTTCTGCATCAGTGTGAGGAGAGCAGCACAGCTTCTGCACAGGGCTCCCTCCTCTTCTTGTGTTCCCATAGCTCCATGATTTGGCTGTGCAGATCACAACAAAGATGGGCTATGGCATTTGATTGTGGTTGTGGTCCTGCACAGTGACACCCAGAAGCTCTTGGCCTCTGAAATGACTTTCACTTTTCCTGTCTCAGTCCTTTTAAAGTTGCTGGATGAGTACTGTCTGGGAACTAAAAATGTTTACTTTTCTTCATAGATCTGTGTCTTTGATGGAGACATGCAATATTAGTGAATCAGTTCAGTGTTTTTCTTTAGTCTGCTGTATGAACTGGAGTGTATCACTAGTTTCTTCACCTTGAGAGGTGGAATCACACTAGATAATTTATGCTCATTCATTCTAAATTTTAACATATGAATACTTGGGGGGGTTTTGGTAAAATATTGTGAGACCTTCAAAAGGTGTTCAGCAAAGTCTTCCCTGGCTTCGAATTGGATAAAACTGAAAAATCAGTGTGCTGAGCACTTTGTAACAGTCCTCATTATCTCTTGGTTCAGGTCTCTTCCCTGCAGAGGGATCAGTTTCAGGCTCTATGAACAGTGCAAATGATAGCATCACAGTGCTGTAGGGACTGGGATTTCATCACCTTCCCATCATTCTCCACGTTACACGAGGCAAAACAGAGTTATGAGCTGGAGTGTAAAATCTAAAGCAACCATAAAATGTTGGTTTTGGCAGAAGACTTGGATTATAAGAGGAGTTAATTGACATAATTGGGTTACTACTCTTTCTCTGTTTATTTCCAGAGATATGAACCAGTCACCAAGATCATCTAACAACCAGGTGAGTCAGAGCTGCTCTTCATGATGCTTCATACCTTACTAGGAAAGACCTAAGAGAAAGTTCATTCCAGTTCCTTGAAATATCATGGGTCATGCCCTACCAGGTTGTGATGGGGCTGCACTTGGGCTTGGAATTGCTCTGTGCTAACATGCAGCAGGGAGGGAGCTCTGTGTTCTCCAGACTGATGATTTCCTTCTCATACTTGCCTCTGCCTGCAGCAAGATGAGATGTTCCCAGCAAAGAAAGGGTCACAGGGGGCTTGGCCATGATGTGTGTGTCTCCTTGTTCCTTCCCCTGAGGGTAGGTCCTCACAATCCTTGACCTATTTCAAGCAGGTGAGGACACAACATATATAAATTTGTACTTGTCCAGTTGTTTGGTTTTCATAAATAAATGAAAGATCTGAAAAAGTGCTCTAAAGAAGCCTCTTTACTGTACTGATTGCACAGCTCTTTTGTGTTTGATGTAATTGTTTACATTTGGAGACATGAACGCTCTCAGTACCTAGCCAAAAGTGAAAAAAAATCTGATTTGAAGGGTGTCTTGAATCTAAATAGTTGCTATTCTAAGCAACCATTTATTAAATCCATGCAGGAAGCTTGCTTTATCAATTTATTCCTTGGCACAAAAGTTCTTGGGAAAAGGAATTAAACTGGTCCTCTTTGCTGCATTGTGTGTTACACTTCACTTCCAGGCACAGGGGTTGACTCAGTCCTGAGCAGAAAGCTCTGCTGACCTCCAGTCCTGTTAGAAATGATTTCTTGTGCTCTCCACATACAGGTGACACCGGAGTTCCAGGATGAGCTGATGTGCATCCTGAGGAGCCAACAGCGGGAACTCTCAGAGCTGCGGCAGAACCAGATGGAGCTGCTGCAGAGGCTCACGGATCACCTTGATGCCATCCAGAGCTCCCTCATGGGCCACATGGAGAGGGTGATCGACTCCCAGCAGGAGCAAGAGCGTATCCTTGCTTGCAGGTGTTGAGTGCAAGGCTGCAAGGCAGACTAGAGACGTGAGGAAGGCTCAGGAAGGTCAAGGATCTTGGGAGCGTGGGGCCTTACATGCAGTACAATTGCCTGGCTGCAGTATGACTATTTCAGTTCTCAGGCCCTTTCTAAGGGCAAGAAACTCAGAAATAGAACAGAGAAGAACTGACACTTTCTCTGTGCCACTAAATCTTTGTTACCCATTAAGCCCTAAATGCTGCAGTGCTGCCTATACTGTGCAGTGCAGTGACCAGAGGTGCACTTGGTACTTTATCTCACCTCAGGGAGTGGCCAGTTGCACAAGTGTAATTATGGGCTGATCTTTTCCTTCCTTTCCTCCTTAAGGCAAGTCAGTACTTGCACCAGAAATAGCATCTGGCTGCCATATTGCATAGCTGGATATAGAATTATTTTGTTTGTCCACATTTATTCATATGGTGGTCTACAGGTCCCTTACATGTTGTCTGAGAAGTGTTGTCTTTTGGTGCTTTCAAACCTGGTATCCAATTATTTGTATTGTATTATGAGTCATTGTTTCCTGTGTACATTTGCTGCACTGAATTTGGTTATGTTCCCCAAACTGGGCAGCTCCAGCCTGTCTCATGTCTGAAACCACTCTTAACTTCTATGACAATAGCTTTCTCTATTAATTAATCTTGGATTTTCCTTTTTTGACCACAGATAATGGGGCAGCCAAGTTAACCACAGTATGTGGGAAACAGTACTGTGCAACTTCTTTTAGCTGTTCGACTTTCCTATCTTGCCCTTCAAAGCTCTTTTCTCAGTTGTTTAAGAGCACCCTGTTTCAAGAACACAGCAGTAATGTTATGAGACCATTCTCTCACCAGAGCTGCACATTTGCTCTCACTGAGCCTCTGGAGGTGAGGCTACTGTCCATCTTTGTGGAGTATTGTGGGTAGACAGGAAATTTGTTGTACTCCTTAACACAAATTCTCATTAGAAAGAAGACTTGACCGGGTGCTGATGGAAGGGCAGCAGCGCAATGGGCAGCTCCAGGAGCACCTGTCCCAGCAGCTCTCCCAGTCCCTGTCCACAGCTGTGTGCAACCGTCTGGAGAGGACCATCCGGGAGGAGATGAAGAAGACAGTGCCCCAGTGTGAGTGTGGCTGCCTAAGTCTGGGAGGCGGATCCCTGTGATCCCTCCATTGGGATCAAAAGGACGCTGGGAAAGTGCTGGCACTGTATGAAGCAGGAGTTAGGTTGTGTGAACACCAAGCTCTGCACAGCAGACTGCTGTGGGCCCCGCTGTAATCTGAGACAAGGGGCTGTGGTTTAGAAGCAGTATGAGGCTCCCACAGGGAATGCCTTTCCAGAGAGTGTGGTCTGACCTTCCATTATAATCTCTAAAGCCTTTGGAATCTGTTCAGTGGAGGAAAGGGAAAGAAACTGATGAGTTTGGAAGTGCTGAGCCTTGGCTGGAGCAAGCTTGAAGTTGTCTTTGCCCTTTTTCTATGCACTGGCACCATGCATGTAGGGAAATGTTCTGAATAGTGCTGGTGGGAAAGCCTGCAGCCAATAGCTGCCCAAAGGCAGGGCTGCCTGCTATTCTGGATCAGGTCAGCTGTGACTTTGTCACACCAACTCCTAAAAACCTTCAAGGCTGGAGGTTCCACAAATTCTGTGACTTCCAGAGCTGTACCTTCCTAGCAAAAGCTTTCTTCAAATGCCCAACCTTAGTTCCCCAAGTAAAGTTTGTGATCATTGTCTCTTGCTGTGTCATATTCAAGAATCATTTGATTCCATTTTCTTTTCTGCGCTTTGAAGTGTGACTTTAGGCTTAAAGCTGCAATTTTGTCCTGTTTTTGTTATGCCTAGGCATTTCCAAGAGTATGGACCCTACTGTCAGCCAGCTCAGTAATACTATTGCTGCCAAGCTCACTGCTGTTGAAGGGACATTGAAAGAGAATATTACCAAGCTAGTGAAATCAAAGGTAAGGAGTCCCAGAGTGGCTCTTCTAGGGCACACTGAGTTGTCATTTTCCTGGGCAGCAACTTCTTATGCCTTTCCCCCTCACCTCTGTCTCTGGGTAATGCCAGTTTAGCTGCCGGTAGTCAAAGCTTTTTCATGGTCTCATTAGGAGGACAAGCTCTTGGTATGCTCCCCTGCCCACTTTGCCTCATTAATACTTTTTTCATTTACCAAATTGTTCATTTTCTACTAGAGTAGAAATTCTCACCACAGCAGTGACTTTTAAGGTCAGCTCAGTCAGTCAAGTGGCAAACATTTGACTGGCTCCATTCTGTTCTCCCTATCTACATTATTTAGGGGGCACAAGCTGCTTACTTACCTTTGCAGGGAATGATGATTTTTTGGGATGGAAGAAGGAGAAGGGGAAAGGAGCTGTGCCTGACTGTGCCACCTTGTCTTGCTCTACAGTAGAAGTACAGAGAAGTGGTGCTGGTTTTGGGCAGCCCCCAGCAGCAGAGGTTCTGCCTGCTGGAGTAATAGTGCAGCCTGGCCAGTGGGAAGATCCAAGGGAGCACCCTTGGACACTGGGCTGTCATTACCTGTGTGGGGGTGTTGCAGGCATCTGGTGTTTGCTCACACCCTTAGTCTTGGAGCAGACTGTAGTTAATTTTCTGGAATCTTCTGTTTGTGCTTGTAAGAACCTTACAGACAGCGTTGTGAGGGCCACAGCTGACAGTCTGCAGGGACCCATCCAGTCAGCCTACAGGGAGGCCTTCCAGAGCGTCGTGCTGCCAGCCTTTGAGAAGAGCTGCCAGTCCATGTTCCAGCAAATCAATGACACCTTCAAGCAGGGCACACAGGAATGTGAGTAGGTTTTCTTCTTCAAGTCTTCTGTGCACTATTTGCATTAATGGCTGGCTACATATTGGCCTTACGTTTTTGCCTTGCAGTGTTTCACTGGTGAGTGTTTAACCTCTTTGCTCATGCATGTGTTCTGTTTCATACTTGGGAAGCAGAAGTGGGGAGGTTTTGGTAGGTAGTGTTATCAGAGTATGGATTCACTTCTGGTCTTTGTAGCCTGCATAGCAAAACACTCAGCTGTGTTCTAGAAATCTGTGACTTCATCTATTGAGTAGGAAAGCCCAGATTCTGGATTATCCCATCCTGGTGTCACGATGAACATGATGAATGGAGAGGGTAGAAGTCCTGCATCTAGGCCCTCCTCTCAGAGGGTTCATGGACTGGAGAAGGTTTAGAGAAAATTCCCTGTTTCTTCATGGGCATTGAACTAACGCAGATCACAATTCACACTACATGTGAAATAAAACACCCTCACACTTGCCTTTATCTCCCCTGAGCAAGGAGTGCCTGTAAAAGTCTGTTGTAGGAGAACTGGTGGGTTTGTTGCTGTGTTGTGTGATGGAGAGACTGAAGGATGGGTTTCTAGTTTAATATAATACAGCCCAAAACAAGGCTTGTGCTTCTCTGTCCTGTGCTCATACATGGACTCAGTAATTGCTTCTTCTGCTGGAGAGCATGCTGGCAGCTGGATATCTGCCCTGATCATCTCCACAGGTTCAGATGGCACAAACATCTCCCTCTCTGCTTGTTGCAGATATCCAGCAGCTGGAGGCTCACTTGAAGAACAAGAAGGTACGAGAGCAGGAGGTGCGGGACCCACTGCTGAACCAGCTTCGGCAGCTCATCAGCACCTTCCAGAGCACCACGGAGCAGCTGGCATCCACCATTGCAGCCAGTGTCCATGCTGAGGTGCAGCACCAGCTGCACATCATCGTGGGCAAGTAAGTTGGCAGCTGGGCTTGTGGCAAGAGATGTCACTGAGACATACATGCATGTGTCACAAGCACCTCTCCCTGCTTAGTTGTGGAAGCAAGCCAGGAGTGCTGTAGGGCTGCCCTGCACGTATGGCAAAACAAGTGGGCTGGTGACTGTTGCCCACAGAAGGTTTCCCAGCTGTATTGGGAAGCTCAGGGACTGCTTTTCCCCAGGTCCCATGTGCACAATGGAGAACAGAAGGATCTAAGGCATCCCTAAGCACACTCAAATCTGAATACTTCCTGAAGATCATTTCAGAGGAGTCTTTTGAAGGCTTTTCTTTACTGAGTGTCCTCAGGCATACAGTTATTACAGGCTACACTCTCTCCTCACAACTGCTCTGCAGCAGTTTGTGCTTTGTTCTCCTGGTTTCAGGATGGGATCCCAGCAGTGCCTCCAGCACATTCACACCAGGAGGCAGTGGCAGATTGCCAGGCATTGGGATTGCCTGGTGGTCACCTGCGGGGCACAGCAACCCTGTCTATTCTGAGCCACTAGAACATATGTCAGAACACCCTGGGGTCTTCAGTGCAGACCAGAGTTGCCAGGAAGGCCACCAGACTAAATCCTGGTCTTGTTGCATGGGCTGTGCTTGTTCCCAGGGAAGTCTTACTTTTCTACCTGTGGTACAGCAGGTTTGATGCTTTGTACCCTTTGTGAGAGGGGAGAATCCAGCCCTTGAGGGAGAAGGTGTCACACAGAACAGCAGAGTCTGCACTGTGAAATCCTCTTGTGTGGAGAAGTCACAGGCACAGTATAAGTGTGTTCTCGTTTTAAAGGTGTCATCTGCACACTAGGAACTGCATCTGACAGATCTCCTGTAGGAAGCTGGCCCCATTTGGGGATAACCCCACAGCTTAGATGCCTTGCTTGTAAGCCAGAGACATTAAAGATTTAAAACATTGTTTAATGAGAGTCTTAGTTCCTTGAAATGTCACTTTTCCTGCACAGAATCCCAGCATCTTCCAAGTGCACCCTGGGACATGGTGGTGTTGGCCACAGAGTTGCCTGTGCCTCAGATCTATTTGTATGAACCCTTAGGGAGCCATGCTACAATAAGCAAACCAGCCTGTGCTTTCTCACTGGTATAAGCTTTGTGCAGTGTTATCCCTTGGCTCTTCATTCTCAGAGGTGCCCATGGGTTCTGTTTTGGTTTTTTTCAGCATGCAGGAGTCTATTTTGGCCCAGGTGCAGAGAGTCATTAAAGGAGAAGTGAGCCTGGCTATGAAGGAGCAGCAGGCAGCTGTCACCTCGAGCATCGTCCAGGCAATGCGCTCGGCAGCCGGGACACCCATCCCCTCTACTCACATGGATTTCCAGTCCCAGCAGACTCACATCCTTCAGCTGCTCCAGCAGGGACACCTCAACCAAGCTTTCCAGCAGGTACCTAGTTTTCCTGGTAGTCATCCACTGCTTGTTGGGGACTGAGAAGGGAAAAAGGGCTCCTTGGGGTGGGCACATAATGTCACAACAGCTTACGCTGAGTGGCAGTGGAGTGTTTGAGGGATGCAGTTGCGCTCATGCAAGTGGAGCCAGAGCCATGCAGGTTCCATGATTTGGTAGCAGTTAGGTTCCTTCATGGGAACCTTCCCTGCCCATGGGCTGTCAGGACAGTGTCAGTGCTCCTGTAAAGCAGCGTATTCTGCCATCAGCACTGACACGTGGCACACCTCTGAAGAGCAACAGCTTCATAAGCCTCTCCAGGCAGATCTACCAGCTGGGGCCTGACCTTGACTTTGAACGTGCAGGCAGATCTGTTTGAGCTGCTGCAAACAAACTCTCCTGGGAATGATAGCACTGCTGGCCCTGCTCCATGCTGCTGACAGTAACCTGCTCGCCTTGTTCAGCTTGGAATAGACACAGGTATCCTCAGAGCATAGAGCAAGAGCCTAAAGATGGCTCTGCTGGCCTGTACAGTAGACGTGCAGAAATTTTTGCTCCCAGACGAGGCTGTCAAGCCACTGAGCATCCCAGAGCTGTCACTGTGTCCTGTGTCTCTCACCTGCCTGTTGGTTCCTGTGCATTTCTAGCTGTGTCTTCCTTGCAGGCTCTAACAGCAGCTGATCTCAACCTGGTTCTGTATGTCTGTGAGACTGTGGATACTCAACAAGTGTTTGGACAGCATCCATGCCCACTGTCCCAGCCTGTGCTGCTCTCCCTCATTCAGCAGCTCTCCTCAGATCTGGGCACGCGTACAGAACTGAAGTTGAAGTGAGTATGACCAGAGAACTGGGTCCTGTTCTCAGCCCTGGCTGTAAATTCACTGCCTGGAAGTGGAAGGTGGAACTTCAACAAAAGTTGGAGTTTCTGTAGCCTGTTACTGGCATGTTTACAGTCAATGGTAACTCAGAAAAATATGTCAGCACTGCCACAGAAAACTTTGCAGCCCTGAGGTAGTAGTGGAAGGAGTACCTAGCAGTAGGTGCTGGTACCTCTGGAATTGTAGCCTGTAAATATTTGCAGCCTGTGCAGCAATCCCCATTCCCCAAGGAATGATTTTCTTGTGGAGGCAAAAGGAGGTATAGGGCCATGTTCCCCGGATAGTATATCCGGGGCAAGTTTGCTCTGTCCTCAACTCTTAACCCATCACTGGACTTTGTGTTGGCACTTTGTTGTCGTGACTGTCAGAAAGGCTCAGTGGGAGGCTGCAGCAGGAGCTACTGGTATAATTTCTGGTGGATGTTTCAAGCAAAGCTTGTGTGACAAAATAGTGACTGTACTGATACTTGCCATGAACATTTTTAGTGTCTGAGTCAAAACCGTGCTATCTGCCCTTAAAAGCTAAATTGTTAAGGTACCTACAGGTTTTGGCTATGGCTTGTATGGAAAAACTACTTAAATCGAGTTTTAACTCAATAAGGACAAAGCAAGCTAGAAAAACTGAAAAGAACTTCAAGTTACAGGCTTGTAATTGGGGTTAAAGCTGCTGCTGTAAAGTTTAAACTGGATTGTTACTGAAAACCTGCAGTGACCACATTGCCTTACTCAGGCTGTGATTTAAAAGCTGATGGCTCATCTGAACTTCAGAGTGCCTTGTTGGTAAAAGTCTTGGTCTTCTCCCACTCCACTCCTGAATGGATTTTATTGTTACCCTACACAAACTAAGCCTCACTGCTGAGGGGTTTTACTGTCTAATGTGTGACTAATTCTGCTTAGAGGTATTTAAGAAAATATCTACTGAGAGTCACCTCCAGCTCCCACCTCCAGTGGGGAGTTCTCATTGGCTATTGCCTCTGCCTGGGTTCCAGCAGCCAGGTTGTGGGGCAGGTGGGCAGGCTGGGAGCTGTAAGCTGACCTCACAGGTTTAGGAAGGGATAGGTGGACTCTGCTGTGAGTCAGGAACATTTATTTCGTGACAACTGAACATACTGCAGAGTTTGGGTGGAGTGGGGAACAAAGCTCTGCATCTTCAGTGCTAACATGAACTGAATCAAATTGGGATCATATTCTGGGTTTGGTCCTAACCTTGCTCTCTCTCCTTCAGCTACTTGGAGGATGCAGTGATGCACCTGGACCAAAGCGACCCCATCACCCGAGACCACATGGGGTCAGTCATGAACCAGGTGCGGCAAAAGCTCTTCCAGTTCCTGCAGGTGGAACCCCACAACCCTCTGAGCAAACCTGCGCGTCGCCTGATGATCATGCTCCAGGGCCTGGTCACCCCTGGCATGACCTAGGAGGACCTGGCTGCCAGGTGGGCTGCTCCAGCAAAGCCCACCCAGCAGATCCACAGTTACTAACAACGTCTGGCTGGTGTTAAGAGCTCTTGCCAGAAAATCTATCAACACGTGTGTGATGTCTCTAAGGCGAACGCCATCTGTGTATAGTTCCAAATAGTCACTGAACATTCACTTGGCTTATTTTTCCTAAACAACCTCTTTTTTGAGAGTTAAAGCTCTTCTTCACCTGCCCATCCGTCCCCAAGGCTGGCTGACAGTCCATGTCTCATGCAGCAGAAGCCGATGGATTTCTTACCCCTTTAAAATTTGTATCTGCTGCCATCAGCAAGGGAGCAGCAAGGTGTGTGCTGAGCCCGAGCACAGGGGCTGACCAGAAACCTGTACCCACACCTTAGTGAAGGGCTCAAACTGCTCCTCCCTGGCAGGCTGTAGGCACAGGGAGGAGGTCAGCTGAGCGAGAGGGGTTAGTTAAAATTCATTAATTAGTTAGTTACTCTGAGGTTCATTAATTCCACATCAATAGTGGAATGCCCAGCCTACCTGACCCAGGGAGGCAGGTTTGGGCAGGGAGTGATTCCTCTGGAGTGCCCCAGCGAGGGGCTCTGGGTCAGGGTGCTGAGGCAGCAGCAAACTGCAAGAGCCCCATGGGGCCGCCGGTTCTGTTATGCATCAGAGCATGTCCATGTTTCAGACATTAGTTTTGATTTTCCACCGAGGTTTTTCTTTTTATCTAAATTTTGAAGTTTTGGGGGGTTTTGTTGTTCGTTTTTTGGTTTCTTGGGTTTTTTTTGGAAATAACATTAAGAACAATTCAATAAAAAACTTTTGGAGAAAAACTGTGGAGACATTCTTCTGTTGTGTGATGGAGGGAAGACTGAGGAGCCTTTGAGAATATCAAACCATCCCCAGTCTGGAGCCTGAGCTGGAGGGGCAGGATGCCCTCTCTCTTCCCAGATTTTTTCCTGAGTCCCTGCTCAAGCTTTCCTGTGTGAGTCCAGCAGGGCATAGTGGTCTCTGCTTCCTTGGAGAGGCAGGAGGTGATGGTGGGCTACTGGCTGTGGGAAGGATATATTAATTCCCCTTTCCACAGCAAAAATGTCTCTGGCTGCTCCTCCTTCCTGGAGAAGAGGAGTCTCTGGGAAGACCTTACAGCAATTTCCCAATATGTAAAGGAGTTCCAATATAGCTGGAGAGGGACTTTAGACAGGGGCATAGAGTGACAGGACAACAGTGAATGGCTTCACACTGACAAGAGGGCAGGAGTAGTTTGGATACTAGGAAGCTTTTCTTCCTGTGAGGACAGTGGGTCACAGATTCCCCAGAGAAGCTGTGGTTGCCCTATTCAGGGGAAGCGTTTCACAAGACTGGGTTGCACAGGGCTGGAACGTGTCCCTGACAGGTTCGAACGAGATGGTTTTTACCTTCCCATCCAACCCAAACCATTCTGTGATTCCGTGAACTGCAAGGGTCGAAGTCCAGCTCCGGGCGTTCATCTTCCCCTCGGCGGGGCCGGCAGGGCGTGCCGGGGGCCGGTCCCGGGCGGCTGCTGGCGGCTGCTGGGCATCGTGTGCCCGCTGCTCCTGCACCTCGGTGAGTGCCGCGGGGCCGACAGCTCGGACTCTCCCCGCCGGGGCTGGGGGGCTGGCGGGTGGGAGCGGGACCCCCGGCCGCGTCCCGCACCCTCTGTAGCTGCAGGGACCACGGTGCCCGTTTGCCCCACGGCTCAGCGGTCCATCCACACTTGTCCCGTGTCCTGAGATAACGGGCAAGAGGGAACGCAGCTTCGCAGCGCTGTCCGGGGTCTCTGCTCAGGCGGGGACAGTTCCCAAGCTCTGGCTCTCCAGCCCTGTGTGCCCACCCCACGCACCTGCTGGCTTTCCCTGCTGCCCGCGTTCAGCGGGGTCGGAAGGCATCCTGATCGCTGGGGGAGTGTTATCCGCCAGGTCCTGCACCCCCCGGGCACCAGCGTGTCCGCTCCACACTCCCGCTCCTCCGAGAGCCGAGGGAGGATGCGGAGCACAGCGGTACTCAGTGATATCTCTGCTCTGGAGAGAGATGGGGAGCCTGGGATTAACCTGGTCCGGCTGCACGCACGTTGGAGGGCAGGGATCACCAAACCCCTGGGGGATTTTAGGCTCAGAAAGGAGGTGACTCCGACCCTTCCCCAGGAGAGGATGGCTGCGTCGGCACTCGCTGGGGAGCTCGGGATGCTCTGCAGCGCCCTGGGAAACTTCCTCCATGCTTTTCCCTTGGGCTTTCTCCCTGACGGAGCCAGGGGCAGGTTTTTCCCCATGGTTTTGCAGCGGAGCAGCAGATGTGATTTGCTCTCCTGCTTTCTCCTTCTTTTGCTCGCTCTGCCAGCCTCGTGCCGAGGGAGCTGAGCCGAGGGGAGGGCTTGTGCCGGACATTAGAGGAGCCCAGGATGTGAAACCTCAACCAGCAGCAAGGACCAGCCTGAGGGGCTGAGGGAAGGTATCATCTGGTCCTGCCAGCTGCTGGGTCCTTGAGCTGGTGGGAGGCACACTTGTTGCCTGGCTGGGTCAAAAGAGGAGCAATGGATCCCACTTTCTCTACTGACACCTGTGATATTTGTGACCCACGTGTCTGGCATCAGTCCGAGACTTTCCTCAGTGCTGTGCTCGGGGGGTTCTCATCACAAACACCTAAAGAACCCTGTGATCCTGTCAGGCTTGCCCTGGTGTTGGTCTCCACCACTTTGCTCAGGACCCTGTTCCAGGGGTGCAGGCATGGGATGCCAGCAGCAAGGCACACAGCTCCCTGGAGACATCCGGCTGCCTCAGCAGTCACCAGGAAACTTTCAGCTGTTTCTGCGGTCACCTTTCCACAGGGGTCCCCTGCAGGGCTCTCCTCCATTAGAAGCCTCCCTGGTGCACACCCATGTCACTTCTAAAAGTCTTGTGACTCCTGTGAATTGGCACAGGGACCCCACATCTTCTGGCCTGCAGGACCTCTGGGGCAGAGCTGAGGACCATGCAGGTTTCCTCTGTGACTCAGTACCACACCAGCTCCTTTTGGGCTTCTCACCAGTCATGGATGCACTTGCAGCCCTCATGAGCACACCCTGTCACCCATTGTCCAGCACCAGGATTTGGCCAGTGATGGAGCAGAGCAGGGAATTGAGGCTTCTCAGAATGAAACAGACAGAGTTGCACTTGTGCCTTTTCCTTTTTTGTACTTTTTCTTTGGCTTTTCCTTCCCTGCTTCCCCTTCCTGTTTTCCCTTCTCCTTTTCTCTTTGTCCTTTCCCCTTTCCCCTTCACCTTTCCTCTTCCCTCTTTCTCTTCCCACCTTTCTTCTTCCCCTCCTTTTCCACCTTCCTTTTTCCTTTCCCCTTCCCCTTCCTCCTTCCCTTTCCTCTTTCTCTCTCCTGCTTTCCCCTTCTTTCTCCCTTCCCCTTTCGTTTCCCCTTTCCCCCTCCTTCCCACTGCGGTCAGAGCAGGGACTCCAGCTTGCTGAGGTTTTGCTTTGTTTTTTTCTGTTGTAGTCACAAATTAATCTTTGCTGTCAGGGGATAAAGGCCGGGACAGATGGCTCTGGGGAGAGCCCGGGAGGCCCGAGGTGACGCGGCCGGCAGGAGCCCTGCGGTGAATGGCAGCATCGCTGCGGGGTTGTCACATCGCGTCGGGCTGCCTGGCCAGGAGCGAAGGGTCACTACGAGTGCCCAGGGAGGGGATGGCGGCGGTCCGGGGGGATGTGGAAGCCCCTCGCCACACTTCAGAGCTCAGTGTCACCCCCTCCCGGTGACACCCTCACGCCACGCTCCCCTGAGCAGGCGGGGGCTGTCGGGGGCTCTGGAGAGCTCAGCTCGGTCTCTCCTCTCTCTGCCCCGCAGCCGCGAGCCAGGAGCCCGTCAGCATGGCGGGACAGTGCGACACCATCTACAAGGGCTTCGCCGACTGCCTCATCAGCCTGGGGGAGAGCATGGCCCAGAGCATCCGGCAGCAGCAGCAGGAGGAGGGCGGCGAGGAGGCGCAGGAGCTGGACACCATCTGCAAGTGAGTGTCCCCGTGGGAGCCGCTGGGTCGGTGGGGTCGCCTGCCACCAGCATCGCCCCCGACTCCCGCCCTCCTCCCCAGGTCCTGGGATGACTTCCACACCTGCGCCAGCGAGGTGCTGTCGAGATGCCCCGTGGAAGCGGCCACCATCTGGGAGTCGCTGCGCCAGGAGTCCCGCAAGATCCAGTTCCAGGGGAACCTGCAGGAGCTGTGCAGCGCCCGGGGCCGCCTGGCCAGCGCCGAGGGCTCGCCGGCCGCTGAGACCAACCAGGCCACGCTGCGGGGCTCGGCCACCCCCCTACACCCCGGTCTGCTGGCCCTGCTGGCCCTGCCGCTGCTGCTGCCCTGGCTCTAGCCCTGCTGGCCCGCGGGGTGCCCAGGTGATGCCGGGTCGGTTCCCCCGACTGCTGACCGGTCCCCTCCACGCCCACCTCCCTCCCGGGCATCCCTCGCGGGGCACGGTCCTCTCCTGCAGTACTTCAGATGGATTTATATTTATATTAAAAGACATTTTTACATTTCTCCTGTCTCTCTGCCATGGGATGCCCCTCGAGCCCCTTCCAAGCCTCGTGTTTGCTCTGGGGACTGGAGAGGAGATGTTTCCTGCACCGGTTCCCAAGAGTCAGTGGGAGGGTCTGTGACTCCATTCCCCCAGTGTATTGTCCATGGCCATGCCAGACAGTCCACGGAACCATGGACAGCCCCAGGAGGGGGTGATTCCCATTGCCCTGGTGCTCCCTGACCACTGCTTTAGGTCTGGGCATAGCAGATATTCCCTTTAGATGTGGGTCAAATGTTTTATTCACTTTAAAAGGCATCTTAGGAAAACATAGGGCACAGATTAGTCTTTTTGGCAGCCAATAGCTTGTCCTCTGATGGGCAACTCCAGTGACATTTTCTGGCCTTGCTATATTTATGGTCATGAAGAAAATTATGGTTTGCAGGGAAGAGAGGTTTTTTTTGTTTGTTTGTTTGTTTGTTTGTTTTTTTAAAACAAGATGATGGAAGTAAAAAAGCTAGGGAACTGGAAATGTCATCCAGGTTCACATGGAACTTGTTGAAGTTAAACCAGGATGATTTGTGGGTGTTTAACTTGGCTAAACCTTCCTGTATCTATCAGTGGAAGGTGCTCTAATTCCCATTCCCATCACTGTTATGCTGAAAACAGGATATTTTTCCCAGCTACTAAAGCCCAGTGTGCAAACCAGCTCCCCTAGCCCTGGGCTGGCGAGACATCCTCTCCGCTCTCCCAGGCACAGCCATCACTCCCCACCCACCACCTAAAAGGCCACTGGAATTGCAAATGGGCCACCCCATCTGTGGCACAGATTGTGGGCTCCTTGCTGGTGTGGCCCCTGGGCCCCAGCAGCAGTGGTGGGTAAATCTGGCTGGCATGTGGGAATCCACCCCTCTTGGGAAAGGCAGCAAAATCCTCTGGCCAACAACACAAGTGCCACCGCTCTGAGGATTGTCCCAGGCTTACCAGAGGGCAGGAACCATGAGCTCCTATGTGCTGTGGGTACTGAGTTGCTGCTGTTTCTGCGGTTTCCTGACTTCAAGGCTGTCCCAAAAACATTCCAGCAGCTGGGCACATGGTTTTGGCCCAGGGAAGTCTGCACACTGTCCTGTGACGGAAAACCTTCAGCATGTGAATGAGGAGCTCAGTAATCTCTGTCCTCATTGAGCCAGGGAGAAATATTGCTTGTTTCATCATAAAACCTATTCCTGCGAGGTCTGGTAACTTAAACATGTGATTGGTAAACTCTGGGATGTCACCCTGGCTGTCCCAGTCCTCTGTTAGGCTTTGGGTCCAGGAAACACTAACAGGATTGCTGGTTCATCTCATGGGGCTGAGTGGTTGCTGCTGATTCCTCATCTGTGTGGGAGGCACTGTGTTTATTTCTCGATATTTATCTCACTAACCAGCCTGAAGCTGGCTGGGGGGACACAAAACATCTGGACTCCCGGCAGCCCTTGCTGGGGGAAGATGCTGATCCTGGGGCCGGACCTATGGGACACGGGGCAAGACACCACCCCAGCTCTCCTCATCCAGCTGCTGCCCCTCCCCGTGTGTAACGCCAGCGCCGGGAGGATAATCCGCCGATTCTTTCCCTCCCAGTTCCTGACAATCCTGTGTTTAAGGGTGAATTAGTGCCGGATCCCGGCAGGGTGGCTAAGAGGATAAACGCCAGCCGGGCGCCGGTCGCGCACCGCGCAGCGCCCGCCGGCACCTCCGTGCGGGTGGGAGCGGTGGGATCGCAGCGGGGCAGTGGGAGGTGGCCGGGGAGATGGAGCGTCACCAGAGTGGTGCTGTGACAGGCTGCCACCGCGATGGTGACACTTGCAGGCAACAAACTGTGCTGCTTCAATCCAGCCGGAATCAAAGCCTGGGAAGATCCACCCACACCCACCAAACACTCCAGGTGTTTCACCCAGTGTGCAGAAAGACACACCACAGAAGGTCCCATCTCCTGGAAAATGTCACCGTACATGTCACGGACCCTTGGCTATGTCACCACGTGTCCTGAGAACCAGGACTTGTCACCACACATGGCTCACACCTTTGGCTGTGCTTCCACATGTGTGTTGCAGCTGAAAGGCGTCATCGTGTCACCACACAGCCTGCAGGCACTGATGGCTCTGGAAGGCAGAGCTGGGATTTGAGGATGCCAGAAAAGGGTGGACCTGTGAGTCACCACTGCTTGGTGACACTGCACGTGCAAGAGTCCACAGCAAAGCACTGCCCAAACCCCAGTGTCACCTGTCACCCCAATCCTCCTCCAGGGCGGTGCCTGCAGGGCCAAGGGCAGCAGTGTGACAGGGTGGGCATGCTGACCCCAGGAAAGCTCTCTGGTGCTCCAAAACTGGGACATTGAGCCAGTGTCTCTCTTTCCATTGGGTCTAAGGGTTTGGGATAGTCCTGCAGCCGCATCCTGCTGTGGGAAGGAACAACATCCTTGTTCCTCTCTCCAGAACAAGCAGCTGGCTAGCTGGCTCCCTGCACACTCACAGCATTCTAAAGCAACTGTCCAGGATGAAAGGAGAGGAAGGTGGGGAATGAGACTGGTGGACCCCAGCACTGGGAGCCTTTGGAGCACCCGTTGTGCTGTGAAAACCCCTCGTTCTTGTTACGAAACTCCGGTGACCTACTTTACACTCTCTGCTTTTGTTCCTAATTCCCAGATATGGCCGCTCTCCAGATTTTGCCCATCAAGGCAAATTAATTGGAGTAGATCCTAATTTGCTCTCTGCTATTCTTTGGGCAGAAGATTAAATGCTCTGCAGACATTATCTCCCTCTCTCTTCTCTAAGAGACAAACCTGAATTATTAAAAAAAGAAAAAAAAGGGATAAAGGCCAGCTGAGTCCAGCTGAGTTCTGCGATCACTTTTTGTAATCGCAGAAGGGGCCAGGGAGGCCCTCGTGTCCCCGGGCAGCTGGAACCAGATGGTGACACTATTCTAGGTGGCTGTGTGAGTGATACAGCACACGTGGCACAGTGACATGAGGGCCCACCTCCCATGGTGCCCAACACTTCTGCCACATCCTCCATCCCTTCACCCTGAGAAATTCCTCCTGATGAAGGTGCCAGCTGAGGAATGACTCCTCATCTGTGGGGACACATTTGGGTTTCTCTAACTGGATAGACTGGTGTAGAGGCAGAGAGGGGATGGCTCCTTGCCCTTCCATGGCCCCAGTGCCACTGTCCCAGTCTGGCACCCCCAATGAGGCACCAGTTTTGCCACCTCCAGTTTTGCTGGCACCCTGGGGGGAGCAGGACCATTGGAAGATAAGCATAGCCTGGAGGACACTATGTCACAGGACTGGCCACTGTCCGAGTTTGCATGGGGATTTCTGCTGAGCCAAATGTCCAACTTTCCATAAGGAAACACCAAAGGACAACCTCAATCCCCACGGATTGGAGGGAGTGGGAACAGCTGAGCCGGTGTCACCTCTGCCGTGGGGACTGTGTCCAGCCCCCCACCTGGCACTCCATCTGCACTCAGCTTTGGGGCTGTTTTATTCTCCAGAGAGGCATATGGAAAGTTGGATTTCTTTTTTAAGCAGCTTTAATTGAACATCCTCCCATTACGACCTCTGCTCAGCCTTGCTGGAACAACCTTGAGCTCTGGCCTGGCTTGGGCTCGCTGCCACGCAGGGCACGGATGCAGCTCAGAGGAAATCCAGATTTCCCACTTCACCCCATCCATTTGATGGCAGATGGGGGGCCCTGTTCTCCTGGCTTCCTATGGCTTGGCACAGCAAGAAGCCCTGGGATCTCCAGATTGCCCCGTGTTCAGGATGTCCAGCCATGTCCCAGGCAGCTTCGTGGTGCTGGGGGATGTTGGAGGTGCTTCCAGCCATTCCCATAATTCCACAGGAAATTACAGCTTGTTGCACCCCTGTGAGACTCTGCAGTCAGCTGGCAGCACCATAGGCAGGTGTGGAATACAAAGGGAGCTCTGAAGTTCCCACTCCAAACAGGGTTTATGCTGATGCTGGAGCCAGCTCTGGAGCACCTCTGCATCTCCAGGGAAAGAGGATCTTCCACCTGTGGGTACCCAGCACTGCCCCACTGAACCCAGTCTGCCTTTGGCAGCTTTTACAGGAGAAGCCTTGAAGAAACCATTTACTGGAGATACAAAACTCTAAGGGAACCCATCCTTAGCGTAGGATGGGTGAGGGTTGAGGGCTCTCAGGAGGGGCAGCCAGGCTGCAGGACCAGGAGAGTGGTGGCTGCTCCAACCCTGGAGGTGTTCAAGGATGGGGGTCTGAGCAAGTTGGCCTGGTGGAAGGTGTCCCTGCCCATGGTAGGGGGTTTGGAACTGAATGACCTTTAAAGGTCCCTTCCAACACAAACCATTCCAGGATTCTGTGATTCTTCACAGACATTCCTGCCTTAAGGGCTGAATCCTTCAGATGGGGCTGGAGGCAGGCTGTAGGCCTTGGGCATCAGAGCTGGCAGAGGATTTCTGAAGGGGTCAACACAGAAGAGCAGGAGGAGGCTCCTCTCCAGGGAGAGCATCATCTTGGGAGAGAGGAGGCAAAAAAAGAAACAACAAGGAGACAAGAGCCCATTTGGCAGGAAAACCCACTGTTAGACCCTGCCCAAGCACAGCACTGCTTTGTGAGTATGTTAGAAACCTGTAACCAGACCCCTCTTGGAGGGGGGAGAAAAAAACCTGGTTTTTGGTTGGAGCAGTACT
Source organism: Pycnonotus jocosus (assembly GCA_013400435.1). Classification (NCBI taxonomy): domain Eukaryota; kingdom Metazoa; phylum Chordata; class Aves; order Passeriformes; family Pycnonotidae; genus Pycnonotus; species Pycnonotus jocosus. The sequence goes on along the minus strand of VWYP01002986.1, from coordinate 2,434 downwards.
GGTGGGAGCCCAGGCACCCAGAGCCTGGCAGGATGAGCGGCTGCAGAGCCTCTCAATGCTCAGAGTGGTGGCCTCAGCAGCAAGGGGCTTATCCCAGTCAGAAAACTTCCTGCTGTAGCTGCAGGAAATGCTCCAGATGGAATAACAGGCATCAAGAACCAACAGGCAATGACCCCAAAGTCAAACAGGGTGCCCGACCTGGCAGGCAATGGATCACATGGATGGGCAGACAGTTCCCCACTCATGCCTGGGTGCTTTGCCAGGCGGATGTTGGCTTTGTGCGGATGTCTGGTGTGAAGTTCTCTTGGCTCCAGTGGGTCTCAGAGCACCACCACAGCATAAATAATACAAGAGCTGCTCTGATTGAGGTTCTCAGAAGTCTGCGGTTCTGGCCCAAGGACCTGGAACTGCCTCATTCAGTGTTCCCATGAGGCTGGTCAGGAAACAAAGCTGTGAGGAAGTGACTAATGGAAGATACATCCCCTGAGGGAAATGCATCCTTGCAGAGCACTTATCCCTGCGTGAGCATTTGTGACCAAGGTGAGGCAGCCCACTGCTCTATCAGCCAGGATGACAGAGAGGAACACACTGGTGGAACCAAGCTGGGATGACCTTGAGAAAGAGCCTAAAATAACAGGATCAACTTAAACAGGGACACGTGCAAGGTTTCACATGCCAGACACAGGTTAAGCCACCTCTGAGGAACAGTGTGAGGGATGTGTGGCTGTGGAAACATCTCCAGCAGGAAAGAGGGGGGATTAGAGGGCTCAAAACCTACCAGCAACACCATTACTGTGTGGGACAACAGGAACTGGGGACTTTTCCTTGCAGAGAACTGCACAACTCACCAGATCTCTTGATTCCAACACAGGCAGCCGCTTCCCAACCCTCACACATTTCCGTGCTTTGTCGGGAATGACACAAAGGAGCTGATGACAATAATGTGCATCAGCAGGTACAACTTTTACCACATTATGACTTACTAATCATTTTAAAACAGCCGAAGATCCCAGGAGCATTAAAACAAACCTGGCTATTTTTAAAAGCATGGTAGGAGTGTGAAAATAACCCCACTCCACCTGAACCGCCTCGGGAATGACGTGACAGCCAGGCTGGAAAACAAGCCCGACAGCGTTTGTCGCGTCTGTATATCCCCAAAGGAAAGGAGTGCCGTCAGCATCCCCTGCAAGGTGTCATCCCTGCAAGGTGTCTCCCTGCTTTCAGGACACCCAGGGCCAACATGGAGTGTTTTGCTTGAGGATGAGAGAAGGATATGAGGAAGAAAGTCCACAGGCAGTTACCAAGCAAACTTTTTGGATTTTGTGGCACTTAGTAGCTGGGGCAAAGAAAGGAGAATGTGCCTCGTTATTCTGCTGTGCACAAGAGCTATCCCACAGGGACCGGGTTTTCCCTGCCAAGGAAAAGGATCAATGCTTCCGGGCAATTCTCTTGCAAAGGGAATGTTTTTCCAGAGTCCTGCAGCCCAGCAGGGAGTCCTCGGAGCTGCTTCATGAGCTGCGGGCTCCAAGGCGCTGCTGGGGGGCTCTCAGAGCTGGATTTGACTCTAAAGAGGAGGCACTGTGGCTGCTCTTCTGAGGCAAGAGCATGGGGAGCGGGAACATTGCCCCTGCCAGGAGCCACCAGGTCAGACCATGGGGTTGAAGAGGGTACCAGTGTTGCAAAATGTGGAATACATCGACATTATCTTAAGGCAGGATGTTCTTTGATGTAAGACCTTTGTATACTTTCATGTCTAGTCAGCAAAAAAAGAGACCTAATAGGTGGAACAGGCAGCAGCCAGCTCCCTCATTCAAAGATATCCTGGAACTAACAAGATTTAGGGATGTAATAAAGGACGACGTTGATGTTTGCCTGTGTGAACATTGTTAACTTGGCAAAACACTCCATGTCCGTGTATCCTAGAGCTGGGCTGTCTTCACTGTAACGCTGAAAATAGTGCTGTGGGTCAAAAAGACCCTGACCAGGTAAAGACCCTTCCCTGGGCATGGGTAGAAGTTACCTGGAGTTACATGATTTCTATGGAAATTACTAACCAATTTTAATAGCGGAGCTGTGCTCAGGAAATTACTAAACCTGAACTTCTCAGTGTAAATAACGGCAGGGAAATTCCCATGAGGTGTGCTGGATTTGTGGAATAACACCGAGCACCCAGCTCTGAAATAAACAATCGATGTTTCTCTGGAGCGTGTCACTATTGGCTCGGTGCACACCAGGGAACGAACCCGATTTTGTGGGGAACAGCAGGGCCAGAGCGGTGAGGGGGGCCCTGGGGTCCATGGGGCTGAGGAGTCCGGGATGGGGCTGAGGGGTCCCAGAGCCCCCTGAGGGGTCCCAGGCGGGGCTGAGGGATCCAGAGTGGCTCAGAGCCCCCAGGGGCTGCTGCGGGGCCCCGGAGCCCCTCACGCTCACGGAG
>VWYP01002985.1:3017-67325 GCA_013400435.1 Pycnonotus jocosus | reverse complement strand
TGCTTTTCTCTCAAATGCCTCTTTTCTCTTAGCCTTTGAATAAATCCTTTTTTGTGTCACAAAACAACGTGTAGTACAGGACAAACTCGACTGCTAAAGGTGCTGTGAGTTGTAAACTGAAATCTGCTCTAAATTCAAGAGCTCTTAAGAATGGGGGAAGACTGTAATGAAACACCTGTTTGCTGACTTAGAAATTACAGGTGTTTTGAGTTCTTGTAATTCCTGACTTTAAAACGGGTGACAGGGTAGTGTCTGGAGTTTTTTCCACCTGTCCCTCTTTGCCTGGCATGTGCAGGTCTGGAGGCTCACGGGTTGGATCACTAGCTCTGGATGCTTCCTAGGATTTGTGAACTGCCACCTGAAAGCAATACAGAAATAAAAGCCGTGTGATTGTAGCTTCAATGGAAGCTCTGATGGCTGCTGAGAAATGTGTTGCTTTATTACATGTCTCAGAGCAGGTCTTTCACTCGGTGATTTTTACTTCTTTCTTTCCAGGTAGGTTGTGCATCATCCTGAGCCATGGCCCCCTTTTTACGGATATCTTTCAACTCCTTTGAGCTGGGACCTGTGCAGAATCAAGGAGAACAACTACAGCCTTTCTGTGCTATCAAGATGAAGGAAGCTCTGACTACAGGTGAGATTACAAATGGGGATGATTTTCTGAATATCAGTAATTCTAATTCCTTAAAAAAGCAGTAATTTTAACTCCTTAATCTGTGAGTGGCAGTGAGCCCTTCTCTTCCTGTCATGCCAAGCACTTCAGTGTGAGCTTTTCTTTTGGAATGGGAGAAACAATAATGGCTGTTTTCTCTACCCCCACTTTAAAGCAAGCCTTCTTTATTAGTATGCAGGACAGGAAGCTGGGCTGCACCAGGTTTGAGAGAACTGTCCTCAAGTACAGAGCAGCAAATGCTCTTTCTTGGCTTGGAGGATGGGTAATGATGAGGTGCAGTTTGTTGTTGTTGTAGTAACTGAGGTACTTTGGCTGAATTGTTTCCTTGAAATGGCTCACACTGAAGGTTCTCTTAGCACAGAAACACAGAATAAGCTGTGCTGGAGGGGACCCTCAATCATCACTGTGTCCAACTCCTGACCCTGCACGGGACCATCCCCAAAAGTCACACCCTGTGCCTGAGGGAGCTGTCCAACCCTCCTGGAGCTCTGTCAGCCTTGGGGCTGTGCCCATTCCCTGAGGAGCCTCTTCAGTGCCCCACCACCCTCTGGGAGGAACCTTTTTCTAATATCCAGCCTAAACCTGCCCTGACCCAAATTCAGGCCATTTTCCTTCAGATCCTGTCACTGGTCACCACAGAGCAGAGATCAGTCCCTGCCCCCCTCTTCTTCTCGTGAGGAAGTTGGAACTGCAATGAGGTCTCCCCTCAGTCTTGTCCAGCTGAACAGACCAAGTGACTCACCAAGCCCTCAGCCTTCAAAAACCTCATATTTACAGAAACTGGTCCAAAGGTTTATAATACTTTGTGACATTTGGCTAGAATACACCACTGTAGCCAAACAGGATGAGAGGGAATTGCTGTAGTGGGCTAGACTGCAGCTCTCTAATCCTGCACTGTGGCTCTAGAGATTCACAAAACATCAAAGAATGCTAAAAAGGGTGAAATTTCTTCTTCCTCACAACATGATTGGTCTTTTCCCTTATTGCTGAGGGTAAAAGCAGCACTTAAACTTGAAATACAAGGCATGGTGCCTTTTCCAGAAAGTGTTGTCATCCGGCAAATGTACTAAGTTCCAAAGAAGTAGTTTCCTAATCTGCTGGAAGAACCTCTGAAGAAATGGTGTTGAAGGTGTTGCAGCTGCCAGAATATGTGGAGAAATGAAAGTAATCTAAATAAATCCACTGGGTTTTTTCCAGCCATTTGCTTTTGAAAAGTAGAATTGTTACAGTATTTCCCAGTCTTTGCTTCCATGTGTCTTTGACATACTGAAAAAGGGGCAAGAGAGGGAACTGCTTGGAGAGGTGAGTGATTGGAGCAATCAGGAAAATAATCTGATGCTCCTGTTGTCAGTTTGACAAGACCTGGAACAGTTTTGTTGGATTTGAACATTGAAACACAATTAAGGAAAAATTTATTGTATAGGAAGAAGAAAATCATAGAGCTTAATGATTAGGCATTGAGCCAGTTTGCAAACATGTGATGTGTTTTGAAGTCAGGAGTGTGAGCAGAGAAGCCAAGGAGGCAGGAACACAGCAGAGGCAGGAACACTGCTCTTGAAGGCTGTTCTTATCTGACACTTCATTGTTCATTTGCAGACAGGGATTGTGATCCATGACAAACCTTGATTAGTATGATTTTAATTACAGAAGCAGCATGGCTGGGCTGGAAGCTGTTTCCAGGAACTGAGACACCTTCTTTAGGTTTTGTGTAAGGTAAAAATGTATAGAGTTGACTGATCAAAGCAGATAGTAATTGAGACACAGGAGTAGGGAGGGGAGAGGCCTGCAGACAGGCTGTAATCATTCTTTCCCCTTCTAAGAATCTTACAAAGAGTATTACCAACTCTTTACAAACTGCTGCTCTTTCTGCAAACCCTAAATTACTGCCAAAGGCTCTGCAAATATGCAATTTCTCCTATTGCCAAAGATGCCTCCTGAATTGTGCCTTTTTGATGCAGGGGTCTGCCTTTAGCAATCCAAAAAGCAGGCCAGTGTAAGAGCCTTGCTGTGCAGCCTGCTTTTGATCCCCCTCCTCACCTTTATAGTCTGTCCTAACAATCTCTAAATAAGTGTGTAGATGTGGCACTTGGGGACACGGTTTAATGATGGCCTTGGTGGTGCTGGGTTAGTGGTTGGACTTGATGATCTTAAAGGTCTTTTTCAACCGAAACAATTCAGTGATTCTGTGACAATATTTTCAAGTTTCTTTCAAAGAGCAGGGCTCTGAAAGTGGGTCTGCACTGTGAAGGGCTTGAGCCTTCTGTCTGCACAGTGCCTCAAATTCAAGAGAAAAGCTTTTGGCTGAGTAGAGGAGTGCTCAAGTTTGGTTTGCATTGGAGAGGTCCTCAGGTGGCCATTTCTGAGCATTTTGGAATGTCCTTTGGCACGTGGCTCAGGACTGTGTCCAAGCTGTAACTCCCAGTGCTGCTGCTGGCAGGCATTCCCTAATAAAGCAGTGCAAGGACACCATTCCCTGTGCTTGTCTGCAGAGCTCAGCACAGCTGAGTGGAGTGCATCCAGCAAGCTCCGAATGAATGAACACCGACTTTGCCTTGAGTTTCCAGGAAGATTTTAAAATATTAAGTATCTAACAGACCACACTGCAGCTTCCTGGGGAAGGGTCCAACTATTTAATCTGCTTTACTACTGCCTTGATATCATAACAGCAAATAGATCATTCAGAGCTGGAGAGGCACTTAGAAAGCACTTCTATTGAAAAAAAAAAAATCTTGATAAATAGCAGAAACTGTGTAGAATGTAGAAAATGGTATTCAGTTGCCTGGGCACAAATGGAGAATAATTGGCTTGGCAGCAAATCAGAGAAAAACTGGGAGGTGGCACTGAATGCTGGAGTCACAGTGAAGAGTTGGATGTGGTTTCTTAGGAGGCACCATCGCTTTGGATGTGTTGATGGGACTTGGAGACCCAGATGTAGAAATATGCCAAAGCTTGTCATAGATTGTGCAGTCACTGGCACAGTTTTCTGTGCCTGAGATATGGACAGGAAGAAATCAGTTTAATGGGTAGCAAGAGAGACTGGAGCTGTGTATTGCAATCACAGAATACCAGGCTGGAAGGGACTTCATGGATCATCCAGCTTCTCTTGGCAAAAAGGAAAAAAAAGAATCCATCTAATAAGAGTAGAGCAGCACTGTAAAACTCCTAACAAAGGAGTGTGCTGAGATGCTCTTAAAGGAAAACAAAGAAAAAAAGAAGGGGGGAAAAGGACATTTTTTGAGATAATTTTAGCTTTTTTGTTATTTCTTACTACACAGGGTCTTCATGTACTACAGAGGACAGATAAGGCCCTAAAATATTCTTTAAAAAGTAGCAGTCATAGTAGAGTACAATGCAAAGGAGAGTGACTTATGAATACAAGTGAAATGTTGGGATAACTTGGAAGTAGATTAATGCAATGTGAAGCCTTTCATCTCTCAGACACTAATTTCAGTTTAAACTGGGTCAGTGTGAGATTTATCTTAATTCATCTTATAGCAGTAGGTATTCACAATGATCAGAGGACACTTCATGGAGATTTATACCAGAATGGAGCCATGCAGGTATTCCCTGTCAAGTTGTGACTGGCTAATCCAGTTTATGAATTCCACATTGAGGTTTGTCCCTCTTGTCCTCTGGCTCCATGTTAACCCCTTCACTGCCTTTGCATGTCCATCAGGGTGGGCTTTGCCTTCCATGTCATGAACTTTTGAACTGAATATTTAAACCTTGTTGCAACAACAGTAAAGCAGTAACTCTGCTTTTAATTTCAGTACAAGAATTCCCTCTTTTATTTTGTTGAGTTTAAACACTAGATTTATATACATTTTACAGTTTCTGGGTTGTTTTTTGTGGCTTTCAGAGAGAGGAAAAACTCTGGTTCAGAAGAAACCCACCATGTATCCCGAATGGAAATCGACTTTTGATGCCCACATTTACGAGGGCCGGGTGATCCAGATTGTGCTGATGAAAGCAGCAGAAGAGCCTCTGTCTGAGGTGACTGTGGGTGTGTCAGTGCTGGCAGAGCGGTGCAAGAAAGGCAATGGCAAAGCAGAGTTCTGGGTAAGGAAAAAGATTAATTCCTCAAAATTGCTGAACTAGTTTTTTTTTTTTTTACTTTCAAGCTGAATGAATACCTTGTGTCTTTTAGGCTTACAGATTTTCCTAGGTCAGTAGAACCTCTCTAGTTTGTATTCATCTGTTACACTTGGGGTTTTTTTCACACCTTAACTTGATTTCTAGGACAAGAACAATTCTTCAGAAGAGTAAAAGCTGATAGTGATGAGTTTTAGCCAGTTCAGTGGTCTCAAATCCTCTGCCTGTTATCTATAGAATAGGTACCACATTGCCATCATCAGTGTTAAACTTTCTCTGTACAACCTGTCATGACTTGGACAGAGCATCATGGCCAGCAAAGAGGCCCCTTAGCATAGCCTGTAAGGTTATTTTTGTTTGTGGAGAAACAGCCTGGCATCAGTAGCTGTAACTGAGGTCTTGCCCTTCTGTAAACTTTGCTGGGCAGATGTTGAGTGTCAGACAGTGCCTTAGAGATGAACTCACTCGTTATCCCAGTAGGATGATGGGGTTTGTGGGGATATGTTCATGGGTGTATCTAATGTAACTGTGGTTTGGTTTTGTCTGGGGACTGGAGTTTTCATCCCAAGTTGTATTTAGTGTAACCCAGGGGTACTTTGTTCTGTGCTGAAGTGAAGATTGAGTCACTCTTACGTGATTAAGAGTTTCTTATCTTTTATGAAGGCAGCAGTTTAAGAATTAGTGGCTACTTTCTGAGCACAGGAACTGACCTCAGCTATTGGCTTAAAAGGCACTTTTTTTTTTTAAGCTGGTCTCTAGAATTTGCCACAGAAACCATGTGTAATGGTTTTGAGGAGGAAAGGAAAATAAATTTTGATTATACCACTTTATTTCATTGCCAGCAACAGCATTTGATATCACTATGGTTTGTGCTCTCAATAAACATGTAAAGGATTGTATAGGCTTCTTTTAAAACTGGGTTCCTGTGCAGATTGAGTTTACTGACAGTAAAAACAGAAGCCAACAAACTTTGCAGACATGGGAAAGGGACGTGAACAAACAATGTGAACTCTGACTGTGCTGAACTCCTGGGGACACATCAAAGCAATGCAGCACATGAGTAAAGGCAAGAGAATAAAAGCCCCTGACTCAGTTGCAATAGTGAGATATGGAAGAGGATTATAATCAAATAGTTATTGAATAGTCTACTTTGATACCCTAGAAAGAGCTGTTGGAATTCCTGAGAGATGGAGTCAACCACACACTTCACTCTTGCTATCTTTCTTTCCACAGCTTGACCTTCAGCCTCAGGGGAAGGTGCTGATGGCTGTGCAGTATTTTGTGGAAGATGCAGGTAATGTCAATAGTTTCTTTTCAGTCAGTTATGTGAAAAAGGGGGTTTTTTGCAGAACACGGGATGTAGTTTACAAAAAAAATCACCTGATGTACTGAGTAGAATCTTATTAATTAATTTTATTAGTTTGCTTTCTAGGTTTTTTGGATTGTTGGGGGGGTTTTTTTGTTATGTGGACTCATGGCAGGATTTGTTCATTTCTAAATGTTATTGCATTTAGGCACTTTTGGATCTTTAAATACGTCTGTTCTTATGTTTTGATGTGATAGAAGATACATTATCTGTTCCTTTTAGGTGCAAAGAAGTTGAATCTCTTGCTCTAGTTTATGTGGGAAACTTTGTGTGAATTTAGAGAAGTGGGTCTGAGTTTCCTGGGATTCAGACATCTTATTCACTAATCACAGAAACTGATGTAGGAATGAGTGAATGGTTTAGAACCTACACAGGCTCTTTGGAAATGAACTAGGAGGGAAGCTTCAAGTACCATAATAAACCCAAGAATTTTGGCATGGATTTGTGTATCTGGGATGTCCTTTCCTAAAGGAAATGCTGTAAACCTCACAACTTGCTTAGCTTGTAGTTTAGACTTTCCCATACCAGAAGTCATGAAACCATTATTTCTTGGGAATATTATAATTATAATATAACCAGTCTGCCAGATTAGCCTACCAGTCTTATAAGGTTTAATAATATGTGTTTATAAAAAACTGCAAAAACTAAGCAGGAAGTTTTGAAGCATGGGTGGGTTTTTTTCCCCCACAGACATTTATAGAAGGAGCACAGTTCTGCTCTCTAGAACAAGTTCATTGTGAAGGTGCCATACATTTTTGTACCATCTGTGCAGAAGATACTGAAGGTAGAATGTGATGTGCATAGGTCACCTTTCAGAGATAATTTTTTTATATTTCTGTTGGCAAAAAAGATGCTATATGCTTGTTTCTTTGGTGTCTATGAAGAGTCAACACAAGCAAAATTTTAAAAAATACTGTGACTTTAAGAGTCTGTAAGGGAGATCTTTTCTCAGGTTGCATTTAAACTGGTGTGAGTCATTATATTAGAAATTATCTTGGTCTTTGTCATAGTTTCCTGTGCAAGGCTGTTTCATGGGGCAACGGTGCTATGATCATACATATTTAATGAGATATACAGAAATCCATTTCTCCTGGATGTCCAGAAGCTTCTCAAGCAAACCTGTACAAACCCAGTTTCTGTATTTGCAGTTGTTTATTTAATGAGGCTGAAGCATATTTCCTCCTCTCCACGCAAACATGTGGAAAAATATAGATAGCATAAGTGAAAACCTTCCATAATTTATTATTAGCTGTTAGTAGAAAGGCAATATACTTGTGTGCTGAAAGTACTAAATTAATTTTACTCAGTAATCAAAATAATTTTAAAATAGATACAATGTTCTTGCAGTTCTTTTCATTGCCTTTATTAAAACTTTTTATTGGGGATTGCAGATGGTGGTGGATGAAGCCTAAATACCAAACAGATCATTAAGTCATGCATTTATATTCTAATTGGCAAGTTAATATTCACATCTTAATGCACTTTTTTGACCTTCTACTTTGCAATGACATCCTATTTACCCTCTGCTTTATATGGAATTAGTCACTGATACATTTTTGGTAACTAAACCACAGAGGTGATGGAAATTGCCTTTCAAGACATTTATACATTGACATTTTGTGATGGAAAGCCACTCAATCTGATTTTTTAATGTTAACACTGCAGATATCAGTACATTTTAACAAACTACTCCTCCTCAAGGTTGTAAACCTCCCTTATGTCTGTGTGTAATAGGCTAAATAGGCAAACACTGATTTTTGGCTCATCATTGCCCTGCTGTAAATGCTCTCTCCAGTTAAATTAGCACTTACCAATGTGAGAGGACTTGATCTTGGAGCTCTCTTCCAACCTAGCCACTCTGTGATTCATTCTGAGTGCAGAGAGGTTTGCTGGTGCATTGCAAGGATGTTTGTGTAAACCTCCATTCCCCCCGTTGCTGAAACCCTCAGTTAATAGCTGAAAGCTCAGAGACAGTTCACATTCCTTCCTATGCACTTGTCATTTTGTTCTCCCTCTGACCTGCCTTTGCATACAGAACTCTATGGTTGCTGTGTTTCTAAAACACTAAAAAAGGCTTGTTCTGAAACTGGTGCTTCAGTTGTTCCCTGGTTTATTCAAAGGCATTGCTGCCATTTGTATCTTTGAGTTATAGGTGCTACCTTTTGTTTGAAAATCTCCAAGCACTTCACAAAAGTGACTAATTCTTTCTTTGGCTTGTATTGCAAACTGAAGCTGGGTTGTTTCAAACCTTTCTTGTAAGTAGCAAACATTCTGCTACCTTTAGAGAAAACTGCTTTCCTCTGCTGCAGAGCAGAGAAATAAGAATGTTATTGCTCCATTAACAGGTACATTCTTAGAGGGGAAAAAAAATTACTAAATAAGCTGGTACTAATGGTTCTTCCATAGTAGACTACACTGAGACTTTTCATTTGAATATTCTTTTTTCAGATTGAGGTCTGACCAGTTAATTTAGGTCTGCATATGAAAAATCTTACCAATCTTAAAGGTTTTTTTCTTCATAGACCCTATAAAAGCAGAATGCAGAGCCCTGACTTAGAGCTGTCAAAGAACTTTTTTGTCTTCTGTCCTGTGATTTGAATATGAGCTTGCATTGGAAATTCAAAAACTTTTCTCCTGGTGTGTGAAACGTGAGAACAGAGGGTGTTAACCTCAATTTTCATTTTGAAATTGTTTTCCTTCTACCCCTTCTTCTCTCGTTGTAGTATTGAAACTAGGTTATAACTCTGTAAAGCAGCTTTAGATTTCATAGGAGGGAGTTGCAATAGGTTTCATGCTTTGCTTGATCTTTGTTTATTCAAATGTGGTTAATGACCTCCTCGAGTAAGAAAACACAGAACCTCACTCTGCTGAGTGTCCCGTGCAGTGTTAGCAGCTTTGGGAGTGTGCTTGTGTCTTGGGCTTGAATTCTGAATTGCTGTTTTGCTGGCTACATCTTCCTGCACAAAGGGGCAGTGAATTTTTTCCTTTAAAATGCCATTAGAAGTACCAGAAGGTGAGTAATTTGCATGTGAACTTTTGATATCTTGAGCGTCTGACTTCTGGGAGAGGGACATGAACCAGAGAGCTGCCTATATTTTGAATATCTTGTTCTCTGTGTGTTGAGTGCTGGGGAAGCATGAGGCTTCAGCATTTTTCTGAGTTATCTGTGAAACATAATAGGGTAAATAACAGATGTGCCTTTTCAGTCTGTATATTGGATGGGCTTAAAGTAAGATTTGAAGAAAGTATCTCTATGAATGAGGTGCATGGTGGAAGGATGGTCACATTTTTAATAAATAATAGTGGTGAGGGCTGAAGAGCCAGAACTGAACCTTATAATTGTTCATGGGGATGTTGGTATGATTTAATCATTTAACTGAGAAAATGCTGTTTCTAGAAATTTGGCTAATGTGGAGGTTATTCAGTGGCACCTCACATCTGCTTTAATCTGCACCAGAAGTGCAATTGCATGAATTTAACAAAAACATTTGCAAGTTTTCTCTTCTTATTTTTCTCTACAAAAATCAGACAGTTGCAGTTGTAGTGATTTCATGTATACCAGGTTGGTGTGTCTGTGGTTCCCAAGGTAGTTAACATCTTGTGTGGGGCACAGAAAATCTGATACAGTTTGTACCTTTAGTAGAAGTTTGATTGAGAAGCTTTATCTTTAAAGGTTGGGTTTACTGTGTAATTTTAAGAAGAAAGAAGACCTATTTTCCAGTTTATTCCTGGTTTTATCCCCACAAATGAGATACCAGAGGTGTCTGCAGAAGCATTTACCAAAACACTGAGCTGTAAAGCAAGAGCTCTGTACACTGAGCATGGGCTGTGTTCACACTGCAGCTCCAGGTAGCTGGGAGCACTACAAAGGCTGGAGTGTGTTTGGTTTGGGGTTTTTTAATCCTGGATTGAAAAGCAGGGCTTGTTAAAGTTGGTGTTTTGTTTTACACTTTTCTACCAGGCCGTTGGTGTCAGTAACCTAGGAAAGGTTACATGCATATGTACATGCTAGAGTAGCTGCAGGGCAGCAGCAGGTGCTGGCTCAGGGCCCACAGCAGGACTTCACCCTTGATTTGTTCAAGGCCAGGTTGGATGGGGCTCTGAGCAACCTCATCTTGTAGAAGTTATCCCTGCCTGTGGCAGACATTGGAGCTAAATGCTCTGACCCAAACCTGTGAGAAATTAAACTCTTTAGAGGGGTTGCACAAAGAGTAGAATGATTTAACAGAGCAAGTTCATGTCATAGAACTGTAGGCTTTTGGGAAACTTCTACTTGTGTAAATGTTTTCTTGGGTTTTTTTGGTTTGGTGGGTTGTGATTTTTTTAACGGGTGATCCTTAAAGCAATCTTCTCCAGGACCAGGTTAAAGAGCATTTTGCCTCTGACACAGCTCATGCTGGGAAAGTCTCCTTTGTCAGGAAGAAGTTTTCCATTTTAATGATTGCTCTGAAAGATTAATATTTTTCTTGACCTGAAGGTGCACTTAACTTTCAAACAAAGCCAAATGCAAGGCTGCAGAACAGCAGAAGGAGACAGACACTGAACAGAAATGTTAGTGGGGTTCGTAATTTATTATAAAGTTTCAGGTAAATCTCAGCCTGAGCAACCAGCTCAGAAGATTCCTTTCCTGTCCCTGTTTGAAGTCCTGGTTCCCAGTCTCTGACAGTAGCACTGTTATCTTTCCTCTTCACAAACAGCACCATGAAATGAGCAGGTTAAAATGAAAAATGAACTCTGAAGATGGTAAATATTTTTTCATTTCTTTTTTTTTGAAAACAACAAGTAGGGTTATATTGANTTATCTTTCCTCTTCACAAACAGCACCATGAAATGAGCAGGTTAAAATGAAAAATGAACTCTGAAGATGGTAAATATTTTTTCAATTCTTTAAAAAAAAAAAAACAACAACAAACAAGTGGGGTTATATTGAGGTTGATTTTTTGTTGTTGTTCTTGGCCTTTTGAAGTTCAATTGAGACAATGTGACATCTCATCTTGAGGTTTATTGCAGCTCAGCAGAGCCTCAGCAATATTATTTTAGTAAACGTTTTGCAGGCAATGGGTTGGGTGTTGTGTTAGTGGCTGTGAAATGCTCAGCAGGATGGGCAGTGCAGCTGAATAGAAAATACAGGGAGTGTTCAGAGCAGTCTGGAGAGCTGCACTGTCAGTTCACAGCCCTGCTTCATGGTCTCTTCATGAATGGACAGCACAGAGGAGTTCTGGGGATTTGTGTCAGATCAGCTGCAAGTTTTGAGAAGGGACCTTGAAATACATGAACGTGTCAGAGATAAATATTAACCACAGCTCTCAACAGAGGAAATAGATTATGTTTAATGGTGTGTGCCAGGTCCAGAATGATTCATGTCAAGTCCAGGCTGCAGAGGTCACCTGGATCCCAGCTGCTGATTCAGCTGTTCTGTACATGCTCTTTCTGACCATGTGCTGGTTCATGACAAGCATTTCGTTTATGGAAATCCTGGCTTGCTTGGAGGGGGAAGCAAAGTTTTTTCCCTTTGTGTTTCTCCATCCCCCTCATCTCCACCCTGCATGCAAACAGTTTTTGTGAAAGTTACTTCCCTGCAGTTCTTGATTGTCTCTGCATCTCTGAAATTAAGCCTTTATTCTCCAGTTAACCCCATGGTTGGCTGAGCTGCTTAAAACTTTTCTGGAGCAATGCACATTAAAGGAAATTTACACATTAAGGATAACTTGTTAAACAAGCCCATAGTAAATTGAAATTACGTGATAATTTCAGAGCCACCTCAGCTCCAGATGAACTTGACTCTCTCAGCTGCTCTCCAAACTTCTCAGCTGCTTCTGATCCAGACAAAAATGTTTTCAGCTATTCTTTGTTATATTGGTTGGTTTTGGCAAAGGCATCTAACAAGGCAGATGGTTGTAAAGTCTGTGTGTCCTCATATGCAGATTTTGAGGTTTTGCTGTGCTCAAAGATTCTTCTGCATTAAAGTAGACTTTAAAAAAATGTGGAAAAAAATTTTTAAAAAGGAGGAAAAAACCTCAAAGTGATTCGTTTATATAATTACCCCCTCAAAGACAAAAATGTCAGTCTCACATATTTCTCTTAAGTTTGGTATCAGGTTATCAGACAGGGAGGAAACACCAGCATTTCCCATAAATTGATCAAGTTTTGTCAGAGACTTCTGCATGCAGTATCAGCAATACTCAATTGCTCCAAGTATCTCAGCATGAGGTGTTTGTTCCTCACTAAACACTTGGTTTGCTGTATTATGGACTTTAGAAAGGCTTTTGTCTGTTGATTTGCTGCATCGCAGGTGATCTCCTCAGAATACTGCCATAAGGCAAAAGGCCTTTCTCTGCTTTGTTGCTGGTAGTGGTTAAATCCCCTTATGGAGACATCCTTTACTGCAGTGAAGTATTGCTGCCTCTCCAGCACCTTGCTCCCCCTGCACCACACAAATGTGGTTTCCCTGAAGCATTTGGGGAGCAGTGGGTGGGGTCTGTGTGTTTGCTCAGCAGGATCAAACAAACGGAGATAGCACAGTTTGCAGACTGCCACAAGCTGAAGTGCAGCAGCTGATGAGCTTGTGTTGGATGAATTCAGCAGCCTGTTTGAACAAGGAAAACTAATCCTGTTCCTGGAGGGGCAAGGGTAACTCAGGGACTGTCACAGTGCACACTGAAAGGTCCTTTCAGGGGCTGTCAGGATGGATTTTTCTCTGAACCAGGTGGCCAGTTTCTCAGAAGAGTACATTAATAACCAGTGGCAAAACCTGGAGACCTTTTTTGAACTTTCTTTTCACTAATATGCCTAATCTTTCCTTAATCTCTGAGCTGATGATGCCGTTTCTTTCGTAAGACAGCACACAGCTGCTGCAGTGTGGCTGCTGCTGGCTGTGACATATAAATTCATTTAGGACACTCAGAATGGTGTCACCTGACAGATTGTATTCCAGGTTCAGCAGTCTGGTGGAATAGCAGTGGTGGCAGCAAGCTAAAAAAAATGACAAGAACCAAGCACTTGTAGCAGCCAGAAAACCAGAGCTCCTGGGTAACTTCATAGTAAGCTCAGGCATTGCAGTGAGTGTGACTTGGCAAAGGAAACAAATCTGCTTCTGCCAGTGCTAAAAGCAAGGCTCCCACTGATAATGATAAAAGGCAGCAGTGCAACGGAGCAAATTTTGAAAAACTATTATATTGACAATGGGAAAAATGCTCTTCTGACTTTTTCCTTACTTCATTGCTCTGGAAATTTCCAGCCTGCAAAGAGCAAGATCCTGTTGCCCTCAGCTTTACAGCACTTTGGAGATGTGAACCATGTCCACATTTCTTCCAGGCTGGGACCCACAAGCTGCTGGCCAGAGCTGATGGAGTTAGCAGTTGATCAGCTCCTCATTGTCAGCTCAAGCCTTTCTCTTTTCCTGCTGGGTGGGATTGTCCCTCAACAGCTCCTTTCAGCTGACAAGAAATGTGTTCTCAGGTTAAACCACCAGTTACCCAGTCTCTTGATACATCTGCACTGGGTTACTTCTGCTACAAACCCCTACGACTTGAAAAATGCCTAATTAAGACTAAATAGTCTGAGTTTGTGTCTCAGTCTTGTAGCCACAAATACGCATTTTTGTAGAAGAAACTCAGAAGCTGCCTTGGAAATGAGTGAAAATAGCCATAACCTTTAATGAGGACCTGTATGAGCCAGTTGGATTTGGAGCCTGAGAATTTGTTTGTTATTTTATTTCTTGGCTTAATGCTACATGTGATTTCTATGGGATCCAGTATTAGATGCTACAGTAGATGGGAGCAGGTAGTATTATAATAATACAAAATAATCTGACTCTATGGGGGCTAGAAGGGGAAAGGAATGAGACTGAGACTTGCAAAAAGATAAAACATGAATGTTATGAAACAGCAAAGTGGAAATGTCTGACTGAAAATCTTATTTGTCCTTACTGCTTAATGATCCTGGAAGAAAGTCATCTTCCAGTAGGATGGTCCTGTGGTCACCCAGAAGGTCCTGCAGCAGTTCATCTGAATTTCTGCTGTAGTCCTAATTCAGGAGGGAATGTGCAGCAGCAGCATGGAAAGGCTTCTGCTGACCCTCCTGCTTCCAATAAAATACTTATTCACATTAAACATAAATCACATAAGAGAAATCATAGATTCTTTTTTTTTCAAGGAACAGTGGTGGTTGTCACTTCTATATCAAAACTGCTCCATCCCTGCTTTTTGCTGTCAGTTCATCAGCTGAAGGCTTTTTCTGTGTGGGCAGGAGTGGGAAGTGCTTGCACAGGAACACCTTGGGAAGCAGTGTGTGCACCTGTCCCACCCCTGTTGAACTGAAAGTCTGCAGAATGCAGGTGTAAAATGATCAAAAACATGAGTCAGAAATGGGAAAACAAACTGAACATTTGGGAGAAGTAAATATTAACCTTTGTAATACCTGGAAATATTAAGAGTTTGTCTTCTTGTGTCCCCCTCAGACTGCAGACAGTCAATGAAGGAAGAGGAGGGGACAGTAACTATCAACAGGAGGGGAGCTATCAAGCAAGCCAAAATCCACTACATCAAAAATCATGAATTTATCGCCACCTTCTTTGGACAACCTACATTTTGCTCTGTCTGCAGAGACTTTGTATGGTAAGAAAGAAAATCTGAGCTTCCCCCAGCTCCAAGGGCCAAATTATTGCAAAATTTGCTTCATATATACTCAGACAAAACATGACAAATAAATTTGTGTTGGGAAATTGAAGTTATATACTCACTAAGAGCGTTATTATACCTAAGAACTACAGTGTCAGTGTCTTTCACACTGACAAATAGAACTTGAACATTTTTGCCACTGAAATAATAGGCAGAAATTCCATCAGCATCAAGTGATATCTGGCTGTGATCATCATCAGCTCTGTCACAGAACAAGAGGGGTGGGTCTGAGAAAATAATGCCTGACTTTGAGATGTGAAGTGACTGATGGCAGACTAGAGACCCACAGAGAGCCACAAGTTGGATCCCTTTCATAGTAAGGCTGGTTTTGTCCTAAGTTAGGTTGGGAGGATTTCCTATGTGATTGAAACCTTGTTGTTTCTGGGTTTTGCTGTTAATTTGCTGGATTCTGATTACCAGAATTTAGACCAGCTTATTAATTAGTTGGTTGACATGATTAAAATAAAATAAAAACCAGCCATCTTTTATTCCAGAAAATGTGTTGATTTGCTTTTTTATCATTTGTTTTTCAGGGGACTCAACAAGCAGGGATACAAATGTAGACGTAAGTTGATTTTTTTTTTTTTTTAACTTTCTTCTTATGCTGCTTTCCACATGAATCTGGAGATACAATAGTTACTCTTGAAAAAAATCTGTAAATATGCATGGCACAGTGCATCATCACTATGGGTAGTAGCAGATGTTAAATATTGATTTTGCACCATAAAGAATCTGACTATGATTCTTACCTGGGATTTCAGTATCAAGATTTAGATTTAGCTATTCTTCTCAGAAGTGTGTAATGCTATTGAAAAGTTGCACTCATTTATGACAGCAGTTCTTTGTGAAAACTTTTCTAAAATGAATTACAACTATTGAGGGGTTTTACAGCTGAATTGAAAATCACTTTTGACTTGGCACAGATCTTTGCATTACTCGAAGCAGGGAGGGGCTATCAAAGGGCAAAACTCAAAAGCATAATATTGTCCTTCTCTTATCAGATGCTGGGGGTATTGCTGATTTAGTTTAGAAATAAAGTTTATGGTAAAAGAAAAGGGGTGGGGTAATCAGCTTAAAAAAGACTATTATCTTGACAGAAAATAAACTTTTGGTATATATAGTGTAATGCAAAAGGAGTGTGCTTTTCACATTCTGCCATTAAATGCAGACATCTCATCCCATGTATTTATTATCTGAAGGAATCCTTTTTTTTCTTGTGCATGTCTTGAAGAATGCAATGCTGCTATTCATAAGAAATGCATTGATAAAATCATTGGGAGGTGTACTGGTACTGCAGCCAACAGCAGGGACACAATGGTAAGAGCTGGAACAATATATTTAGAGTGTAATTATGTAATTAAACATTGCTGAACTAACCAAACCTTGTAACAGAAGCTGACAGCTCCATTTGGGAGATGCTTGGCTGTACAGCCCAAGGTTCTGTCTTTGCTTGAAGTTGTGTAAAGCTCTGTAACACGCAGTGGGCAAAGTTTTCAAGCAAGAAAAGCAGCTGAGAGCTGTGTGAGGGGTGGGTGCAGTGTGGTGGCAGATCCACCTCCCTGCTGGGTGAGGTGAAATCCTTGTGGCTGTGCTCAGTTCCAGAAGGAGCGGTTCAACATCGACATGCCCCACCGCTTCCGAGTCTACAACTACATGAGCCCCACCTTCTGTGACCACTGTGGCAGCCTGCTCTGGGGGCTGGTCAAGCAAGGCCTCAAGTGTGAAGGTGAGGAGGAGGAGGGAGCTGGCAGCTCTCTGTGTTTTTCCAGTGTTCCCCCCACTGGAGATTGCTCTTGGAGCACGCTGTGCCTTTCCATGTGTGTTATGTAGGGTGGGATTCGTCTCGTCCATATGGCATAAAAAAGCTTTTGTACAAAAGAGGGACAGAGGCACTGGGCTCATGGGACAGCTCAGCCAAGGTGAGCTGCTGAAGGAGTCAGGAAACGCTGCAGAGGTGTAATCTTGAGCATTATCAAAATTACTGTTTCGGGAATAGCTGAAATTTGGAGACTCAATGTAAAGTACTGTTGGAGACTTACTCAATGTAGCATCTCAAAAGCGTATTCAAAGCATTTGCTGTAAATACTGCTTTTATAATTCTCCCACAGAAAGGCAATATGATACTTATTGTCACAGGTTTTGAGAATAAAGTAATGATGATTGGAGGTTTTTCTCCTTGTGAAACATTTTTTAGTTTTCATTGTGTTAAATCACAAAACCTGTGATTTTGGTAGCAATGACAGGTCCATGTCCAGTCTGGTCTTAAAACCAGGTTTCTGAACTGCACAGAACAGCCCTGTTTGTTGTAATGTCAGTATTTTCCTGATCCTTGTATAAGAGTCCTTACATTTCTTTTAGAATGTGGGATGAATGTGCATCATAAATGCCAGAAGAAGGTGGCAAACTTATGTGGAATAAACCAGAAGTTGCTAGCTGAAGCTTTAAATCAAGTTAGCCAGGTAAGCTTTATTGCCATTTCTCTTGTTTTAAGAGCATTTTGGGGTTTTCACATCATCTTTTCTGCATCAGTTACATGCAGTCATAGATTGGAGACAGATTGACAACTTGAGTCCCTGATGACCATGAGACAAACGAGGTTTTATGTTTCAGAACCCTCTCAGATAAGAAGTTCAAATTTCCCAGGCTTTTACAGCCAATGTGTTGGGATTTCTGCACCCCCCAGCTCCCTGACCCAATGTCTGCATTCAGGATTGAGCAGGGCTGCCCATGGGTCCCTGTTTAGGTTTGAATCCAACCTACCCTTGCCTTATCTTGTTTACTTCTAGGCTGGTTGAGTTTGAGTGTCTGATATGGCCAAATTTACCTTAGCTACAGACCAACTGAGCTGTGACACATCACTTTTATGGGGAACTGTATTTGGAAAAGAGGAAATGAAAACAGCTTTGTCTTTTTTAGTTTGACACTTATAGAGACTAACAAAGATATCAATAGTCTGAAATTGAAATAGGGAAGGGGGTTTGCCACCTAAAGAATTTTTTAAAAGGTGTGTGGCTTCCTGAAATCCAATTTTGTTCTCCTGTGGTGCCAAGATTATTCTGTTCCTGTCTCTTTAATGGATTAATCAGCAGCGTCATAATGCTGAAAATCTGTTTTTACATGCTTCAATTTAATTCCACTTGAATGATAAAATTAAGTGAATAAGGAGAAATATACCAGATACTCCCATTTTTTATTAGTCAGATATATACACACACACAGAGACAGCCCCTCTGGAAGTAATGCTGGCCCAGTAGCTTGCATTGTTCATCTCCTGCTGCAGCATGATTCTTTTCTGGTCAGCTTCTACAAATAAAGATTCAGACACAAGCTCTGAAATAAAACAGGAAAATATATCACTAAAGCCAACAGTCCTTCCTCTGAGATGTGTATTCCTAAGCTTTCACAGGATATTTACTTTGAAAACAGTGAGAGCTGTTGTGGCAGCTCTTTCATGACACAGGAGGCCAATCTTTTCATTTGATCTCAGGGATCTTCCATATGTAAAAGTTGTTTCCCTGATGTCACATCCAGATATGACTTCAGCATGTCCAGTAAAACAGTGATTCCCATCTCCCTTTCACATGAACAGACATCCAAGGGGACATTTTCCCACAGTTCAAATCCTTTCCACTGCGGTTCAAACCATTATACCTTCAATAATTTTGCAATGAACAATGGAACATAGACTGTTCAGGAATTTCAGTGACTTATTTTCTTGCAGTGAAGGAAATAAAGCAAATGGTTGATGTGAAACTGTAAAGAAGGTGACTAAATAGTCTGTGAGCCAGAAATCTTGAGAAAAGATACATACTGGGAGTTAATAATTTAAAATAAAGGTTTACGCTGCCATCGTGTTACATGTTACTATTACTCTAGTTCTAAAGTAACAGTGCTAATATAATTTCAAATGTTCCCCTTCTCCCCAGAAATCTACACGAAGGTCTGATTCTGGATCTGTAGAAAGTGTTGGTATTTATCAAGATTTTGATAAGAAACATAAAGCTCCCGGTGGAGACACAACAGGTGAGGAAACAATGTTTCAATACAGCCACTTACCTACCAGACAATTTAAGAAGTTATTCATTCTTGCCTTGGGTTGGACAATTTTTTAAATAAGGGCTGTTTAAAAAAGCAGTATGTATTTCTTTCTGCCATCTCCTGGCCACATGGAAAGCTTACACAGGACTTGTCCCTTATGTTTAGGTTCACCAGTAATTCCAGCAGCACATGCACTGAAAAAACCATGTCAGTACCTAATTCTTACCCAGGGCTCTAAGTGCTGCAGTGTTCCTGCATTCACTGACCTTTCTCCTCCCCTGTTTTTGAATTATCCCCTGTTTTGATCAGCAGATAACAGTGAGTACGATAAGCTCTGGGAGGTCAACACAACCAAGCCAGTGCCGAGAACTGTGAGGAGAAAATTCAACATAGACAGCTTTGTCTTCCACAAAGTGCTGGGGAAAGGAAGCTTTGGAAAGGTATGTGACAAACTGAGAGTTAAGGTGTCTGCCTGGCTTGATCTCTGCGATGGGATGGGCTGTTTGCTTCAACCAGAAAGGTCTCACAGCTTCTTGGGTCAGTAATCTTCTAACAGAATTGTGTGCAGACATCTTTGTCAAAGGCACTAGAAATTCATCAGCTGGATCTTGTGTAAACCCAAAGGTGATTCATGGCACCCAGCAGTTTGTCAGTGTTTAGTATTGAGGTAGAGAAATTGCTCTTTAATGCACCCAGTGCAAATGGATATTTTAGTTCTGTTCCCTCCACACAGAAACAGCCTCACAGTGCCCCAGTGCCATGGCAGGGGATGGTTGGGAGAGCAGTGGGACCTCCATGGGCTCTGCCCACTGCAGCTCTAGTGACAGACCAGGCTTTACATGGCTGCTGCTCATACACTCACAAGGCATTGACAGAAAAACTGCTGTGCCTGTGGTCCTTGAGCCCTATCTCTTCATCTGTGTCCAGCAGCTTCACTTTCCCAAACTTCCCTCATCTTTCCCATTTAAAGGTGTTTTTTAGTTGTCAGTGCACCTGCTCTGAACACCTTTGGCTTTCCTTCACTGACACATCAGCCCCAGTCTTTCCTACATGTGCTGTACTCTCATCTTTTTTTTTTTTTTTTTTTTTTTTTTTTTTTTTTTTTTTTTTTTTTTTTGGTAGGTTTTGCTTGCTGAGCTGAAAGGGAAGAATGAATTCTTTGCTGTCAAAGCTCTCAAAAAGGATGTGGTGCTAATTGATGATGACGTGGAATGTACCATGGTGGAAAAGAGGGTCCTTGCTCTTGCTTGGGAAAATCCATTTCTCACACATCTTTACTGCACATTTCAGACAAAGGTAAGAAAAATGTAAATGGTGACAGCAACAAAAGAGATTGAGCCTTTTAATGGATGCTGCTACCAGCAGTCAAATGAAAGTAATTTAGTGATGCAAGAATTAAATGTCCTTTTCCTGTGGTCTGTGCAATAATTCATGGGCCTAATGGAAAGTAAATATGAGTATGATGAAACATATCTTGATAAGGACAGAATAAAATCAGAAAAACATCTATGCAGTCTGGAATAAGAAGGAGTTTAAAGTCCTTGATCTGAGCTTTACCCTCAGTGAGAGGACAAGGATGACTGTCACAGGTGGAAATCAGGAAGTCTATTTAAGTGTGTATTAACTCTAGAAACCCACAGAACACAAGATCAGATATTTATATGTACAAGACCAGGCCACTTAACTCTGTAGGAGCTTCATGGGAGTGCATGAAACCAAAAATCCTTCAGGAGAAGAGAGAAGTGGCTGCTTGGTCCCCTGGAGGCACATTGGTACTTCATTTATGGTTGGATAGCATCAGTAATTGTTCCATTCTCTGGTTATGTGCAAAAGGATCATTTGTTCTTCATTATGGAGTTCCTGAATGGGGGAGATCTGATGTTCCACATCCAAGACAAGGGGCGTTTCGACCTCTACAGAGCCACGTGAGTCCTCAACCCTTCATTCCCCACCTCCAGCAATGATTTCATCTCTGGGTTTGTGGCTTCTAGTTCTGTGCCCCTCCTTAATTGCAGTCAGGTTTCAGTGGCTGATGGTTGAAAAGATTTTTGTAGGCACTGGTTGAATACAATGAATTTCACTTAATGATGTGAGGAGTTGTGTTTGGTTAATTTACTAACAGTGTGATGTGGTACTTTATGGGATGCTTGTTCCTAGAGGTGCAAAATAAATGGCACCATAAACCAGGACTGAAAAGGAAAAGGCACAGCTTCAGTGTACTTTAGGACAGTATTCTGATGGAAAAAAATGGAAAACAGCATGGGGGGAAAAAGTTTAACACTTACTGCTATTGCTAAATTGACATGATAGTATAAAAAACTACATTCCACGAGATGCTAATTAAATGGGTAAGCACTTTGTTTAGGAAATGCACTTGTGTCAGTTATCTGTGACTTAAGTTTTCAGCTCCAGTGATCTTTAAGGAATGCCAAATATTTTGTATTATTGTTACTTTAGCTATCATTTTTAGTTTGAGGTCAGTTTCTGCTTCTCTCATCCAAACCCATGGGCATTTTAATGGCATCATTGAAGGGGTGGCATGTAAACCTTAAAAAGGAACAGTGCAGAGTACTGGACCTATCTGTAAACTCCAGGAAAATGACATCTGTTATGGCACTGCACTAAGGATTCCTGACTAGATGGGATCACAAGAAGTTTGGCATCAACAGGGCCAGTTGTATAAGTCAGCACCCTTCCCACTCTCCCCAGCAAAAATGTGCATAAAGCCCCTCCAGCTTACCTGCATCCCAGCAAACACCTGTGCATCTGGCATCCTCTCTGGGTATATTCTGTACTATTTGGTTTGGACCAACACTCATCTTCTATACAGAAATAGAAAGAGTTTTGTATTTTTCCAATTTTAAAAAAATGCTTTTTAGGGCAGAGGGAAGCATTCTTTCAGATTTTCATTCATGTCCCCTAGACTATCCCCTCTTTTTTTTGAGGAGAGTGCCCCTGAAGTGATGGCACTTTTCAGTGTGTCTGTTGTGACCAGACAGGTGCAGAGGGAGACAGGTGAGGCCCAATTCTAACCTTGCCATTGGTGCCCAGTCCCTCCTGCAGCAATCCTGCAGGGCTGAGCTCCCAGCACCTCTTTCAAAAGGCACCTGCCTATCACTAAAACAACACAAGGACTGTTATTAGGGAGGAGGGAAGGGATGGTGTTCCCTGAGGGATGTGGGATGAAGCCTCACAGCAATCGCTGCCATGTCCCCTCTGCTGTTTGGTGTTGGACACTGCTGATGTGTGGTGAAGGGATTCACTTGCAGGTTACAGCATCTGGCTGCATAAACACAGAGATACTGGGATTTAAAGATGTGTGCAGTGCTTCTTACTCCATGAAAAGATGCCCACAGCATTATTTTGGCTGCCTGCATTGAATGTTGTAACTGAGCCAAGATTAAAATATGTTTTGGTCTTTTCAGGTTTTATGGAGCTGAAATTGTCTGTGGGCTGCAGTTTCTCCACAGCAAAGGCATTATTTATAGGTGAGTACCAGCTAACTCCAGGCTGGGACCTGGGAATTGTCTTAGCACTTGATAAATCTTTTAATTCCTGACTGATGTGACAAGCACAAGCTCTCTGTCAGAGATCTGACTGTAGTTCCAAGGCCGTTAACATGCCTGAGATGAATCTCTATTTGTGTGGTTTTTTTCCTTGGCAACTGGAATGATGGAATGGGATTTGTGTTACACAAAAGCAGTTTTGTTTCAGTTATTTTCAAACACTGCCTCCAAATCCTGAGTCTGTTTAGTGTGGAGGTGAAGGAGAGGCAACTTGAGCAAACCACCAAGGTGAAAGGTCCCTGCTTTTGCTTTCTGATGAAACAACATTGATGCTTCTGCCTCACAAGGCTGGAGCACCAAGGGCCAGACCCTGATCCACTGCTGGTGCTGGGAACTTCAGTCATCCAGGAGAAAAGACTGCCCTGTTCCCATGTGAAATTCCCTGCTCCATTTCAGCCCTTGGTAAGCAGAAAGGGCTGTTCAGTTTCTCTCCAGCCTGTCCTCCTTGGTATGTGCATTTGCAGCCAGATGGACAGAAAATGCAGCATGGTCAAAGGGAGGGAATGTAGCTTTTGGAAACTGCTGGGAAAAGAGCTCTTTCTTGGTTGAATGGTATTGTTCTGAGAAAAGACATGAATAGGACCCTTCACAGGCTGTGCCACAACACATGAACTTGTGCTGTAACCAGGAACAAGTCACAGGTACTGTTAAGAGCTGGGCAGGTTTCAAACAATCAAATTCCTGCCAAAGGCTCTCAGAATCCAACACAATCCTTCTTTTGAGCCCTGGAGCTGGTGCAGCACTGCTGTGTCAGCTCCTGGGGCATTAACTCACACCACCTTCCAGCAGCAACAGAAACTCTGGCTGTGCTTCTTGGATCTGAAAGCAAATGTGCCAGATTATAAGGTCACATTCTATATGTGCACCTCAGTCTCTTGCTTTGTTTGACAAGAGAGAATTCTTCCCTTGTCCCTTATGCCTTCAAAGCACAGAAGCTCCACTTTGGATGGATTGTGTTTATGGATGATTATTTTCTTGAAAAGCCTCTGGGTGTGCAGCTGGGGAGGTGTTTATCAGTGAAGAAACTGCATGCATCTGACTACAAAAACTACTTAAAACACAACATTTTTAAAACACCCTCTGCAGAGACCTAAAACTGGACAATGTGATGCTTGATAAAGACGGCCACATCAAAATAGCTGATTTTGGAATGTGCAAAGAAAACGTTGGTGGTGACAACAAGGCGAGCACTTTCTGTGGGACCCCCGACTACATCGCCCCCGAGGTCAGTGTGGCACACACAGACACTGCTGCCATGGATTCAGGGCCCTGATGGCACAAGAGCTGCTGTGATTTATCACCTTTGTAGACTAATAGCTCAGAAAAGTCCAATTAGAGGAAAAAAATCAGAGGAAAAAATTGTATCTGTGTTTTTTATAGAAGGTACTTGAGATTTTAAAATATTCTGTAGCTGTAAATTTTAAAAAAAGTGGGTTTGGAAAGTTAAAATGCTCAGTTTTTTAAGAGCTGGGGGTTAGGTGTAGCCAGCACACCCATGAGGCTCCTGCAGAATGAATCTATGTATGTGCACTGCAGCTGGAGAAGAGACTTGTGCCTGTGCAAACAACCTGAATTCAAAACAAAAGGAGCTTTTAAGGGCAATCTCACAGAGTTTAATTCTGTGTTAATTATTAAAAAAAAAAATGTGCAAAGCAGCTCAACTAAGGTATTTCACTTTTAAACCTATAAATTATGTCTAAGGCTTCTCCAGGAATCTACTTTGCATCACTACTTGCTTCTCCCTTCATCTTGTAAAGAAACTAGAGGATGTTTTTTAGGTCTATGGCTATTTAAAGTTAAGGGAGAAAATTTCTGAATGAGAGCAAAGAGCTGCCAATGGAGCTGGCCACACTCCCACAAAGAGCAGCCCAGGGTAAAACCACAGCTCTGCATCAGTGTCCACAATTTCCCAGAGAGACAGATTTTCATTTTTCCCCTAAGTGCTCTAAGTCATGAATGATTCTCTCTTGAAATACATCTGGTTTTTGGATTGCTGGTTCTTACCTCTCCCCTGTATTCCCTCAGATCCTGCAGGGTTTGAGGTACACCTTCTCTGTGGACTGGTGGTCGTTTGGGGTGCTGCTGTACGAGATGCTGATTGGCCAGTCCCCTTTCCACGGGGATGATGAAGATGAACTGTTTGAGTCAATCCGAGTGGACACCCCTCACTACCCACGCTGGATTACCAAGGAATCCAAGGATATATTAGAAAAGGTAGGACTGATGCTCAGCTTGGGGTTCTGGCACTGTCTCTGTGCAGGGAGAGACAGATCTCCTCACAAAGGAGCTGTTTATCAGCAAAGTTGCTCTCTCAAGGGGAAAGCCAGGTCAGATGCATTCCTAATGCTCTGTTTGCTGTCAGCACCCTTGGTTCTTTTAGCACCATACCTGTAATTCTTCCTCTAATGCTTTGTGCTGGGTGTCTGCTCTTGCAGCTCTTCGAAAGGGATCCAGCAAAACGACTTGGGGTCACTGGGAATATCAGAGAGCATCCTTTCTTCAAAACAATCAACTGGACAGTGCTAGAGAAGAGGGAGGTGGAGCCTCCCTTCAAGCCAAAAGTGGTACGTGGGTTGTTCTTTCTTCTTAGTAAACAGCAGCCCAGGGGTAAGGGGTGAATTCTCCACCTGCACAAAGGATCCTATTGCTATTTTCTCCTCACATTTTACAAATGAGAAAGTTGTGTATCCGTAAACCCATTGTTCTTGGATGGTTCACTTCCACACAGGTGCACTGCACTCCTTTGACTGCCCTGAGATCTTCCTGTCAAGACTGTCTTCCTATTGCTCTCAAGGAGCTTCTTTATTAATGAAACATTCAGGAAAACCAACAGATAGCTTTGATCTCCATTCCCCTCTGCATTAGAATGTTCAGTTCTTTGCAGTTTGCTTTTCTGAAATGCCACATGGGAGGAGCAGCAGTCCAGGCTGCTCAGCTGGTACCTGACTGCAAGCGCTCTGTGCAAGCATTAAATCTCTGCTGCTTTAAACTCACCCAAGGGGGCAAGAAGCAGCATTCTCTAAGGTACTGAACTTGGAATTAATCTACATGCCCAATGGTACCTGAAAAAACACCTACAGAGCAGACTGTAACTCAGTCTGTATCACAGTGGGATGCTGCTGCTTCAACTCACCTGGTTAAAAATCCACACCGGTGTTTCTCCAGCCTGTTACTGGAACAGGTGATATGGTCTGGAGGCAACATCTCTTTAAATGTTCTCTATGGAAGAGAGCTGTCCCCTCCAAACACACAAGGTTTTGTGTTGCTTGTTCCCAGAGAAGTAGGAAATCTGGAAACATAAAGATCCTACAAGCAGTAATCTCTGGGGGTTCAGAGTGTAAAACAGTTTCTAGTTACATGAACATTTATGAAAAATAAAACAGCTGCTACAAGGCATTGCTTTATTCTCTGAACAAGTACAGCCTGTAAAATGTTCTCAGGAATTTAAACATTTTGGTTAATGGCAAGAAATGCTGATCTGATGTGTAAGTTACTGCTGCATTACTTTTGTCAACAGATAATCTTTGGGTAACAACCCAGTGTTATCTCAAATCCAGGTGGTTCTTCTCCAAAGCAACCTGGGTTTCATTTTTTTGTTGGTTTCCAAATGACAATAAGAAAGGGCCCAGTTATAATCTTAACAGTCTTGTTAAAATAGGTTAAAATTGAGATTTTTTTTTTCTGTCTAAAGCAGGGGAGGGAAGGAGCTCAAAGACAAACTTCTCAATATTTTGCATTTAAGTAATTTGTTCTAAAAGAAAATATAAAGTTTGTCTTAAACTGTCTTTCTTCTCTAACACAGAAATCAGCAAGTGACTACAACAACTTTGACAGAGAATTTCTGAGTGAGAAGCCAAAACTGTCTTACAGCGACAAAAACCTGATTGAGTCCATGGATCAGTCTGCATTTGATGGATTTTCTTTCATTAACCCAAAATTTGAACAGATCTTGAACAAGTAAGTCTCTGAAGAGCTGGACTTGAAAGCAGAGTTACACATTACAAACCCAGACTCCCAAATGTTAATGCATTCCAACCACATTGATACTTCAGACTAATACACGGTAGTGTGATGAATTATGTCCAACTCCTGATTTATTGGCAGTGTTCTTATGCATGGTTGGGTTTAAGGTATGTGAATCATGTGCATTATTTTCTCTGTTTGGGAAAATGTAAATTCTGTTTGGTACTTGAATGTAATTATGTTTTATATATATATGTGTGTGTGCTGTATATTTTGCTTGAGAGAAGACATTGGGGAACAGAAGATGTCTTTTAAAAATGTGTTTGAGCCCTTGGTTCTTTTATTTGTCTTCAATTAAAAGAAAGTTTAATGTAACTTTCATTCATGTCTCTATGATTTTTAACAATATACAATTTAACTCCAGATGTCTTCAAACTACAGTGGAAAAAAAAATGCTTGGTCAGCCACTATCACTTTCAAAATATTTGTTGTTTTTGTGAATTAAACAAAATGAAGTGCCAGACAAAAGCAGAGATTCCTAGTGTAACACCAGCTGCTGTGGGAAACAGCTCAAGGGTGCTTTTGCTGAATAAATGCTACATCTTTATTCCAAGGCAGTCCAAGCACGAGACAAAGAGGCCTCAGCATCCCAGAGCAGCCCCATCCTGCCTGGGAATGTGGGGCTCTGCCACTAAATGCCACTTCCTGCCAACAGCCACAACAATCACAGCAGGACAGAACACAGGTTATAACTCTGGAGTTACTTGCTTGCTCTGCCTGAGGAATTAATTCTGTTCAGCTGCCAAATACAAAATCCTTCCAGTTTCATTTGCTTGTTTGTAACACAGCAGCTGTGGCTCCTCCTGCTTGCTGTTAGAAGGGCACAAAAAACAGATCCTGCTTTCTTGCAACACCTACTTCTGAATTTTGATTTTTAGCCATTAGTGAGAAAGAAAAACTAACATGATTACTGCAAGGCTCTTTCCAAAACCTTTGCCTTGCAGTCAGCTCATAAAATTCAAGAAGCAAGTTTCTGTATCTTCTAACACTATTGCAAATTATTTCATTTTCTCAACACTGAGCAGGCAGGAAAAAAATGTACATGTGTCAGTTCATCCAAGAGTTATGGAATGCTACAGAACTCGTAGGAGCACCCTGGAGCTTCTGGGTAGTTTCAGACTGTTAATCCTGCTGAAATAGTAGCAGAAAGTTTGTAGAGACTCAAAAAAAAGTACACTGCTGCCTTTGTTCTGCTCTTAAAGAACAGCTCCAGCTTATTGTTATAACTCAAGTAATGCCAGCATGACTCGGATGCCATCTGAGCCTGCAGCAGATTGAGGGTGGATGGGGCAGAACACAGCTGGCATTTCCAAACAGCCAGGGCTGGCCTGGTTTACCAACCCCAGTCCAAGGGGAACAGGCAGTGCCCTGTGAGGTGCTGCAGGGAGAGCAGGAACCTGCATTTTTTTCCCTTCACATAACAAACAGAGTCACTTCTGGTTTGCCATTTTTCACCAGAAAGTGATTCTGCTTTCCAGGGTGAGAGCTGGGCCCTTGCACCCCAGCAGAAACACATTTCTAGGTAAGAAGTTACAGATGTGGGTGCCAGCAGCAGTGGATATTTGCACACAAAGAAGCTGTTATGAACTATAAGTAGTAAATATTCCTTGAGAACACTGGTTCCCTGTACTCACCTGCTTTGCTCTGGAGTAACAAGTGCCAGATCTGCTCAAGAGGCTTCACACAGCAACTCTTCCAGCTGGACTGATGTACCAGGAGCATCTCCTGCTGCCACAGCTGTGCCTGACTGCATTGGTGACACAGGGGCACAGATCCCTGCCCCTGCACAGGGCCTTGCCCTGCTCCTCTGTTACCTCCTGACAGCACAGGCACAAAAACTCCACAGCCTGGAGAGCTCCTCCACCTCCTCTGCAGATCTGCTGTACCCAGGGCCACCTGTGAGCACCATCCGGGTTCACTCACCCATCTGCTCTGGGTCATCCTCATACTACAGGAACTTTTCAGCTATTAAAGGATTTTGTCCAGAAAGCAGCCTAAAAACTCTAAAACAAAGAAGTTACCTGCTCCCCAAACAGAAATACAGAGTGGAGTTAAAAAATGATGAAAACACTCCTCCCACCTAGCAGAGAAGAGACAAGTGGCAACCACCTGGGGGGCTGCAATCAGCAAGACATGAAAATGTGAGTACATAATTCTAAAAGCACAAAGCAGTAATTAATTTTGTCCTTGTCATTCTGAAGGATAAGAACCCCTGCAAATTTAATGCCCTCCAGCTGCCCTCTGCGTACAAACTTGTGCTGACAGGCAGCATTTGGCTGTTGGTTTTCAGCTTTCTCTCAACACCAGCAGCATGTTCATGACAATGTAAGAACAGTGTAGTTCTGAGAGGATGGAGTAGACCTTAATCCCAGTGACCAGGTAAAGCCAATAAAGTCTCACCTTTCTCCTCCACTGTGTGCAAATCCTGCTGTGCATTTATTTAATCAGTTCTTCCAACTTCTTCCTCCATTATTGAGTTTCCTACTTAAATCATAGTTATTTGTCACAGTAAAGCAACCCCAGGGTGAATTAATTTAATCCTTACTTTTATATCTGTGCTCTCTAAACCCAGTTTGTGGAGGCTGTGAAACCCTGCTGAGGCTCAGGGACACTCACCTGGCCCTTCAGCCACTGGAAATGGAGATGGAAAGAAACACAGATCAGTGCACTTTGGAGCATTTGATCTTTATTATTTGGATCAAAGGTCAAATGATTACATTTGTCTGAAAGATTACAACAAAGGCCAACGATGTAAGAAAGGACAGTTTAATCCCAGTGGAGAGACTGCATCTGAGCCAGGCACACACAGAACAGAGGCAGTCAAAGGGTACAAACACAGGACAAGGACAAGGGATTTCCCCTCCCCTGTCAGTGACTGTTCTGTCAGGAGTGGGGCACAGACACTTTTAGAAAGTGACAATTCACTGCAATTCCTAACTGTGCCTGCCCAGAACAGCAGTTAGGGTTACACTCTGGAAGAACCCTTCACTCCAAATGTACATTCAGCTCAAATCTACATTCATCTTCTACACCTGCTCTCTCCAGCCAGGCTCAGAAGCAGTCACTGATTTAGTACCTTCCTAACGCAGAACCAGTAACTTCATTTTTTTTTTTTTCTCTTCAAGTATCAGCACAATAGTTTATTTACACTTGTATACAACTCTTTTTACTGAACACCCATTGTAGTAAAACACTCATCACAGTATATTTGAAAGCAGGCTATAAAAATACCTACTGTACATAGAACACAGAGCCTCAAGGATGTTACAGCACCTCTGACAGATCAGAGAGGTAAAACAAAGGGGGAGAGGAAACACCTCAAGCCCTGCCAGCAGAGAGAAGCAGCCCCTGGGCTCAGCTCTCATGGAAGGAAACATTTCTGCCCACATTTCTTCAGCTGGGTCTGAGCTCACAATCTGCCAGTAAAATCCCACTTTTCTAATGCAGCCTGCTGGGAATTTTACAGATAAATCCTGACATTCTCACTGTAAAAACTGTTTAACCACCCCTCCTGTCCCAGCAGAGGAGCAAGGGCTGCCTGGGGCACAGCCCAGCTTTCCCACACCACAGTGGGAGGGGAAATCTCTCCTTCAGTTGTGGCACAAAGGTGGCCTTGTTAACCACACATCAATAAATTCACTCCTCTGAGCAGCGCCAGGCAGGGTCTCTCCTCACCCCACAACTATGGGCACAGCTGAATTAATAAAGGTCTGAAATGGCATTACCATAACACACACACACACAAAGCTTTAGACAGCAGCGCTTGAAGCAAGTGTTCCTGGTCATTCTGCACCCTACACATTTCTCCTCTGAAACAGAACCCACTATGGCTTACTTCCAGGGCTGAATATATTGCTGAATTTAGCTTACTAAAAAAAAAAAAAAATAAAAATCACAACAGCAGCACATTATTTTATAAACCCTGCACAAACAAAAGACAATTTAGCCCTTGCGTGCGAAACTATGTTACCAGGGCCTGGTATTTCACACAGGAATTCAGGAAAGAAAAAAAAAAATCCAAAACAACAAAACAACCCCAACAATTCACATGGTAAAAGCTCAATTAATTGGAGAGAATCTTTAGAAAAAACACAGTTCAGCTACCAAAGAATAGTTCTCCTCATTTCAGAGCTAGAGCCAGCAGCAGTGCTGGCAGCTCACTTCAGTTGTCTGGTAACACACATACAAAATACACTTTGATTTAGTACAGTTAAAAGGTTGTGACCTTGACAGACACAGAAAATTCCATTTTTAGCACTGGAGTTTCACTAGGCATAAAAAAGCAACGAAGACTTGGGATGATGGAAGGTGCTTAAAAACAATACAAAGAAACCCCAAGGCAGGTGTGCCACGTTAAAACTTATTTCAGAATTTACCTGTTGTTTTTGTTGCATGAGCTGTTAGAATGGTTAAACTCACCTAACCTTTCTGTACTGTTTCCTGGTGTACGTATTAAATGTGGCTATAAAAGAGAAACATATACTTTTATGTTGAAATCCATTCCAAAAATTCTCTAAAAATATAATGACAACACTAACAAGACAAGCAGCTTTTCCAGCCCTTGACAGGCTGAATCCTTTTCTCCTCCCTTCCAGACTGAGAAAAACTGCTCATCCCCTCCCATAACTGCAGCAGAAGGACGTGTCTCTCTCCATCTTCTCTCCTGATGCATTCCCCAGCTGTCACTCACACTCACATCCCCCACTGCCCTCCAAAAAACACCTGGAAAGTGTTAAAATCTTGCTAAAACAGCAGAATTTTGCAGGTAGCAAATCCAGCTTTAATGCTTTGATTTTTCCAAAGGGAGCAACATCTCCCTTGTGAATTTCAGAAAAAAATTTAAGTTTTGGTTGGCAAACCAAAGTTCAATTTAAAACATAGGACAATTCTCAGAGCTGATGGGCTTTCCCCATTTAAAGCAGCTTTGCAACATGAAGCCTCCAGTGCTCAAAATGTAGAATTTTGCCCATGTTAAACATGCCATCAAAAAACCTCTAATTCTAAGCAATCATTCACAGTAAAAATAAGAGAACTCTTAGGAAAAAACACAAAAGAAAATAGTTAAAATCTGACAGCAAAATCAACACGGGCAATTAACCACCTTACATTATCCACAGACAAACAGTAAAAACCCAGTGAAACGGCACGAATTTACATAAGAAAAATCTAAAACCAACACTGCTCTGCTTGCCACAATCATACCTTTTGAGTCATCCACAAGTTTTGTCCAAAGAAGAGGAGTCACATTCGAAATGTCTCGAGGGGAAGGGGAGGCACGTCCATCCCACCCCACTCCGACACCGCCGGGCCCTGAGCTGCTGGAGGAAGGGCTGCCACCCCCGGAGCTGCAGCTATAGGTGGGTGGGGACTGTCCTCAAAGCTTCTTCTCTCGACCTGTTCACACCTACATTCTGCAAATTTCAAGAGAAAAAGAAAAAAAAAATTAAAGCAAAGGTATCACAGATAGCCACAGGTTTTGCTCAGCACACAACTGTGACACGACACAGAAGGTGAGCAAGTTGTAAGGCTTATTTCCTCAAAATGCTCTGTAAAACATTTTAGTTTTACAGAGCAAAGGAAAGGTCCCAGTCCCTGAGCAGGAGTCAGAACCAGGCTTGGACCTCGTCCCAGTGCCAGGAGCTTTACAGAGCCCCTCAGACACCCAAAAGCAAGATCTCTGCTGCCAGTGAAATGCATCCCTCAGATTGTATCACAGCAGGTCTGGCAGGACAGCTGGTCCCTGTACACCGTGTGCAGGTCTCAGTGTTACAGCTTTTAAAGCCTTTTTTCCCTTTAACCACGTTTTTCTAACCCACTGTCTCTCCCAGTCCTTATGCATGTAGTGTAAGGAAAAACAGAACCCTGCAAAGGCCACAAACCACACAGGAATCAACAAAATGTTGAGGAAGGGAAGCCTCCCTCTCCTTGTTCCAAGCACACTCCAGGAAATAATTCCTTAACACCAACAGCCATAAAGCCAATCCTGATCCTATCTGTGAGCAGCCAAATCACTGCAAGAACTCTGAATAACTCCCTGAAGAGCTAGTAACATCAAGTGTTCCCTAAAGAGCTGGTAACATAACGTTTAAATGCACTTTGGGATACACATGGCATGTGGCAGATGTCACACTGACATCAGGGAATGCTCCAGTGGTTTTATAACCACATTTATTAGAGTTTACATTCAAAACCAGTCTCTCAAGTCCAACTCTGGGGAAAGGAGAGCCCCACGAACACACAGTGAATACATTCAGACACACAACTCCATCAGTCAAAACTCATCAACTCAAAAAGCAATTCAATCCCCTCCTCAAGCCCAGTTTCTAGATTTTCAGCCATTTTTTATGAAAGCTGGATATAAACAAGCAGCACCAGATTCTCTTTGGAGGCTGAATTCTGCCAACATTGCTCTGCCCTTACCAGTTCTACATCCACATCAGCCCCTCCTTTGTCACCAGCCTTCAAGCCTTGGGTAAATCCCCATTTTTCCACCATAAACACCATGCCAAGGTTTCTGGGAACAAACACAGAGCAAATGCTGCTGGACAGAGTTGTCCAAGTACTGGAAATCTCTGCACCCACCAGCACACAGCCTGACCCACTCTTACATCTCTTTGAAGGAAAGCAAAGCAAAGCAGCAACCCTATTGCAAAAAGAAGCTTCTACAAGCAGCACCTCTTCTGCACCAAGAAGAAAGCATCAGAAGGCATCAGTATGTGCTAAGAACATGAGGAGTTGGCAAAACAAGTCATATTCTGCATAGTTATGAGGAAAAAAAATACAACAAACCAACAGAGCATGCTGGCAATTTGGTGTGTTTGTGTTTTTCTTAGCAACTGAAGCAACATACCCAGAATTTCCCTGGGACTGCAGAGAGGTCTCCCCAGGCATTCCCAGAATACTAGCTGAAATCTTTTAAGCTGAACATCTGATGTTGATTCAAAGAAAATTAAATGGAGCATGAAATGGAGCATCAAAATGCAAGAATCCAGAGGTACTGGAAATTAGTCCACAAGCAGCAAGAGCTAGACAGCTCAAACATGAAGCTGAAAGGAAATGAGGTTATTAAGGCAAGGCAGAAGATACAGTTTAATTCAGTCAGTAAGAGGTACTGGATAAAAGCAGCATTCTAACAATTAAGACAGACCCAAAGGGAATATTGATAAGCAGGCAAGAAAGCTGAAAGCAAAAAAAGCTTGAATTTGAGTAAACACGAACAGGCTGTGGAAGTAAAGAGTGCTGAACTGTCACACTGAAGGAAGAAAAGTGGGATAAACCCTGATAAACTCTCCCAAGGGCTTATTAAACAAACAGAGCAGCCAGCAGCAAGACCAGATGAACAGGGGCTTAGAAAGGAACCAATACCCTCATTAACTGTAAGGGGGTTCCTACTGACAGGAATGCCATTAGATGAGATGATGGCAGCAGGGTTGTCCCCACTTTCAGAACAGCCATGGGCACTGTGAGGGAAAAGCCATGCAGCAAGGACACTGCTGCTGCTTGGAAAGGTGACAGAGGTTTCAGCCTTACTTTTGGGACCAGAGTCCCTGCAACTGCCTGGCACTAAAGCACACCTGGACAAACCACCACACTGGGAACAGCCCCACAGCAGCAGCAACACAGTCTGGAGAGCCTGGGAAACGCAGGAGGAGGAATAAAAACCACACACCTTTCCCAAATACTCCTTCTGCCAAGACATACACCCTCCTCCCTGGCCAGCCCCAGCAGGAGCTTGCTGCTTCCAGAGCCTGCTCTCCAAGGCAGGAGCAGTCTGACCCTGCCTTGCACAAGAGTCCACCTCATCCAGTCCTTCCTGGAAAGACTCAAAGTACACAGATCAACTCAGATTAACTCAAATACTCTCCTATACCACTGCTGCTGTTCTCATCATGCCTTTGTATAGTTTTTTTCCTATAGGACAGTGTCCCCCACCAAAGTGCTGTGGGTCTCCAGCAGGAGAGGCCCTGGTTTTGGCTTTACTTTGACTCAGCTACACGTGATCCTCACAGCAAAACAGGAAGATCTTACAGAAAGGCTCCTGCAGGCAAAAGGAGGAACCTCTGGAGACGACAACCAGCACAGGCATAAACACAGAAATAAACAGCACAGCATAAACATCCAGCACGCTATCAGCCAGCTTCCCTTCAGCAAGCTGTGCCATGAACCACTGCTGACACCTCCCATCCAGCATCAGGCCCCCCTTTTACTGTCAAATCAAGGGCTGTGAGCAATCCTGCAGTAAGAGGAGACCCCTTAGAGCATTCTGCTTTTAAATATCCACTCTGTTGTACACACCAGCACAGTGAGTGCTGTGCTCAGCAGAGATCAACATGCAGACACAGTCCAGGAAATCCAGCTGGCAGCAGCTGGGCAGGAATGGAGGGTCCTGGGTGCTCCTGCTGCTTCCCTTTCCTCTGCAACCTCCACCCAGCCACAGACCAAGCAAACTTTGCTTTCCTCTCCAGCCAAGCTCCTGCTCCTGTCATCCTCTCCCTCAATTTTCTCTGACAGCCCAAGCCATCCTTTGTCTAGCAGCAAAACTCAGTTTTTCCGCAGCAGATGCCTGTACAGATTCTGGCTCTGTTAGAAATGCAATGCATTTAATTTCATTTGGATGGTATTTCCTCAGCTGTGGCCTGTGGAGGTGACAGCACTCCAAGCTGTCTCCCTGTGGCTCCTCAGTACCTGGCCATGGCCAGCATCCCTGTGATCCCTCAGGAATGTCACCTCAGCTGTCAGGTAAGAGCAAGTGGACTCGTTGTGTGCAAGGGAGTACAAGCAGGCTCAGGAGCTCCTCTGGGACACCTTTCACAGCAAAGCTCATGCCCAGACCCTGGAGCAATTCAACACAGAAAAGTGACCAACCATTCCTACATCACAGTCATGACAACAACAGGAAAATGATCCAGGTTCTCCCAATTTCACCCCAGTGGTTTAACTAAACACCACAGTTACCTGGTTATGGCAAACATTCCCAATTGCTATAAACTTCTGAAGACTTCAGTACAATTTTAGAAGTGCAGATATGTAACATGTTTTTTTCCAAAATCTTGGTTTGGGAAAAACCTACCACCTGAGAAAGCTAACAGATAAAAGCATTCCACAACCTACAGTCCTGCTTACTGTCACTACTAAAAGACCCCCTCAGAAAACAGTTCTGAGGCTCAGTGTTTTTCTGCCTTTCCCTGCCTCAGTGCCACCTGCTCCATGGCACAGGTGCTTCCCACAGAACACCATGGGAAAGGCCCCATATCTCCCACAGCCTGCAGCCTCATCTCTCCTGCAAGAGGTTTTCCTGTCATACAGTTTGGGATTCGTGCCCTGCTGGTTTGAGATCTGCATCAACTGGAGGCCATGACCCAGCTACAAAATCCTCTGCATCACTCTGCTTTGCTGTTCTGGAATGGTCAGCACTGCTTATTGGAGCCCACATAAAATCTTGGTGCAGAGCAGCTGGGGCAGAGCTGTACATGCTCCATCACCCACATCCACACAAAGCAGGAAAAGAGGGAATTTTAAATCCCTTTTGCCCACGGGCAAACCCTAAAGCCTGGTTAATGCAGAACACCTGTTAACAAAAGTTGTGTATTAAAAACATCTATATACATTCCTGCTCTTTTAATAATTGTTCTGGAACTAAGTGAAAACTTGCTCCCCTGCTCCAACAGCACATCATTAATTAGCTCATGTAGAGCACTAGTGCTGTGGATCACTGGGATTAGGGATTTACAGTAATTATGGTTGTTATTTTACACTACATGGCAGTCCAATCACTCCCAAGGGCCCTGAAACAGATAATAGTGGTGCTCTGCTGGGCAAAACAAATCTTGGCTTTTCTTATCTCACACAGGATGTTGTGTTTCATGGCTTTCATAAATACACTGCACCTAACACTAAATGATTGCTGGCTGTTACAATAAAGCTTAATCCTCCAGGATGTTTAAATTACAGCAATTTACAAAACCAGCATTCCAGTGAGAGCCGATCAAGTTTGATAACTCACCCACAATAAATTGGCCAGTGCAACAATTTTATTGTTATTTGATAATTTTTTTTCAAGTCATGTGCTGTACAAACATTTGCTTTGGGTTATGAGTTTGATTTGGGTGTGGCTAATTTTTTTTTTTTATTATTACTTCAAAGTGATTGGAATGATTAGTTTTTCAATTTATTTTGAAGTAGCAGGACGAAAACAGCACCCCAAGGTCAATAGCTGGTCAGCTCACGGGATTCAGTGATGAGCAGGGACTGTTACAAGAGCGTCCTCGGTAGGTCTGGAAATGTTTACATTCTGTATAATAATAAAAATACAGACAATATTTATCATGCAGCAGTAAGACCAACAAAAACCACCAATCAGGTCCCTTCACAAGCACACAGCTGGGTTGATTGAGAAGCAGAGATGATTTCAGCCCCCCACACCCCAAGAATGCAGCAGACTGAGAGCTGGTTGCTGTCCCAGAATGACACAGCACGAAAATGTATTTACAGTAATAAAAATAAAAGCTTTTAAAATTTTCACAGTCCTCTGAGGAGCAATTAAATACAGCCCCCTTGCTGACAGCACTAAATAAAGCTCAAGTCAGTCACATTTAGCAGGAAGTCTTTTACAGGCCTAAATAGGAATCCACCTTATGTGCTTCAGCATACATACATACATACACATCTTCTCACTGAGAAACTTTCAGTGCTTCACTGAATATCCCACAGGCTTCTGTGCCAAAAGAAGGCTTTTAACATGTGTTTGTGTTATAGGCAATGTAAAACCTTAACAAAATAGAAAGCATGTTCTCAGACACCTTAACCATTCAAGGCTGATCACACCACCTAGCTCTCACCTCCTCTTGCAGAGGCTGCAGAAAAACAATGACATTCAGTGCAGCACTCAGTTATTCAAAACCAAATGAAACCAAGACCCCAGTGCAGCCAAACACATCAGGAATCACATCTGCTATGGCACCACCTCCTGCAAGCCCCAAAGCCTGTGCAATTGGTATTCTCCCTCCTATCCAGAGAGCAGACCATGATAAACTGCTCTGAAGCGCCTTACAAGATCCATTTTAGGCCAAATCATTGCCAATTCCTCAAACTTCATGCTGATGGGTTTCATTAGTCTTGCTTGTTCCTCTCTGTGGTAAGCCAGCTCACCTTGCAGTAACACCTCCCTCCCCCATGTCCCCCAACAAAATAAAAAAGGAGATCTGGTTTGAGTAATCTCCTTTCTGTCATGCACCAACTAAGCCAAATGTGCAAAGCAGACATTTCACCCCAGCACTTGTTTCCTGGCCCACAGAAGGGACCCAACAACAACTAAAGCAATTCCCCTGAATTATTTTCTGTAAAGGACTATAGACTCCTTCATTGGAAAAGGTCAGAACTTGAGCCACTACAATGCTGACAAGCACAAAGCTTCAATCTGCTCCAGACAAATCACCATGGTACTCTGAGGTTCACACACACCACAAACAAACGCCCCAGAGCCTTGCCTGCATTTCTGCCATGTGAAAATAGACATTTTCAGCTGAGCCCAAAGGGAGGGCACTGTTCTGAAGCACAAACTACAAGTGACTGGTGGGTCACAGAACAGCACACTGGGCAATTCTCAATCCAATAGTTTCATTGTTTTAACAATGCTGCTGTGTGATACTGTATTTAATTAAATGCTTTGACTTCAATAGACTACTTGAAAACTTAATTTTACAGAAGTAATTAACATTTTCGTAGGTGATATAAATGAAAGCTTTTGAAATTTTCACAGTCCTCTGAGCAGCAATTAAATGCAGACAGGATCAACTTAGTCCTGAACAATATAACACCATCTATGTTCACCAGGCTGGGTTTCCTTTGAGGCAGGGGGAGAAGAGAATTTGAGGAGCTTTTAGGAAAATGCCACTACTCTTGTTTTTCTTATAAAATTCATTCACTCAATTTTTTTCTGGTCAAATCAGTCTTGCGTCTTTGAGCCCTCTGCAATGGAAGTGTCTCCATGATCCTCTATGTGCACCTGAACAGAGCCACCCCACAGCAGTGCCAGCATGGCCACATCACCTGCTAGACATGTGGAGAGTGACTTGGCATTCAGGCAGAGCTTTCCCCCTTGAAATAAACCCCTTCAGTTAGAGGACTGGCATTTTCAGCAACATTTTAGCAAGCTGCAAATTCACCACTGATGTGTTGATCAGCCAAACTAAAGATGGTCATCTACATAATTTAACACAAATAACTACTGGTCTAAGACACCCTCGTGGATTTTCACTGTGCTTCTTCAGCTTTAGGTACTGTCAAAACACAGATTGGATTTCCTAAACATGACAAATCAAACTAAGATACAAAATGGCAAAGCAGAACGACAAAGCAGGGAAAGGAAGAGAGAGGAAATAATGTAATGCAGTTGTTGAAGAGAAAACGCCCAAAAGTCAGTATTTTCAGAACTTGCAATACCCAGGTCATTAAAATAAAGCTTCTTTGCAGAAGAATTCAGCAAAGAATTCTGTCATGAATTCTGCACAAAAGTGAACCCTCAGTTACAAAAGGCACTTTATGTCACTTGCCTTGTTTAAAC
This sequence comes from Pycnonotus jocosus, assembly GCA_013400435.1. Classification (NCBI taxonomy): domain Eukaryota; kingdom Metazoa; phylum Chordata; class Aves; order Passeriformes; family Pycnonotidae; genus Pycnonotus; species Pycnonotus jocosus. The sequence continues at coordinate 28,327 of VWYP01002985.1, read as the reverse complement.
ACACACATAAAACCTAATTTCTCACTATATTCCTCCTTTTCACCATAAACTGTTGCTCTGAAAACCACCAAACACAACCCTTTTTTCTCCTGTTATCCAACTGACTTCCAATTCCCCAGGCATGGCACTGCTCCTAAACTCAGCACGGAATCAGTGCCACACCTGGTGGCACAAGCCTGAGGATCTGCAAGGGAACCAGAGAGCTTTAACCATGACACACTTCACACAGCTTTGATGATAAAGCAAAGGAAGAGTTCGGCACAAGCAGCAGAATCAGCCTGAGCTCAGGTGGGCACTGAGGAGCACAGAGAACCTGACACAGGCAGGGCACAGAGCTGCCGTGGGCTGAGATCTTCTCTGCACTTACATTGTACAAACATGCTCAATTTCCTTCCCCCGGCAGTCCTGCTGCTTCCCGAACTCTAGTCTTCCTCTCCAGCTTTGGCTTAAAACACAGGTGACATCATCAATTCCTCTCTTTCACACAGCAGCGACCACAGCGATGACAAAGCTGATGATTTCTCTCCCCAGAGTAAGAGTGGCATTCACAACACAACTGTGACTACACCTATTTCTGCTGAGTGGCAAAGCCTGGCAGAACTTTATACAGCTTTTAGCCTGACACCACACACTCAGACTCTCATTTCTCAAACTATTCCAGCTAGAACTCACACATCAGATAAATTCGGTCAATAAAAAATTTGCTCCCCCCTCACAGTAAACCAGTAGCAAAACTTCATATGTAAAATAAAATACACTCAGCTGAGTTGGCAAATCAATTCTAGCCACAAGGACAATGGAAATCAGCTCAGACAGTGCATTACATCAAATTCTCCAATCTGAAAAATATTCTTACCTCAGGTTTATCTCTGTGTGTGTTTACAGCTTCGACATTCAGAAATATAGATTCTACTTTACATCCTGTTGATAGAAAACACATTTTAGATACATCTGCTTTGAAAGTTAAGTTATAATAAAGATGCAATCTAATTTTGAGATGGTGAAGGTTAATCACTTTCCCCTTCTGATTTATGCCAGAATTGCCTGAATTCTGAAGAGCTAAAGCTACAGAAATTAATCTGTTCCACCTGGATGAATATTATTGTCAATCTGATAATCAACCTCCTCAGCTTAGCTTTAGCATTATTCTCTTTGAAAAAAAAAATCTTTTTTTTTTTTTTAAACATACAGGAACATTCAGTGAGAAAGTTTTTATTTGTAACTTTTTGTGTTTTAAGCATTCTGGACTTTTGTCTTACGTAAAATTCTAAGAAGATAAATGTTGTTCTCATTTCTTAAACACAAAAACAACTACAAGAAGGTACAGTGTGTTGTCAGCAACCCCCATTCCTCTATAAGTGCAAAATGGTTTTAACCCCAAGCTAAACAGAACTTCAAAGGTGACTCCTGAAAAGGAACTTCTGCTTTACCTTCAAAAATTCAAAACACCAGTGAGACAAGAAAAATTAAGCAGTGAGAAGAAACAACTATTTCCCAGGTAGAAAGATATAATTACTCCATACACCATGGCCACAGCACTTTAAGCAACCTCTGATTGCCAAACCCTGGCTTATCTCACACAAACATGACTTAGTAGTTACCACTACTCTACACCATTAACAGTCACTTCCTCTGACACACCAGAGTCCATCCTCTATCACAAGCAGGTTTCCAGATTTTTCTCCTGATTTATTCCCTGAAATCGTAACACACTCCATAGAATTGCTACATGATAGAAAAAGGGGATTTCCTTAGAAATCCCACTGCACTTTAAAAAAATAAAAATAAATCAATAAGGCCAGTATTTGCCTTCCCTTTGGGAAGCCTACCCTGATAAAGCCCATTTGTCAGGAAGACTGTGAGCAAACACTGCAAGAGAGCCAGAACTCAGAGAAATAGTGAACCATGGAACAGATTGTAAGGAGGAAAACCACACATCTCCCACTGGAGCAGGATCCTTACTCATCCTTCTGTCCACAGATTCACTGTCAGCCTTGAGACCAAGCCAAGACAAACTCTGAGCCTTGCTCTGGCCACTGCCCAGGACTGTTACACAGCAGACACTTCAGAGACCTCTCAGTCCTTGCCACAAGCAGAGTTTAAAATCCAAAGAGAGCCTTGCTCCATGGTAATTACCATGTGCATACTCCCAGCTCATTTTTAATTACTGATGAGCAAGTTCATACCTACAGCAAGCTGCAGTTTGTCTTTCCATAGACCACCACTGTCCTGGACTGCTGGGTAAAGCTCTCACCCACCCTGATCCAACTGTCAGGCTGTAACAGATGTTCCTCTACTGCAGATCAGACTCTTAAGGCGGGAATAATTCTCCTCTCCAACACCAGGAAGAGCACAGCCCTGGTGCAGGCATTTCCCCAGAACAGGCTTAGCTGGGAGGTATCAAACACATCAGGTCTGATCCTGCATCCTGCCCGGCTGAAGCCAAGTGACACATCAGCCTGGAGCAGAGCCATCGATCAGAACTGCAGAAATTATTGACACACTCCTTGTGTTTTCAGATGGCTAACTCCAAAAAGTAGGTTGGCTGAAATGTGCTCATCAGATATACACATCAAACACCTTAAAAAAGGACAATGGCATTTCTCTCCCTCAAGTCAGAAGGGCAAGGACAGCATTTTGTACCACTTTGTTTCCTTCCTCTCCTAGTGTGTGAGCAAACTCTGCAAACACCCACACCCTCTTAAAATTTATGAACAGTCACCCAACTTTCCTCTCCCCACAAAGAAGAAAGAAAAACAGCAACCACCCCCCCCCCCCCCAAAAAAAAAAATCACCAGAGAACCCCGCCAAAGAACAAAGAGAACCCCAAAACAAAGCCTTGCTGTGGAAAGCAGGCAGAGTCTAGCAGGTCAGAAGAAGGCAGTTTTAAAAAGCCTAAGTTTAAAAAGCCAAGTGAATCTTTATTTTCAAAACCCCAGCTTGTCATGCAAGGCTGGGAACACCAGATGTCACCACAGCACAGGCTCTCGTTCCTGTAGGAGGACACTGCAACCAAATGACAAACATCTCCTCAGATTTCCCAGTGTAGCAGCTACTTTGTTTCATAATATTCTTTGTTTCAACTTCATTTGAAACTTAACAAAAAAAAAAAGTACAAATCTGAACCGCTCTTTTCTAGAGCCCATAATCAAAGACAGCTTCCAATTAATGACTGAGCCAACATTTTTGGGCAACACATTTTTCCTAATAAGCTATGCAGATAATTCTCTCCCTGAGATGCTCTTCTGAATTGGGATATCAGCAGACACGACACAGCCATCACTTAACGACCACGAACAGCAAGCACACACTAACCTGAGGTGGGAACACACACAAAACTCCATCAGCAATCAGCCTAAAGCCCAGGCAGGGCACACAGTAACCCACACCCCACACTGCCCACAGAGCCAAGCATCAGGAACAGCTGACAAACAAATGCCTACATCAACAAACAAGGTGAGTTCACGGGGTACTTCCACAGTCCATGGAAAAAAAGATTTCAGGAAAAGAGAATGAAGATATTTAAGGCCAAGGGAACACACTCTGCAAGATGATAAACCTATACAAATGCAAATTTGCCTTTCTTCTGAAAAGCAATACCCTCCAATACATCAATAAAAACTCTGATCTTGCTGTAGCAGATGTGTAAATGCATGGGTTTGCCAGAAGAATTAGTGAAATAGAGTATGAACTGAGCACAAAAGTGCCCCCTTCAGCAGCTACAGCCACTGGTGGTTTCAGGCCTTCAGCAACACGTAAGTGTTCCCTGGCACAAGGCAAAAAAGGGTAATCCAGAGAATTCATTTATTCCAGCACAGCTCTGCAGGCATACATGCAATGTCAAACCTAACTATTTATGAACAACATAAAGAGTGTTTTAAACACTTCACCACTTCTCCTGAAGACAGAGACATATAGCCAGATATATACATTAAATATACATAACTGCACTTACCATAAGCCACCGGGGTTAGCTTTAAGACAGTATGCAGAGGGCACTTCAGGTAGGGCAGTTGTTCTGAGAAATCAAACCACAAATTACACATGAAATACACGTTACAAGTGACTTTTCTGTTATGTTTCAGGTCAACAACTTGGATGACTTTTTACCTAACAGTCTATCTGTTTTCCTAGCACACAACAGAGATGCTAATCAGAGCAAAAAACAAATATCACAGTATTTCAGGTGAGGAGCACCTCAATAACAGCAACTGACCCTCATGTGAAACCTGGCAAATAGAAAAAAATACATTTGGGCACTTGCCTAGCAAAAGCAGCTTCTGATGGTATAACAAATTGTTAGAATTTACTGTTTGAAACCTTAAGCAGTAAATTTTTAAAAAATCAGACTGTTTGTGATGTATCAAGGAAGACTTACCTGCGGGCTTGTCAAGGAAATATGCAAGCAAACAGCGCATGACAGCTTGGTGACAAATGACAAGCACATTTTCCTGCCTTTCAAGCTCCATAATTACCGGCTCCAGCCTCTGAACAAGATCTTCATAGGACTGGGTGGGGAGGAGAAACACAGAGCACATTAAAAAGGGAAAGCTCTTTGAACAGAGCTCTATATGTTTATAGAGGGGCTCTTACTTTCATATTAGTCATCTTCTAAACGTTATTTAGTGCACAAATACTGCAGAAATAATTTCCATTAAACTAAGAACACAGTTCAGACCTGAGCATACACATAACACATTTTATTATACACATAACAAAACATATCTCTCTCATGGAAAAGTTTTATTGAATTAGCCACTTTGATCAAGAATTTCCACAGAATTCCTAGGATTTAATTCACATCTACAAACGTGAGGCTTGCATGTTATTTTCCATAGCTCATCTTCAAAAGCATCTCTCTTCCAAGCCCAAATCTAGGAAGCCCAGCCAACAGTTAGCATGCAAAGAGTTCACAAAGCCTGACTTGTTCAGGCTGCCCTTTCAAAACAAGCTGTGGGCATGTTGGAATGGCCTGGTGATGGCAGCCACCATCCCACCAACAGTCAGCACAAGGACTTGCTGGTGATCTGTCCTGCACAGGGAATTGCTGCTGCAGGTGAACAGCAGGGCTCCTGTATGGACATGACTGAACTGAATTTCACATACAGAGTAAAGATTCTGCTTCCAAAATGAGCCAAGTACCTCCAAAATGTGTCATGTATCACACGTGTGCAGAGCTCAGCACATTGCCCAGCAGGGCAAGGACTGAGCACAGCAGAAAACTTTCACCCTGGTCCCCAGGCAGGACCAAGTGGCACTGCTGACTGAGCCCTGGACAACAGAAAGCCCCCAGAGAGCTGTGCAAACCCCTTACACTGCTATCAGACAGAAAACTGCCTTGGATAAATGAGACCAACTCATCCCCAGAGACACGAAGGAGTTTGACATGCCAGTCACCATCCCCAGGACTGCACTGGTTTGAAAAACAAACACTCCTTGTTCAAATGCATGAGGAGAACTTTGCAGCTTAATGACTGCCTCATTAGCAGGACCGGGGTCACCCTGCCAGGGACACTGCTCTTGTCACAGTGATTGAGGAAGAAGGCAGAGCTCTGCTTCCTCACAGCTCAAGCAGGAGCAGCTGGGCCAATCCCTTCTCCCTGCTGCCCAGATCCTCAGCCCTTATCCTCCAGCGATGGCCCTGTGACCATCTGGCCATCACTGTGCTGTATTAGGGCTGCTTTAGAAAAGCCATCAGCAAGTTTACTTTCCCAGAGGCAAGAAGTTTAGTAACCAGCCCAGTGGAGAGCTTTGATCCTGCAATGATAAAGCAGAAACAATTATTGCAGAGATCAAAGCTCTCCACTGTTTTTCTAAATTTATGATTTTATTTTTCAAGCCCTGAATCAAATTAAGTGGTTTGGGCTCAATCCTTGCAAAATCCTATGTGCTTTTCCACAGAGAAAGGAACAACCTTTTCATTAATTTAAAAATTTATTCTTCCTTCCTAAAGCCAGCATGCATCTATGCAAGAAGATAAGGAAGCCCTTCAACTTGAGAGATTAAAAATAGCATACCTCCCCTTTAGGGTATCTGTATCTGTATTTGTCTTGATCTCTCAGTGCAAATTCAAGAGGATAATTTTCCTGTATTTCTTCATATGTCATTTCTTCACACACTCCCTGTCAGTAATGAAAATAATTAAAAAACCATGTATTTCCAGTAATGCAAAAAGCAGATATCACTCTTAAATAAAACCACATACAAATAACCTTTGACAGTTTTTTTTACTACTCTAGCACTTAAAATTGTCACACATGATGAACAGGGCACTCAGCTTGACTCAGAGGTAAGGTTAGTAGGAATCACCAAATCCCTGTAGAGGCGAAGTTACATCTATGGACAAAGCAAGGCCACATTTTATCTATTGCACCTCCTATTATACCTTATAGCTACAGCTGGAAATTGCCAGCTAGCAAAATCCCCTCACCACAAGCTTCTTTTCAAGCCTAACTAACCAAAACTTCGTAACATCACGGCTTCTACAGAGGAATGTTTTACTGGGAAAGACAAGAGAAGAATAAATTAACAATGGCAAAATTTAATAGAACGTTTAGCCTTGTTTACAGGTAATGACAATCATTTCTAGCCTCTAGAAGCAGATTCAATGACTTTCTACTCCATAAAAGACATATTATTAAAAAACTTAAGTACTTCCTTCACCCCTAGCAATCAAAGCAACTTATTAGGCATTTAAAAGAGAAGAACTTACTGCATCTATCTCATTCAAAACCTTCCACTGCTCATAAGGCACTCCCAAGGCTTCAGCAGTTTGAATTGTCCTTTTCATCTGGCTGGTCCAAACTTTCAGGTCTTTGATATTTTGCTCATTAATAAACTTTGCCAAGCTTTTGGCAAACTGGAAGAAAAACCAAGAGATACTAGATGAGGGCTCAGACCCAACACACAGCATTCAGTTTAGAATACACAGGTTCCAGCCTCTGTAAGCTCACTGTAGCTTTTCCAAAAGACTGTCAAAGTTTTTTTGCTAAGAAATACAACCTACTCCATTATCCAAGAGGGACAGGAGAAAGAAAAGGAGTACAAGGAAAACAGAAGGTTTTAGCAGTTTCTAGCTTTCCTTCCATGAATTTTCCTTCAAGCTGTGTACGCTTTCCCAATTACCCAATTAGTCAGGATTTCACAAAAATTTAGTTAAAAAATAAAGCCCTCTCACCAACTGCTTTGTGCTGTAAGGATAGAAAGGAATTTCTGCCAACGGAGAGGCAAACAGATAAAGGAATACAAACCACAACACACAAAGTGTTCCCACCACCCAAACACGCAACTAAAGAAGTCTTTTAAACTCCTTAGGAGGAAAAGGATGTAGAGGAGGAAACACAAACACACAGAGAACACAGCCATGCCTGGCTGGAGGTACATACTTCTTTCCCCCTGACAGACAGCCCAGGATCTCCTCCTATTCTCCCCTTCAGGTTGAGCTCGCTCTCTCCGTGTCGGCAGAGGTAGATTGACCGAGGAGTCACATGGATATTCATGAGGTAGTAGACAATCCGGCTCTGGATGTGATCCATCACTCTGTTCACCAGATAACTCCTTCCAACATCCATAATTTTAATGTAAGAAAGATCCCTTTCATGAGCAAGATTAAAAAAAAAAAAAAAAAAAAGAGTAAGGTTCCACATTGTTGCTATTAGCATGCACCACAATCTTTCCACCCTCTCCCTCATTATAAAACAAAGAGGCGACAAGCCAAAGAAATTAAAAAATCTGCAATTAGCCACGGAATATGCATTAGTCCTAAAAAACAACACAGTACTCCAAAGGTACAGGATGAACTCTACTCCTTTTTATGTGCAGCTGCTTGCATCACTTTCTTTTCTGCTTCCTTTCCTTGCATTTCATCCAAATCCAGATCCCACTCTTGGAAAAAAACAGTCCATACACTGAAAGGGAGATTCAGTGGAGCCACTTAAGTTACCACAGCTGAATAAGACATACAGCTATTTTCCAATACCATTTGTTTTCTTTTCTCCAGATTACAAATATTTTCCATCACCAAGTGTTTGTCTGATTGCTCCCAGGGGCCAAAAGGAATGGTCACTAATTACCCATCTCAATTAATCCCTCCAGAAAAACTAGGGCACAGAAGAGCCAGGGAGTAGTCTGAAGCAAGACATTTTCTCAACTGCTCTGTGAGCAACCCTTTGTTAACAGTACTGTAATCTACCCCACCACTACCTTCTCTCAGCATCAGACAGCTTATAATTTCAATTTTCACTGCTTATCCTTTATCACCTGAGCTATAATTCTAGAGCAGCCTCTTGTTCACACAAGGAAAGGTGTCTCATAAGCTGAAAATAACCACTATTGGTTTCCAGTGATGAGTTTGAGACACTACACTGCAATAAAACAAGAAAACTGATGATAAAACCAAACTGAGGTAGTGAGAAACAGGCATCAGCACTCTCATTGCTGCCCGTGTTCCTTGGAGTTAATCATTACTATTCCAGCCAAGCACAGCCATTAGGTCCATCATGGGAATTACACGCATGAACTGAGCCGATTGAACCAGCTTCACGCTGCTCACGCTCAATTACATTAAAATGCAGCTCAGCCTTCTTTGCAGCTCTGGCCTGGAACAAACCAGGAGCACCTGGGATGGCTGCAGCTCCAAATTCTACCCTGAAATCTTGAGCTGTAGCAAGAAAAAAGGGGCTCCTCCTCACATGATTCATTCTTACCTTATTTTCAACAGTTCAAAGTTAAAAAAAAACAGAAGAATGCTTTGGCATGAGGATAAAAAATGCGGCTAAGACAGTTTCTCACAGCCCTGCATCTGCAGGGTAATTTTGCAAACACAAGGAAATTAATTCAGAAGTCATATTTTTAAGACTGGTGTGTTCATAATTAACCATGTCAAGCAATAAAGTTATGCTTACAAATCCCTCTCATCTCCTCTACGCACCTAAAAGCAAATACCAACCAACCCCTGTAGAAAGTCTGGAATAACTGCTAAATGCTGGTTCTACTCCAGAAGAAAAAATACCATTCTCCAAGTGGGAAAATCAAAAACAATATTGTCATTAGCCAATTTCCCTCAAACAAGGAAGTTTCCATGCTACACCTCCAGAGTCAACACTCTACTTTGCCAAAAGAGGGAGAGCTCAAGCCACTAAAACAATGACTTCAAAATCCTAATTCCCAATACAGGATGCCCCAACCCCTAAAATAACATTTTAATAATATTGTGATCACCAGCTGTAATTACAGTATTGTTTCATCACTTACTTGTCCAGAGTTTCATCTAAGGTCTCATATGAGTTCTTGTAGCATTCTATTCTTTTCATGAAATCTTCTGTTGCTTCATCATTACTACAATCAACATAGTCAGGACTACCCAGCTTCACTTGCTGTTTAAAATAAAAACAGGAGAACAGTATTTAAGTTTCCTTGCCTTCTTCATGGATGTCTAAAGAAATAGGGAGTGAGAGAACATAACAAAAAGTTTTGTTTGCAATTTCATTAAAATACATGTAAAGGGGAAAAAAAAACCCCTGCTCTTCAGAGAATTAAACTTCTTCACTAGTAATATTCACTTGGACAGGGAAAAGAATTCCATTAATGAGAGTTAACATGGGGGTTTTGCTATTGGAAGTTCTTATAATGTACTTCTAAAAATAACGAGCTACTTTAAACCCCTCAATGTAAAGCCATTAAAGCAAACTTTCCTTTACTCACCACTATGTTTGCAGCAATGACCTCTGGATCGACACATACAGACTCCACAAAAAAAGTCTTCAGTCCAAATGGGAGCCACATGAACAGAAGGGAGGAAGAAGGAAGATGCATGAAAACACCTCTGGATACTAACACACATGAGCAGCATGCCACCCACTTCCATGCCAAGGCCTTTTTCCCCTCCATTTACTCAGAAAGCTTCTCCAGACCCCCTCATCAGAAATTCCTGGCTCATCATTCCATGCATGACACATCATGCTCTGTACCCTATTCCCCAACAATGCTTGCAAGTGGAAAATTCTTGCAGTAGAAAAAACGTAGGATGGAAGAGGAAGAAACAAATGCAGAGGATGCAAGTTCAGCCCCACAAACAGTAACTAACATTTCTGAAATAACATTTTAGAAGCCTCCCAGCTAATGGAGTAGCCTTGCTTATAAAGAGGCTTGTGTTTTGCTGTGTCAAAGGCTTACAGAGATTAAGTTTAGAGGAAATGAAAGATGACTGGAGAACAGCTAAATGTAAAACAGAAGGCAGAAAACCACAAAGTTTCTGGTTTGTACAGAACTAACACAGAATCCCTTTCATGCTCCTGCAGCAAAGATCTGAGCTGCATGAAGAACCACTCTTTTTAAATGTTCTTTCTGACACTGCACTCATGACCACAGGTCCAGGAAGATAAAACTGAAGCTGCAGTACAAAATACCTTAGCTCCAAACAGTACAAACACTAAAGATGAGAAAAACGAGGACTGAATGACTTCTAATCACAAACAATGCTTAGGAACACAAAACACATTGATTAAACATCCAAGAAGGATGTGGCTTGTGCTAGTGCACTTACAGAACAGATAAGGGCAAAACCACCACTGGCTTACTTGGCCATGCAAGAGCTCAGAATTGCTTTGCTCTGACTCACCTTATATCCATTTTCTTCACTAAATTTATAAATAGTTTCTCTACGTTCTCGAGTTGTGTTTGTAGCATCAAAGACCTAGGAACAATTAAAGGGAATGAGAAAAAGGAATTTAAAAAGCAACACAGCCTGTGGAAAGCACTGTGTTAGTAACGACAAAAATATGGATTCGAAGTACCTCGGTGTGAAGCAAAGCAATGGAAACACTTCCCCTTCCCTATACCTCACTATCTCAACATCCTCATCAAGAAAACAAAGACATTACTAATTTACACATATTATTTTCTAAATACTAAAATTTAGTAATATTTTGAAAGCAATTCTAGCAGAACTCTGAATTTGAAAAAGGAAATCAGAATTTAAGCCTAGCATGTAGTACAGGAGAGAATCTTCCTCCTTGCCCATTATCAGCATTAAATACTAATGCACAAGTTTTCAGTGAACTTATGCTACAAAAAAAAGGATGTTGCAGTTTAGTGGGCTGCTCAAAATGCAGGTGTAAAACTTGCAAGAGTTGTAAATCCTGTCCATGAATAACACTATCAATGCAATCATTTTTCTAAGAACTCAGTTTAGCTCAAACACATAATATTTTACTAAACTATGAAGTTTGCCAAAGCATAACATTTACCTCATGTATCCAGCAGAACTTATAGTTAATGGTTTTCCCTGATTAGTTAATTAAAACCCCAGAGTAGTGTCAGTAGTCTTAAGAAAAGGATTTCAAAAATTAGTCTCAACACACAATGTCAATAGTCAAAGAACTGATGTTTTGCATACCATTATTACACACTCAGTTATGCAGCAGAGGTCATTGCTGCATTTATAACAAGTTTCTCCTGCTCTCTTCAGATGTTTCTCATGCCAATAACAAATGCCAAGAAACACAGAGGATACTTTTTGTTCAGCAAGTCTTTACCTTCCTCTTGGAACACTAAACTATCAAATAGACATGAAGTAAAATGGCAGATGCGTTTAATGTACGTTGTGGAGCACTGTCCTATAGTAATGTGGTGAGAAGGTGGACTTTTTTGTTGCTGTTATTCCCTTCTGAGCTAACCCCTCAAATCAAAGGTAGTTGCTCAATATGGTATCACCACCCTGAAATTCAGCACTCACGTCACTGCAGCAGCAAGGCAGATCTAACTGCCAAAGAAAAGAAATCTGGTATACTGGACAGCTACTGGAATCACTCAGGCTGTGTATTACCAGCAGACACACAGTGTTTAGTGCAGAGGCATCTCCAGAAGGTGAGATTCATCTTCAACAAGAAACTTACAGCCACGTGCCCATTCTCCTCACTGAGGTACTGCCGGACGTCGTTCAGCGCTGCTAAGGCACACTGTCTGCAGAAGGAGAGAATCACAGTCAAATGCTAGTTAAAGGCCTTTTGTTAATGCATTTGGGAGCAAAGGGCCCTGAAAATGTTAATAATTTATCTCAAAAACATGGACCTCCCTCCAAACATTGGGAAAAACCAACAGAGATCAGCCAAGTTACACTAAGGAAATGTGGTCATGTCACCTTGCTACTGGTGTCATTGACACAGCTACACATGTCCACAGAACACCCAGCAACCTTGCTGATCTAAAATAACATCACTGAAACATCCCTGCAACTGTATCCTTTTCCCAATTACCTATGCATACATAACTGCTTCTTAATCTGATTCACAAAAAAAATAATTAAACCAACTTAAAGCCTTTATCTTGTGGCACTGAGTTGAAGTGGAGAGACAACTATTTTTCAGTAATCTATTTACTCTCTTTTGAGCTATTGTGTGAAAATTGCTTATGCAAAAAAAAAACCCTAAAACAGAAAGCAAAACAAAGGTAGCAGCAAGTATTAGTGACTGAGGTGAAATATCACCCACTGCAGCCACCAACCCAGTAAATTAGTACTGGAGACAGCTGAGGGGACAAACACCAAAAATCCCCACCCTGACATACTTTACACTTGTATTAAATCTGGACAAGAACACATGAATATGCAACTTTCCTACATCCCCAGCATTAGCATTATCTTCAAAGTCCATTATGATTCCTAACACGTCAGTAATGCTGGAGGGCAACATTGTACACGATTTACTTGTTAGCAGAACAAAGTCTCATTTATTCCCAGTAAGTACAGCCCCTTTGCAGTACCAACATAAAAGCCTGCCCATTTCAACAGCCCTTCCCTGCATCACTCCTGAATTTTGGCTTCCAGACTGAAATCCATAACTTTTATTTACCATCTTCTGCAAGCACAGCTTTATCTTGAAAGAGAAATGAAGGCTTTCAGATCCTGACAGTATTTCCACATTAGCACAGCTAACAGATGTCAGGAGCTGAGATTCATCACCCGGGTCTTCACTAAATAAATACAAATCCTCTTTACTCATTGCTAACCAGGCAGATTATCTCACCCAGCCCATTTCATGCTACATCCCTCACCATTTAGCCTAATAGGTGACACAGAGGCACATTAAAACGTTTGGCTCTACCTGTAAGCAAAAGGTAGTGGCTTGCAAAGCTAATGCACCTCATGACTGCTCTTTACCCCCAAGGATTGGGAGGTTCTTTTGCAAGCTGTTCTCCTTTGACTTTAGCAACACTCAGTGCTGCTGGCAGGAGGAAAAGGAAAAGAGAAAGGGGACAAGGCAAGGGGCAGCCACAAAAAGAACTCCAGACAGTAGTAAAGTCCAGACATTTCTGATGCATAAGGTGAAGCTGAATTAAGAACAAGACAGTTCATATTTTAAGTAGCCTAAATATTATTTCCATCCATCTCCCATTTTTCATTTCCTTCTCATTTCACACTGCATGCTCTAAGTGCTTTCCTGAACACATTAAAAAGTACAGTGAATGTTGAAGAAAATCAAAAGGCCTTCTCATTTGATCTCCTCTAGGAAAGAAGCAGCTCCCTCTTCCTCTGACCTTTCTCCTGCCCTACCCTTTCTTCTCAAGGTCTGTCCCTACATTAAAGCACAGTCTCTTTCCAGACAAGAGCAGAGACTCAAATGCTTCATCTGGACACAGAAGTTCACTCTGGTTCTCTCCTTGCTTTGCACAGCATTAGCAAAACATGGCAATTTTTGAGGCTGTGCATTGATGCACTGAATGAGGCACCTGCATGGTGGCCAAAACCACAGTTTCAGGGAGAAAATTGTCACGTTTTAGTCTCACTCATTTAAGCAGATAATGATGAATACATTCAAAGTGGTCCAGATGAACAATTTCACTATGCAAATCAAAAAGAAAAGCAGTTACGTGGGTTTTTTCCTTTATGAAGCAAACAAAAGCTCTAAAATGGGATTTTAGGAATTATGCAGCAGAAAGAGTCATATCTATTAGCTAATACCTTACAAAAAGGTAGGAACAGTTAGAACTATCTGTTAAAGTAGTTTTTGAGTGAAAATATCCTAGAGTATCTACAGGAGTAACAGCAGTCATATCCTAATGAAAAGTAATCAGTAATTTTTAATGCTTGACATGAAACAAACAAAAAAAGACCCTCGAATATTAATCAGCCTAAAGAAATCACTATTCTACCTTCTCTAGAATGTCTTTTCCTGCAGCTCTCCCTAAGGGTCTACTTGATCATACAAAAATGAACTTCAAGCCATCTACCGCTAAGAGCAAATTACACAGGATATCATTTTAATACAGTTAGCATGGTGTACTAACCACAATCAAAACTTACTTCCTGATTTTCAAGCCTTCTTCATTGTCAGGCAGGAAGAATTCAAAGGATTTATACTTTTTCACCAAATCGCGACGATATTGGCCGACATTAAATTCTGCCAAGAGAAACCAGCATTAGCAGGAGCCAGCAGAAGTCACGTGAGAAGGACAAAAATTATCACAACTTTGAAACCAAACTTCCTGCAAAGATAAAATAACTTGGCCTGTAAGGAGTCAATGTGTCATACTTTTTGTGTTTTGTGAGGTTTAAAATAGCAAGACAGCAATAAATCTTGTAAATAGCTAAAGAACATTTGGGCTGTAGCCACTCCACTGCAGTGACCACTCTGTAGTTCCTTGGTCTGCCAGTTCACCTGGACAACAAGAAGAAATTATTTTCCTCCTTTTCAGGGCTTACTCAAAGTCTATAAAGAACTGTAATGATTACTAACATCAATTTATTACCATTATTAGCTTTTTCTTCTATGTGTATATACAGTGAAACAGTATTTAGACAGCACCTCCCAAAACTTACAGCCCTTATTTAAGCAAGGCAGAGCTCTAAATAGAACTAAACAATCTTGCTTTAGGTAAACAAAACTTAAAATTCCAGTAATGGAAACAATTTTTCAGAACCCTTCTCAAATATTTCTATTCCTTAAGGATTAATATTTCACAACCCTTGTTCCACTTACTGGGAAAAAAAACCCAAGATAAATTGTTTCATACTTAACATTGATTTTTAAATTTTTTTGTTTGTTTTATCAACCTCACTGTGATTTCATATCAGTGGTCAAAAACCACTTACTCGTTACCTGGGCAAAGTGCAAAAGATCCATGGCCACAGATAATGTCAAGTCACAGTATCAAGTATGGGATTAGGGCAAAACAGTTCTGCCTCGGAGCAGGATGACACTGAACCCTAATTAATTTCATTCAATGGCTCTGAAACCAGGTCTCTGAAATGTAATTAATGTTTAAGTTGTTACAGACGTACAGACGTTTCTGTTGAACTGCAAAGCTTTTGGTTTTGTTTTTTTTTTAACATTAAACTTCACTAAGTATGAGATGCTGCCAAGGTACAACTCTGTTCGTCAGACTTCATTGCTGGAAAGAGGAAAAGAAGCTGTAGAGACAATTATAAGGTTGTAGTTAAGAAAAAAGACATAGAATAAAAGAGCTCAAGAACCAGCTGCTGTATACAGATTGCTGTTGGGATTGGAGGCAGAGGATAAGGAATTGATGGTTTTTTTTACCCCCAGAAGTCAAGTTTTATTTGAGCTCAGCAGTGTTGATGGAATTTTTCATGACACGGATTACAGAACAATCCAGGTGATTCTGTGATGGTTTTAATGAGCACTGGCCACAGTGGCTCCTTGCAAAACAAAGAGAAGGCGTGAGAAGTTCAGATGCCCAGCGCCGTCAGACAACAGCACTTTAACAATCAAAATTAATTAATTTCATGAGAAGGAATAGTTACTGCCAGAGGGCCATGCACAGCAGAGGAAAAAGTGCTATCTAGGGGGACAATCTTCAGCCTCTATTCTGAGCAGCCCCACCTATAGAAAAGTATCCCAAAGCTAACTGGTATCACAACCACAACTATTCAAAAAAGATTTCACGGCTTAGTATCTCAACACCACATTGCAACACAATTCTATTCAGACATCTAACTGACCTCATTTCCTTCAAAATGCACAGAGAAAAGTCCCCTGTACTTTTAACCATTCCACATTCTAAACAACAGAGGATTTTGGAAAGAAGAAAATACAGAAATGATGGCTGAAATGATTCAACATCAGCAAGCCCGGGCTATCTACCTCCACCTTCTGTTCTTGAACTCTCCAGCTTGCTTAATGTTACATGAAAAGATGGTATTTATCTTTTCTCTGGTTTACATAACCTCATAATTTGAGCCATCTGTCTCAGAGAACAAGAACTCTTGCTAAATTAAGCACACACTAATTTTAAGACATTAAGAGCCAAAGGGTAGCAGATGTTAGGGCTACTTGATACTGATCCTGTATCAGTTCAGTCCCACCAACTGGAAGAATTAGAGAAAATGTCATCTATACCCTCAGCCAGGCAGTGAGGTGTTTTACACTGACTTTAACTTCAGTAAAATTGCATCACTAAAGACACAAACAGAAAGGCTCTGTGGTTTTCTGAGAAAATCTCAGTCACCCTTTCTAACAAAGACAAACAATACCCAACAACCACGGATAGCAGCTCATATGGCAACTTTATGTTGCAAATTTCATAAAATTAGGCAGCAATGCTCTACCTGCTTTTCATCAAGCACAAGTGTGTTTGTTATCTGATGTGCTGCTCACAGTAGCCCACAGCATTTTTCCTACAGCTGAGCCAAACCCCACCTACAGTAAAATTAGTATTTGGGATACGTTCAACCAAGCATGAGCAGATGTGGATAGTACCTCTTTTGTTGTCCAATACTGGACTTCTGCTTGTCAAAGTTCACACAGTGAAGTGCTCAGGCTCAATGACATTTATATATAACACATCTCAAATTTAATTTACATGTGTATCTAACATACAAGCATTTTGTCACCTTGGATATAGGCTAAAGTACTGGATTGTTATTCCATTTCAGCCTAATAGATAAAACTGAACCCTGAACTAGCTGATGCTGGTCATCAGAAGGGTGAAACCATGTGAAAACAGTCAAAACCAAGTGATAATTTAAATCCTGTAAACTCTCATACTTAAGCAATATAATATATCCCCATAATGTCTCTTCTAAATAAAGCACATGAAACAAGTCCCTAAAGACTTAAGAAAACACCCACACAAAAAGCTTTACCCTAGATCAAAAGGCAATTTAAATATAGGCAAGAACTTTTCAGAGCTACTAGGAAATACATCTCTGAATAGCCAGCCAAAACTGCACACTTTAGTATGATCTCATATCCTTCATGTTTAAATTATTAACTAGGCATAAAGCTACTATTACTGCCCTGGACACAGAATCACAGCACACAGAAGTGTCTTGCTCTTCTGCAGAGAGAAGGAAGGGGAGGTGGCTGCTCAGAACCTCAAATGGACTTAGGTCCTGTTTACTGGGCCCATAGGATACCACAGCAGCCCAGCCAGGTCCTTGGCACAGCCAATCTAAGACATTTCCTGCCCAAAACACACACAGAAATCCTGAAGAAGGTGACAATAAGTGGCAATTGTCTGCCTCAGCTCTTGGGTTCTTAGTATTTAGACAAAGAACTGCAAGTCATTCCACAAACACAAAGTAAAGAATTGCAAGTAGCACGAAGTTCACAGAGAAAAAAAAGATGGAGAAGTCGAGAACTTTAACCCAGAAGTGCCGATTGCTCAGCTGCTTGTAAACAACATTCCTTTTCTTTTGCATGATAAAAGGAAAAGGAAAAGAAGGAAAAAATAAATAAACAAAAAAGGGCAGTGTTTAATGATAAGGGAAAAAGGTTGATTTAGGCACCTGGCAGAACAAGGAGGTAAAGGGACAGTCAACATAATTTGATTAATTAACACCTAAACAGCAACGTGCCTGTGTATGTTATTGCTTAAAAATATATTAACAAAACAGAAGGATTTTAAGTAGTCAAACTTGGCAACAAAACTACTGAAATCGGGTTTATAAACCACCTTAAGGTTGTGTCCTGCACTGATGTAAACAAAAGTAAACCCATCACCTTTTGTAGGCACTCCAATCCAATTTAAGTAGCGTGTCAGCTTCTTTGAGATGTAGGTTTTTCCTCTTGCTGGAAGACCCACCATGACAATCAGAGTAGGGCAATTGGTCATACATACTGGAAGAGAAACACAGGAAACCAGGATTTACCAACAGCATTCCCAGAAAACCAAGGCTGCTGCTGCTGTGGAAAAGCCCTCTCTGTGAACCCTCTGAGAAGGTGCCCATCCAAGCAGCTCATGCATTTCTGGGGTTCTACAGCAGGACAGTGAACCTTTATTATAATGAATTTTGGAAGGGCTGGTCAGTGGTGGTGCAATGATGGACATGTGAAGTGTAAACAGGCAGAAAAGGAGAAACCTGTGTATTTGCACACAGGAACAATACCAAAATAAAAGGAAACCAACATCTTATTCCCCTGTGTATCTCAGTTCAGTGCTTGCATTGAAAGGAAACACCAAGGTGTACAGTCTTTAAAGTATTTTTTACATTTTTAAGACAAGACCTATGCACTGCTCAGTCTTTTCTTAATTTTGAGCAAAATAAGCATGACAGATGCAGCTCAATACATTATAGTAAGACATGCTACTCACTACTGATTATTTCTTCTTTAAGTATAATTAACAGTAAAACCTCTCGAGAGCAGAGCTCATTTTGGCTGTTACTAAGACACAATTATCCTGCACAATCAAAGTACAATAATCTAATATAGATATATGTACACACTCTTAATCAAAGCCAGAGCATTTAATTTAAAAAAAACCCTCAACACTAGGAGGCTGAAGAAATTGTATGAATAATCTGAAAACCTTGAGGCATTTCCTTTCAAATCACGAGTTTTTGAATATTTTAACAGCACAAAACTAAGGATATACCTTGCATTAATCTAGCACAGCTATGAGGAACTGCCTAAAAAGAAAGAAGATATTAAAGTGATGCAGATACCACCAGCTCCCTCCACTCTCTATTTTAAGGGAATTAATTTCTACACAATCCACATCTGTATCTATTTCATCAGTGCCTTGACAGAGGAGACATCAATTCACTCCAAAAGAACAAATCTCAGTGATTAACTGTAAGGCATAACTGAACTGTTGAACAAAGGACTGTGATTGCTCAAGATTCCCAGACTTTGGATTCCCAAAGTCCCATCCCACTTGCATAAATCTGGCGCAGACAGCTCACATAACAGATCAAAAAAGAACAAGCAGATTAGCAAAGGCAGATGTGCTGTCTTAAAATGCACATTGAAAGACACAAAACAAAAAACATTAAAAACACACCACTTTTCACAAGGGAGAGGAGGTAAAATGGTACCCAACCTCAAATCCATGAAACAGTCAACTGCTCCCTGTAATGAAAGCTACAGGGAACTAAATGCAAAGCAAAGCAGATCCATCCAAGCATGACC
This sequence comes from Pycnonotus jocosus, assembly GCA_013400435.1. Taxonomy (NCBI): domain Eukaryota; kingdom Metazoa; phylum Chordata; class Aves; order Passeriformes; family Pycnonotidae; genus Pycnonotus; species Pycnonotus jocosus. The sequence continues at coordinate 8,957 of VWYP01002985.1, read as the reverse complement.
AAGTCTCTGGAAGGACAGTGATAAAAGCCATCAGAGTAAGTTTCTCTGTGCAGAAGCCTATAAACAAAAAAAGGTAATAATTTCTTTTCCTCTTTGTCATAAGTTCAGGCTGTGAACCCCCTGTCCAAGAGGGTGAAGGAAGTCTCTAGGGAAACAAGGGAGTCCATGGAACTCAGTGCTTATTAAGCTTAACAGCCTTTCTTCCAGCTTTACGGACAGTACAATAAAATACCGAGATGAAAGAAACCCCTGAGGCCCTAGCAATTTTAAGAGAAGACATTTTTCTTCAAAGTCTGTTCAAAAGGTCCTTCACCTGAAACAGCCAGCTCAAGTTTTGAGCAATTTTTCAACACAAGCAGTGAAGTAAGAACTGTAAAAGACAAACGAGGATCTGTACAGAAAGGCTCTGTACACAGCCCCAACACCTGCTGCTCTGCAAGGAACTGTGCTGTAACAAGCTTTTCTACCCATTCCAAACAGAATTCACCAACTTTTTATTCTTAGAGCATCTCTCTTTTTTTTTTTTTTTCCCCTTTTTCTGCTGCTGGGGTCAGCCATACAAATTTCACCTTCTCACAGAACATTTGTCTTTTGGTAATGCAACAATAAACCTGCACTGGATTAAAACTACAGGCTGGGAAGCTGCCATGAAGAGACCTGCAAACCACTTAAATGGTTGCTTTACAGATTACACCAACAGCTAAATTTCTAAATTAAGTCCTACTGCCTGCATGGGTTTGTAATAGATTTTCTAACCTAGCAGCTAGATCAACACAACTACAACATGCATGAGGGACATTCAGTGTGCCAGTCTGCTACCACTTGCATTTTTACATCTATTTCCTCAAAGAAAGTACAGAACTAGCAAAGCTGCCTCTGTTAGAACCCCATGTGTCCAATTTAACCAGGACATCTCACCTGTAATTCCAATCACTCTGATGGGTAACCACAGAGCAGAAACCAAGAGAAATATCCTAATCAAACAAGGAGCAATCCTATTCTCATTAGGTGCCAGGCTGACCAAGAGTGCTTCTACTCTACAAAGACATATGCCCCTGTCTTTGTAAGGAGGAACACCACTGATGCCAACGATCCCAAACACTCTGCTTTTACAAAATGCCACAGCCCTGTAAACAACACTGCACAGGACATGGTGCTACAAGACATGCCACCCCTCAGTGCTTGCCTTCAACACGAGGGTGGCAGTTCATAGTCTAAAATTCTAAAAAAATGTTTGGTGTTCTGGATTAGATGGCCACCAGTGGCTGCAGCCTCATGCCACCTGCACATGTGGCACTTAGAGACAAACACACCTGTGCATTGGGATGTAAAAGCCAAAGGCACGTGTGCCAGGCAAAACAGCCCATTCACAGGTAAATGGCAGGACTAATAATAAAAGCACATAAAGCAGCTACTTCACTTCTTCTGCACCTCAGTGTAGCATTTCAACACACAAAGACTCAGCACAGCAGACTTTATTTCTTCCCTTATGATCCTGTGTAATTAACAAGGCTTAATATTGTTCATTAGCTGAATAAAAAAAGTTAAGACCACAACAGAATGCAACGTTCTGAGGATGTATCAAATACTCCAATGAAATTAATAACCTTTATCTAAACCACAGCTTTGTCAACAGAATATTGCCAACACTCACTGCAAGCAGAGACAACTAGTCCTTCCCACTAAGGTATTTCCAACATCAGAGTCTCATGGCTTACATTTTTCCTTGAAGAAATGTAAACAAGTTTGATATGAGGAAGTAGGCTGATAAAAACAACCAAACACACCACAAGTTACATACATGTAATCCCTGGTTTCCCAGTGGCATAGTGTTCAATCTCCCTTTTCACAGCATCTCACCATCATTCAATTAATATTTTTTTTTTAAATTCTGACGTGAGTTACAAGTGTGTGAGTTAGAGCCAAGGCAGACTCCTAAGGGCAGCTTTCTCTCCACTCCTTGTTGTGATTGTCTGGTTTATCTCCAGAAATATCTCTTCAAGGTCTAGTCTCCAAAAAACAAACTCATTTTTCACTACTGCTTTGCATATTTAACTCCTAAGGGTTTCTGACAGCCCCAACCTGTGGATGTACCATCAACACCAATTTTGTAAGAGGAACACAAGCACTCAGAACAGTAAAACAAAACTTACAGGTTGTACACCATCATTTGCTAAAGATGCTCCAAGACTTTAGTCAGTTTTTTCTTTAAAACAGATGCTTGTAATATATGCATTTAAGAGTGCATGTTTATAAACAGCATCGCCAAAGAGGGGGAACACGGAAAAAACACATCCAAAATACCAATCAGTGAGGGAAAATGGCCAAGTGATGAAGAGCTGCAATTGAAGCAAAGCTTTTATCCCAATTTAATATTTCTTAAACATTAGAACAACACAGCAAGTTGCAACTCTAAAGTAAAATTATGACAGCCTACCCTTCTAAAGTTTAAGACTTAACAGTCAAGGAAAAAGAAATTACATGTTTATTTCTTGACTCTCACACTATTGTGAAATAATACAAATGCAGAAGAAGGTTGTGAAACCAAACTGGGACACGGGACAATCTAGATCAGCTGTGCTGCAATACATCAGCCCTCGAAACTCTCATGGATCTTGTGAAATCAGAGTCAAGAGTTGATATTTTCCAGGTTCACTTACTACCAAACAAATTATCAGCTGTCCTTTACTTTGACCCAGAATTAGATTTTGTTTTTTCCTTATATGTGTAAAGGACGGATGTTTTTTGTGTCAAGCTGTTACTGTTAGACATCTGAAGTTTACAAAGTGTTCTTGCAGTTTCTATGGCCTTCAATCCAAGGCCTGTTCTCCAAAAATCCTGTACTATTTAGAGGCTCATACACAAATATCTCTGACTTTAAGCCAACACAACCACCCTTCCAAATAAGGTTAGCCCTACGTGTTTTACCCATCACATATCCAAGGTAACCACTGCTAATCCATCATATCCTTTTGATCAATGACAACCAGTCTGCCTTCTTTGCATCCCACGGGGATGAGTTCCCATCCTGCTGCTCTTCCTGAAAAGCATCTGCTCCTAGACCTGAAGAAGTCCATTATCTTCTAACCTGTCTCCCCTCTTTTTGTCCAAACCATCATTTTTTAACATCACCATGGTACAAGGGATTCAGAATTCACATTTGTCCTAAGGCCAGCCTTGTGCCACCAGCTGCTCCAAGCCACTCTGTCATTCACTTCCTCAGGGTCACCTTTGGCTTCCTACAGCTTTGATGCCAACAGCAACGTTCCCATCACACATCCTGCTCCTCAGGCACCATCCTCACCTCATTCGGTCTCCTATTTTCAGTTCCTAGGATTAGGAGCATAAATACACACAAGCAGCGGTGTGCTTAAAGGGTAGAGTTCTTTAGAGCAGAGATAGTAATTCAATACTTTTTTTTTTTGGATGTACATTTCTACTGCTGTACCAACAGCAAATGACAATTATTAGAATGACCAAATTCCAGCGGCTGTAGGGAAACAAAGCATTTAACTGTAGTGGGGGGAGAACGTTTAACCACAGGAAGTTCACTATTTATCTCTCACTATAAACATCCTCTGCTGGCCTTCTCAAACAACTTTCACCAGGGCCTTCTTGGCTATGTGTTTTTTATGACCACGTTTACAGGCCACTGCTTGATTCAGAGGTTAAAGTAATCTGAACATTCAATGCCAGGAGCAGCTTTAATTCAACCTATGCACAGACAAAATTTTTCACAAGTGACCACAAAAGGCAAGCCACAGCTATTAATAACAAATGCACTTCCAGGGCCTTCAGGTGTGACTTTGGAAGGTCACCAGAACAGTTACCTCAGCTGTCACCAGCTGTAAAAGCTGCCTGCTCAGTAGGCTGCACACGGACACAACTCCTCCTCGAAGACCTTGTACCACACAGACTAAAAGAACTGGCTCTTCAAAGCCCTGTGACAGCTAAACCCTGGCACAGCTCAACAGACTTTTTCTTCCCCAGACAACTGTAGTTGCTGCAAATTGTAGAAAATCACACTAAAAACAGCTAACACAGGGAAGTCCTTTTGTAGACACATCTGCTGAGTCCTCAACTGGGAGTGTGTACAATTCTGCTCATCCACTTCCTAGAATAATAAAGACTAAAGGTAGTGCAGATAAAGGTCAGCAGCACGAAGGAGAAAAGAGAAACCCCAGCCAAAGGAGACTTAAAGACTTCATCTTGTTTAGCCAAGAAATTTAGAACACAGAGTGACTAACTTCACTTCTCTCAGTGCAAAGGTACACTTGAGGACAAGAAAGCCACTTCCATCTTGAGCTGGTATTTTTGGAACAGGAACACCTAAGAGAGTTACCTGAAGCAGCAAAGAACTGGAACTGGTCAACCCAACACAGCTCCAAATCCCCCATCTGGGCAGCTCATCCTGAGCTGCCACAGCACCCACAGGTCACGCTGCCTCACCAGAGCATTGGGCAATGCAAGGTACATGGAAATCGTGGGGAAAAGGAGTCTGCAACACCCTTGTATGGGAAAAATTATGAAGTGTTCTCAGTTTGCTGAAAGGAGATAGACAGTTTTATCAAGGAAGAGTAATTTCTGCTCCTTTGCAGGTTGTTTGTAATTCTTAGGTATCACAAATGACCACAGCCTTTTTATGGGTAGGGCTGCAAAAGGATTAAAAAAAAAAAAAAAGAAGTAATCTCTTTCTCTAGGAAAAGGTTTTTCTTCATTTATAAGAGGTCTTAGGTATTAAACTTACAGTCCCACAAAAAACCGCACAGGCACGTGGAATATTTTTTAATTTATAGTCAAGTGAAGCTAAATAATTCTGCCAAGAAGACAGTGTACATTGTCAAATTACACATGACTCATATGCAATTTCATTCTTGGGTTTCAGGAACTTTTTTGTAAAACAGTATCTGTGTTAGAGCTATAATAGATATTACTCTGTTTGGAAGAGAGATGCCAAATTAAGGCTAAAACGAAGCAGTCTTCTTACCATGTATATAAAGCACTTATACACATTTTCTGAGCCTCTTCCTACTTCAGCATTCATCTCAACCTACTATGGTTCAGATGATGCAGTAATTCAGTTCCCACAGAAACACACTCCTGCCTGCTTGCCCAGCACACAACAAGAGTTAGGGGTGGTTTGAGGTTTTTTTTTTCCTCTGGTGGGGGGAAGGGCTTGGTTTTCTTTTTTAGCAAGGGCTGGACCAAAGCAAGAGCAGAGAGAGCCAAGGCTGCAGCCCATGGACTCCTGCCACACCGGCAGAGCCTCAGCTCTGTCAGCACAGCCTCTTTGCATGACAAATACAAACAATTCTACACGACAAAGCCCCTTTTGTCTGCAAAACTGCCGTGTACCGGACCTCAGTTACTTAAGTAAGGGGGGAAAATGAAAGAAAAAGGGGGAAAAAACAACCTGTGAGGCAAAGTTTGTTAATGAACTATGGTTTACAAACGCCACAGCCAAAGTCTCAAGAGGCTGATGACTTGGTTGGCTGCACCTCAAAATATGGGAAGTCATTAACTCATAGAACAGATGGGCTGATACAGCACTGGCCTTAAAGGGGAAAAAAAATAAAAAAGCCACAAAGGAACACAACAACCAAAACAAGAACACAGTGACATTTTTAGGCCTCCCTCCAAGACGAATATACTGAATACAAACGCTCCCTGACACCAGAGCGTCCAATAAATAAAAAACCCAAACAAACCCTCAAAACACCAACAAAAGCAATCAGAAAACACATCCATTCCAGCTGAGCTTCCCTGCCTTCCGCTGGGCACAAAGCCAGCAGCTTCGGGGCTCGACCCTCCACGGGGGACCGCCACCGCCGCCCCTGCAGCCCCGGGCAGCGACCGACCCAAAGCGCCGGGGCTCGGCTGCATCCCCTCGCCCCCCGCCCGGGCCGTGCGTGTCCCGGGGCCGCCCGGTGCCGCTCACCG
>VWYP01002982.1:1363-26116 GCA_013400435.1 Pycnonotus jocosus | reverse complement strand
GGGGCTGTGGTGGGGGACAGCGGCGGGGGCAGGGACAGCGGGGCCACGGTGCCCTTGCCCAGGTGCTGCCGGCACGGGGCAGAGCAGGGCCGGGGTGCCCCTGCCTGTGCCACAGCTCCCCGGTACAGCAGCGCTGTGGCTGCAGGCACAGCCCTCTGCCCCAGCACAGGAAGGGTCCCTCGGTGCTCAGCACTCTCTCGGGGGGCACGGGGCCCTCTGGGCACAGCGCTGTGGAACAGAGACTGGTGTCACTGGGGTACAATGCTCCCGGCAGCCCCAGCTCCTCTCGTGCCCCACAGCCCCCTGCCTGGGGGTGGATCCCAGCTCTCCCTGCCTGGCAGGAGCTCTGAGATGACCCCACACTGCAGCTGGCAGCAGTACCTACCCCGGCCTTTCTGGGGCTCTCCGGGCATTCAGCTTCATTGGGAGCACCTGTGGCAGAGAGGGGACGAGGATCAATGCCAGCTCTTTGTCCCTGGGCTTTCCCCACATCCTGGGGAAAGGTACGTGGGACACAAGAAATATCTGGCACAGCCCCACAGGTGGGCAGGCTCCCAGCCCCTGAGGGACTCACAGTCTTTGAGGCAGCCCCCCAAGCATGTCTCCCACAAAGGGCCCATTCAGCAGAGCTGTGGGGCAGCCCCTTCCCTGGGCACAGGTGCCTCTGGTACCTGCAGAGGTGCCTGGAGCTGTTCCACACCTCGCTGGGGCTCCTGTGGTCCTTGGCTGGTGCTCAGCGCTGCCTGGGTGCCCACGGGCAGAGTCCCTGTATGACAGAAGAGACAGAGCTCAGCCCGTGGTGGCGAGGGGCTCAGCACCACGGTGCCACCACTGCCCATCCCGGGCACGGAGCCCCCAGGGGTAACTGGCACAGCCCAGTGAGACAGTATCCTGTATCCTGCAGTGGCCCCTCCCTGTGCCACCTCTGCCGGCCCCTCGCACGGCCCCACACCCAGGGGCTGCCCTGGGAGGGGCTGGCACTGGGGGGAGGCTGTGATGGGCACAGATCTCAATCCCAGTTTGTGCTGCCAGTGCCAGGGGCTCTTCCCTGCCTGTGCTGAGTGCATCTGCACATCACCAGCCCCAGCTCCAGCCACGTTCCTGGCTTGGTTTCACTGCTGTGACCGTGCTGGCCAGGCTTAGCAGCAGTGAGGAGCTGGGGGCACAGCCATGCCCTCTGAACCAGGGTATGTCCTGGAGCGTGGGACATCAGCTCAGCCAGGGCAGCTGGGGGGAAGAAGGAAAGTGTTTGTGGGCCTGGCTGCAGTGGACAGCCCTGAACAGTGGAACACACCTGAGTTGCCTCAGTTGTGTTCACCTTGTTCAAGTCTTTATCCCAACCCAGATTTCTCCTCCATCCCAGCGGAGAAGTGAGGTGGGGGGTCCACAGTGCCCACTGGGGTGACCAAGGGCCAGACCCCACTAGTCCAGGTGACACCAGCCAGCTGTCCCTTGCCAGTACCTCCAGTGGCACCTGGACTAGGACAGCACAAGTTGGTGACCAACCTCAGCCAGCAAAGGCCAGCTGAGGGTGTCACCGGGGATCTGGCAGAGACCCCCTGGTAGTGATGCATCCCCACACCCGAGCAGCTGCTTCTATAGAAGGGAGAAAGGTTCATTTTCATTTACAAAAACATGTAAAGAAATTAACTACAATTTCCCATAGCCTTCTCATTGTAATTGGCTCAGTGTCAGAACTGCTCGGGCTTTAACAAAGTTTCCAAAACCTGTAGCTCTTTCTATTGGAACTTTGAAATATAATAGAAATTGGCACTAAAGTGACCTCCTGGGTCATTCAGTTCTTAAGGGCCAGCACAGAGGTGCTCTGGGCTTTTCTTGGTGTGTTGTACCAAGGTGTCAGGGGCTTTTCCTTTTATTTCCATGTTGTTTGTTATTTTGCTTTTGTTAAAACTTATTGTTTTACAAAACACCCTTGAAGAGCTGTCTTGCTATTACTAAGCCATTCTGAAAAGTGCTGGACACCCCCAGAGATAAATCTTGATAAATCTTCACTCAGGTTATTCCATTCTGGCCACGTGCAAGATGTTATCAAATGGCAAAGTGAAGTCTAAAAGACTATTTTCCTCCATGAAGAGAGGACCCCAAGAGAGCCCAAACTGCAGGCAGAAATCACTGAGGAAACCAGGAGACAAAGCAAGGGAGCTGGGGAAAACCTCCAAAAATTGCTTGGGTGACTGAAAGATGTCCTCAGTTTTGTAGTAGTCAGTGAGACTTTTATTTTAATTATAATTTAACAATTTCAGACTAATTTGAGAAGAAACAGCTCAAAAGACTTGTTAAAATAAGTCTATTAAAAGCTCAAAAACACTAAGCAGAAGAGTGGGGTGAAAGATGAAAATCTGGAGAAAGAATAGACATTTAATTGAAACTTAGTAACATCAGAAAGTGAAACAGCTGGCGGAAGAAGTTGTAACATACCTCCAAAAGTAGCAAAAACCAAAACAACAAAAAAGGAGCAGAGCAAATGAAAAAAAAAAAAAAAAAAAAAAAAAAAAAAAAAAAAAAGGAGCTCCAACCAAATAGAAGGAAAAGAAAAAAGCATACTTTAATCCTCTGATCCTGAAAAGGCTCATCCCTCACACTGACCCTGAGAAGCAGAGCGAGACCGATCCGGACGGGTCAAAAACTGCTTTCCCCCCCTCCTTCCCCCTGCGCAGAAAGGGAACAAGCATTGGCCATGCGAGTGAGCTTTCTGTCTAATGTATACCTTTATCCTTCTGTTCCCACTGCTCCCCTTCTACCAATAATACTAAAAAGAAAAGCAAATTCGAAAAATGCCACGCAGAAGTTTAAAAAATCGCGCCGAAAAAAAATGATTCCTTTGTGAGCAGCCACGTGGCTTCCAGAGCCATCTTTGCTGCGGGGTGGAAAGCTGCCTTGGTGGGTGGATATCATCAACACGGCCAGCCTGACAGGGCACAAAGACCCCTCCTGGAGGCTGTGGGACACATCCCACTAGGCTGACCTAGTCCCAAACACTGCCCTGGTTACCACCCTGAGCACGGGAGAGCACAGGACAGCACAGGGTTACCACCCTGAGCACGGGACAGCACAGGACAGCACAGGGTTACCATCCTGAGCCCAGAACAGCACAGGACAGCACAGGGTTACCATCCTGAGCCCAGGACAGCACAGGACAGCACAGGGTTACCATCCTGAGCCCAGGACAGCATGCTCCCGACTTGGATGACCGTGGGAACACGGGCTGACATCTCGGAGCCTGCTCCCCTCCCCAGACAGGGAGAAGTTCAGCCAGAAGTAAAACAAAGCCTAAGTCAGAGCAGCTTTCGCAGATCCTACGGCCTCTCTGATGCCTCGGACAGCGAGAGACACCCGGCAGGGAGGGAGGGTCACTGGCAGAGAGCGAGGGAGAGAGGCAGGGCAGAGCTGTGAGCCCAGGAGGTGCCCGGGAAAACCAACACAAGGAGCGGGAGGGCTCTGTCTCCCCGGAACCTCCCGTGTCCAGCGAGAGAGACAGACAGACAGACAGACACCAACCACGAGCTAAGACAGACAAACACCAACCACGAGCTGAAACCCGTGCCTGCAGCAGAACAAGAACAGCAAATGAAACAGCAGCAGCCGGGACAGGCAAAGACAGCAACAGGAATCTCTCCTTTCCTCCAACCCTCCGAGAGAGCAGAGCCCACGGCGGTAGTGAGGAAAAAAAGGAAGTTTAAAGAGAGCCAGAGGAGTTGGGCGAGTTTGTGTTGTGAGACAAAAGCAGCCTTATTTGCAAGTGAATCCAAAGAGCTACAAGGAGGGGAAAAAACCAAACAAACACCAAAAAAACCCACAAACCACAAAAACAAAACTCGCAAAAGACAAAAAACTTTTAGAAAAAATAACTCTATAAAGCAGCGACAACTAACCGTGTTATCTCAGCAGCACAGGGTACAAGATCTATGGTATCCAAGAAAAGGACACTACATTAAAATCATCACAAGAAATTCACCAAAGAAGAAACTCAAAATACCCTAGAAACTAACCTATTAATTTATTTACTTTACTTTAATTTGATTTAAATTATTTTATTACTTTATTATTTTCTTTATTTTATTCTTTTCTCTAACTTTAAGAAAAAGTCCCACTTAATAAATTAACATTTTATTGAAATTTCAAGAGAAAACCATCTGGTGATTTTAATTTTTTTTTTTTAAATGTCAATTATAACTTACCCAAAAATCTATATCACAAGCTAATTATAAGAGCTATTTCCTAAATAATTTTTCCTTTACAGGAAAAGATTTTGCAAAAAAAATTTGCTTGCCCATATATTTATTTAAAATAGTTAATTCAAACTTCAAAAGTTTTTACAAATCACCCTTATAAATATTACAAGAAAAGTCTCTAATTATTAAAGTAATCTTTGAAATGAATTTAAAAACCTTTTAAAATTCACACACCCCTAAAAACAATTTGTTTTCATAAATAGCTCCAAAAAATTTCTAAAAACCTCATAGCCATATGGCAAAATCCAGACACCAAAAAATAGAAATCAGATTTTATGTCTAAAAGCCATATCTCAAAATCAAAAGAGCAGCTATCTACATGGTTTTAAAAGTTCATATTTCCTATTAATAAATCCTTTATATGTTAAAGGTTTGATAAAAAAAAGCAAAGACCTCTCTCTACTCAATAAAAAATTCTAATCAATTATAAAATTTACTTAAAAATACGAATCTTTTTACTTTTTCTCAACAGCAACCGTATTATGTCACATATATTAGACCAAACATTAAATTCCTAAGTTTTATCGCAAAATACATCAGCACTTGTAGCAAGTGTGTCACATATCTCAAAATCAAGCAAAAGCAATCATATCCAAATTGTCGAAAACTCACCTTCCTAATAGTAGTAAAAAAAGTTAAACCCTCAAAATTAAAAGCAAACAGATATCACACAATATCAATAATTTCAGCAATTCAAACAAATTCACTTGTCTAACCACACGCTTTTAAAAGTAAGTTCTGCCTCAGCACATGAAGGAGAAAAAAATCAAAATGTAATTAAAACATTTCTTGCGAGCATTTCTCATTCCTAAACATACAGCTCTTACAATTACACAAGTTTTTCAGCATATCAAATTTACCACACAATATAACTAATTCATTCAAAAAACAATCTATTGTAGAAAAAGCACACAAATAACTGGGGAAAAAAATAAATAAAATGGGGGAATATGTGCTACTATAGAAAAGTTGAACAAAGCTATATATGTGTTTTTAAATCTCTCATATTCATAAAAATCCAGAAACAGGACTATTTTAGAGCCTGCTCTTTGTGGCAGGGGGAGGGGTTTGTGTTTGTCTTCCCAGGTACAAACTCTAAGTGAGCTCCTGCAAAAGATGTCAAGGCACAACTACAGGAAGAACAGCAGAGCACACCTGGAGAAGAACATGCAAGAAGACACAGAGTGAGCACAGACCATGTCTCCAAAAAAGACCACTACAGCTTTGACACAACCCAGCAGTATAGATATCAGAGCATTTTCAAAGCAGAGACTGAGTCTTTGTAAAGATTATACTAGTTAAAGAGTATTCTTTGTACCAAGAAAGTTTTATTAGTTATTACTATCATATTAATGTTATTATCTTGTTCTTAAACTCTGTGTTAAGAGGAGAGTTACAAGTTTCATTAGCCCAAACCTGTGCAGACAAGAGAATATAGTTAACTTGAAAAAATCTCCCCAAAGAAAAGGTTAGATAAAATTCATAAGCAATTAGAGACTAAATTTTATATCTTAAAATATTAATAATTGAAATAATTACCTAGAAGAGAGGATACTAAATTCAAAATTATTTAATCCATAAAACTACAGTTTAGCTATAGAACCAAATTATTAAGCAACAATAAGTTATTAACACAATTGTTAACAAAGGTGAGAATTTTTTCAAAGTAACTATTTTTCTTTTTTGTAATAAGTTTGGGTGAAAGGTAGTAATGCACCCCTACACTCGAGCAGGTGCTTTTATAGAAGGGAAAAAGGTTTGGTTTACCTTAGAACATGCAAGGAAGTTAAACTAGGGTTTCCCATAGTCTTTTCATTGTAATTGGCTCAGTGCCAGCACAGGGGCACTGCTTGGCCTTTTACAATGTTTCTCAAAACCTGGAGCTCTTTCTGACCCTCCCGGGTCATTCAATACTTAAGGACCAGCACAGAGGTGCTCTGGGCTTTTTTGGGGGGTGTTGTACCAAGGTGTCAGGCTTCTCTGACACCTGTGCTCAGCTTTTCCTTTTATGTCTGTATTGTTGTTTATTTTGCTTTTATTAAAACTAACTTATTAACAAAACACCCTTGAAGAGCTGTCTCACTATTACTAAGCCATTCTGAAAAGTGCTGGACACCCCCAGAGATAAATCTTGATAAATCTTCACTCAGGTTATTCCATTCTGGCCACGTGGAAGATTTTATCACCCCCTTACCCCAGCACGAACACAAGTCTGGGCTCCCCAGGGTGTGGCCAGGCTGGAGTGGGACACGGGGAAGGAGGTGGAGGGTGGGACAAGACCAGGGCAACAGGGTCTGCACCCCGTGCCATCCATCCCCCACCATGCTCGACTCCTTCCCTGCTGCCTGGGGCCGGCAGAGGCTGGGCTGGCACAGCCAGCGGGAGGGCACCAGCCTGGAAGGGGCTTGGAAGGCAAAGCCAGGGCTCAGAGCATCCCTGATCCCCAGGGTGTGTGGACACTGGTGCCGACAGTGCTGGGCCCCTCGTGGGTGGGGAGGGGCAGCACTGTGGGAGAAGGTGGTGGGAGAGCTGCCAGCAGCTGCAGCAGGGAGGTCTGGAGCGGGCAGGCAGGAACCAGGTCCAGCTGATGCCAGGGCAGGGGAGGAAGAGCCGGATCGGGTCCCAGTGCCAGGCAGCAGGAGGGTGCAGTGTCCCGTGGGGCACTCGCTGTGCTGGAGGAGGCTGTGCCAGTGGGGACCACAGGCCAGGGAGGCAGGAGACCCCAGTGGGTCCTGGGGACACCAGGGACTAGGCTCTGCCCCTCTGGCTCACACGGTCTGTTCCTGCTCACGCCCCCAGCTGTCCCCAGTCCCTGCAGCCAGGGATGGGGCCAAGGGTCGCTCCAGGAGGGCCCGGCCAAAGGAACAGACGGAACAACGTGCCCATGAGAACAGCAGCCTTTTATTTCCTCCCCACCACGTTCTCATGGCAGACAAGACACAGTCATGACAGAGGGCTGGGCAGCAAACCCCGAGGACAACGCAACAGACACCAGAGGAATGCAGAGGTCAACACAAGCACAGCTTCAGGCATACCCAGGCAGGCACCTGCCCCCAGCCCTGGGCACCGGGAGGCTTTGGAGCACGGTGCCCCCAGGGCTGAGCCACACAGAGGATGGGAGCACAGGGCTGCAGGGCTTCCCCTGCCAGTGCCTGCCCCCCACGGCCCTGAGCCCCTGCCTCACAGTGGCAGTGCTGGCACAGGGGGCAGAGCAGTGTCTTTGTGTCTGACTTTGGCACCCACTGCAGCACATCAGCCCCCACCAGAGGAGACTTGCATGTTGGAAACCCCCCGGTGCCCCTTGCCAGCTCACCTCACCACAGCCACAGGTCACAACACACTGTTGCCCAGCCAGTGCCTAAAGAGGTGAAAGGCACTTTGGTGTGTCACTGCTGGCCTCAGGAATGTTTGGGAACAGTGGGAAGTTCAGCAAAGGTTTTCTGTGCTGGCTTCTCCAGAAGCCTCATGGCCCTGGCACTGGAAGTGGGGGGCATCTCCCTGTAGCCCCAGTGCCCAGGGTCCCACACATCCCAGTGGGGCAGCAGCAGCTCCTGCCCAGCCAGAGCTGAAGGGCTGTGGAGCAGGAGCTCAGCTGGGCTGTTAAACTGCAGGCCTTGCTGTGCAGTGTCAGCCCTGACCTCGCTCAGGACCCTCCTGTGGGCACGGGGGGCCCTCACACTCAGAGTTCCACACAAAGCCACTGTCACTGTGTCCCAGCCCAGGACAGGCCAGCGCTGGCCTCCCTCAGGGCCGTGGTGCCCCATAGCAGCTGGACAGGCGCCGCAGCAGGCGTGCAAGGGGTCCCCAGCCTGGCTTACCTCTGCCCGGGGCCGGGGTGCTGCCGCCGCTCGGGGGGCTCTGGGAGGCCACGGCCGCGGGGGGCTCGGGGGGCCTGGGGCTGCCGAAGGTGAAGCTGGGGGAGACTCGGATCCGGGGGGAGTCCTGCTGGCTGCCCCCGCTCCCGCTGGTGCCGTTGCTGAAGCTCCTGGCACGGGCCAGTGCGTTGTCAGAGGCCGAGGTGGGCAGCCCCCTGGAGGGGGGAGAGATGGGGGTCAGCCCAGCACGGGGAGGGGGGCTCCCCTCTGCACCCCTCCACCCACCATCACAGCGCAGCGCCGGGTGCTGAGCGGCTGCGGCGCCACCTCTGGCAGAGGCCTGGACTTCTCAGGAGATGGTGAGCAGCTGGGGACAAGGATGTCACCAGGACTGTCCCTGAGAGCTGCAGTCCCAGTACTCTGCGCTGCACATCGCTGTCTCAGGGGTCCCACTTCCTCACCCCCAGTCCCAAATCATGGAATTGCTGAGGTTGGAAAAGGCCTTAGACACCACTGTGTCCAACCCTTTCTCAGCACTGCCCAGGCCACCACTAACCCACATCCACACAGCTTTTAAATCCCTCCAGGGATGGGGACTGCAGCCCTGCCCTGGGCAGCCTGTGCTGGACAGCCCTTTCTTTCCATGAAGAAATTTTTCCCAATATCCAACCCGAACTTCCCCTGCCACAATTCGAGGCCATTTCCCCTTGTCCTATCTATCCCTTGTTCCCTGAGAGCAGAGGCCAACCTCCTCCTGGCTCCACCCTGCTGTCAGGGAGCTGTGGAGAGGAAGAAGGTCCCCCTGAGCTTTCTCCTCTTCAGGCTGAGCCTCCCAGCTCCCTCAGCCTCTCCCAACCCAGTCCAGTGCTGGAGGTGATGCAGGAGAGACCTCCCAGACTACAGGGGCAGGCAAATCCCAACCAGTTCACTCTCTGCCCTTCTCTGCTGACGGCTCGGAGCAGAGGGACTGACAACTGCAGTTCCCAGAGCTTGGAAGAGCAAGGGCCAGGGCAGGTGACCCTGGCAGGTGACTCACTTGGGGACATTTATCACCTCTAAGTGCCGTTATCCTGCAGCTCCCACGCTCGCCCCAGCCAGCCCTTACGTGGAGCTCCTGGGGGGGGTCCTGGCACCTCCTCTCCTCCGCGGGGCCCCGCCGGCGCCGCGCAGCCCCCGCACATGCCTCAGCATCCAGGCACGCAGGTTGCCCAGGCAGGCGTGCTCCGAGAGCACGATCCGCGGCCAGGGGTTGCAGTCGGCCATGTCCAGCGCCGCCACCGCCACCGCCCGGCCCACCTGCCCGGCAAAGGGCACACGTGAGGGCGACACGGGGAAGGAAGGACACAGGGCGGAGCACGGGGGAGAGGAGAGGTAGTGAGGGGGTCACAGCGAGAGGAAGCCACCAGGAGAAGGGGGACACCAGGGGAGATGAAGGCGCCAGGAAGGGGGGATTCCAGGGAGAATGCCAGGGAGTGGGGGCACTGGGGAGAGGGGCGGCTCCCTAGAGCTTGGGGCAGCAAAACGAGTGGAGGAAAGAAACCCCAGCCCCCAGTCCCAGCCCACCGTCTGTATCTCATTCCCCACTGGAATGGGGCAGGCTCCCCTGTACCTGCTCGAAGAGCTCCACGGTGTACCGGGAGGGGAAGGCGGGCGGTGGCGGGGGGCTGGCGCGGCCGTTGTCATGGCACGCCCCTGGGATGCTGTTCACCGAGCGCCCCGTGTTGTAGTTGCACTCCAGGGTGTAGCTGTGGGGCACGAGGGAGCCCCTGTTACCCCAGAAACCCACGGCAGGACTGGGGTTATCCCACACTATTCCCCTGGCAGAGCCACTTCAGCAGATTCAGCACTGGAAAGGGGGTCCCATTGCACCAGGAAGGGGGTCCTGCTCCAAAGGACAGAGAAGTGCAGGGAAAGTGGCAGGGTTTTGAGGACAGCACCCTCCGATGGCAGGAACGGCCCATGCCCTGTGTGGGGATGAATGGATGTACCAGAGGTCAGCACGATGCAAATTCGGGACGGAGGTCTGGGCCCTGAGGGTGACACCCAAAGTGCTGAGGTCCCTGTGAGGAGACCTCTTGGTCTGGAGGGTGATGGGGAATGGGCGGGTAGAGAAAGGGAATTATCTGATGTCAACACCAACAATCCAGGGAGTGGGCGGCTACAGCCTTCCCCTGACCCTCAAGGTGCCTTGGACCACATCCTCCTGGAGGAGGAGGAGGGATGAAGTGTAGGCTAGGAGCTGCATGTTGGGATGGCTTCCATCTGTCCCACTGCCCAGGGACAGTTGCAGGGCCAGCACAGCAGAAAACCTGAGCAGCTCTGTCCCAGTCTGCCTGAGGGACCACAAGTGGACTGTGAGCACTCCCAGCACTTTTTGGGATGTTGCTGTTGGATCAACAGCCTGGGCTGCTCCAGGTCAGTCACTGAGCAGAGCACCCCAGTGACCCAAGCCCAAAGCCCATGTGTGTGTTTGTTCCTGTGGGGCTGGACTGGTGCTGGGCATGAAGCAGCAGCTGAGCACACGGCAAGCACTGAGGAACCTGAGAGAATCTCCAGTCTGTGGGCCTGACTGCCTCACCCTGTGGTACGTTCCCAGCACAGGAACAGGCCAGGAATATCCCATCCCCTATGGGAGAGGAGTGGATCACAGCTATCCCCAGCTCACGGGATCACTGATGGGCTGAGGCTGGAATCTCACCCACAGCCATGGGGATGCTGTGCCCACTGCAAATCTACTTAATTACAGCTCAATAAAGACAGGAACACCCAGGAAAGAGGAGAATTCCCCTCAGAAAGCTGTGCAAGAGCAGGGAGAAGAAGCCAGAGCAGCTGCAGGACGGATGGGGAGGAACAGGAAGGAAAGGAGCCTGGCTGAGCCTGCATCTTGGGAACACGGCAGCACCTGGCACAGCCATGGCCAGCCTCTGCTGACCCACCCTGGGGCCATGCAGGACGTGTCTGCCCCACGGAGCTGGGTCCCCTTTTGTCCAACACCCGCCCCAGCCAGCACCAGCACTCGTGCCAGGCTGGATGGCCCCATGGGCTGCCCTACCTGTGGATGATGCCCAGGGCCTTGTAGATGGCCACACGCCCGCTGCCCTCCTTGGACTGCCCGTCCCGCTTGTCCCGGGCATACATGTTCTTCTCCGAGAAGTTGCAGCCCATGAAGTCAAAGTGAGGGGAATTCAGGGAGATGAGTTTGGGGAACAGCATGTTCTCCACCTGCAGAGTGCAGGGAGCAACAGGGGTGACCAGGGGCCCTTGGCTGCTTGTCCTGCTCCAGTGGGACCGGTGCCGAGCGCAGGGCTGCACCGGGGTCTGCTCTGCCCACAGTTCCAGGGTCTCATGAGCTCCAGCTGTGCCCAGGACACATTGCCCATCCCCTGCCCAACTCCCGACGGACTCTCCTGACAGCCAGCCAGGAGGACACCCTGCTGACCCATGCCAGGTCCCAGGGAGAATCTAAGACCTCCTGCTGCCCTGGTCACCAGACTGGGGGAGGAGAGAGAGAAGAAGAAAGGACGAGGAAGGAAGGAAAAGAGAAGGAAATGGAAGGATATGTAACAGGGATTCCATGCCCCTCTCCCAGCAGCAGGAGGGTCCCAGCAGCCGCAGCAGCCCTGGATTTTGGCTGTGCCCTCACCTGGTCATTCTCATCACTGAAGCTGTTGCCGTACATGAAGCAGCCGCGCTTGGACGCGTGGCCGTGCAGGTCCACGTAGTAAGCCAAGCCACTGTCCCGGGGTGCAATGGGCTCTGGGGGCTCAGCAGCTTCGGGGACAGGGGCTGGGGGAGGCGTCCATGGCCTCTCCTCACAGTGCTCGGTGCTGTGGCTCGAAGGGAGGATCCAGGCAGCTCGCTCTGTGCTGTCTGACAGCTGGGCATCCCGGGCCGAGCAGGGGTGGCTGCTGGCACGCCAGGTGCCGGGGGAGTTGCGGAGGTTGTTGGTTTTGTCCAGCTCTGACAACGTGGCCTCCACGGCCGGGACGGGACGGTTGGGAGATTTTAAGCTCAGCGAGCTGGTGCTGAGGGGGGAGACAAACGTCCTCCAGTCTGGAGAGCCCGGCAGGATGCGGCTGTGGACATGGTGGTAGAGCAGGACGGCCTTGGCCCCGTACACCGCGGGGTGCAGCTCGGCGTCGGGGTGCAGGTACTGCCGGTTCAGGTTCACCCCGCGAGAGTCGGTTCTGCAGAGAGAGCAGAGAGACCTGAGCACTTCCCAGGGCACCCCAGCAGGGCTGAGATCACCCTGGAATGCCAAGGGGTTTGGGCTCTGTCCTGGAGCACAACGACCAAACCAAAGGGCAGAATCTGCCAGAGCACTGGCAACGCACGAGGGGCAGAGTCCTGCATGATCCTCCCCAGAGACAGGAACAGAGCTGTGAAGGGGCTGGAGCACCAGGAGTGGCTGAGGGAGCTGGAACGGCTCAGCCTGGAGAAAAGGAGGCTCAGGGGGAACCTTCTCACTCCCTGCAACTCCCTGACAGGAGGATGGAGCCATATGGGGGGCTGGGTTCTGCTCCAAGAGAACAAGGGACAGGACCAGAGGGAACAACCTCGAGTTCAACCAGAGTAGGTTTAGGTTGTATATTGGGAACATTTTCTTCAAGGAAAGGGCTGTCTAGCCCTAGCACTGGCTGCCCAGGATGGAGGTGGATTCCCCATCCCTGAAGGGACTTAAAAGCCCTGTGAATGTGGAACTTGGGGCCATGGGTCAGAGGTGGCCTTGGCAGTGCTGAGGGATGGTTGGATTCAATGGTCTTACAGGGCTTTTCCAACTCAAGTAAATCCAGGATTCTACGATTTTTTAAAATTTTACAAAAATCACAGAATCAGCTTTCTGAGATCCCTTCTTCAGCAAATGCACAGCCTTTTCTATATCCACACCCATCAGTAAAGGACACTCACCTTTTGCTCACATCTATCAACCAACATTCAAATAAATGGTTCCTGCTTTTTTTTGTTGGGGGAACGGTTGGATTCAATGGTCTCAGAGAACTTTTCCAACCCAAATGATTTCATGTGGATGACACAGCAAGCCCCCAGTCAGGAGAGCCCAGGCTGCACTCACCGGTAGTGGCCCCGCACCACCCCGTCAGGGTTCAGCATGGGGATGAGCTTGAAGACAAACATCCTCCTCAGCATCTGGGCACGGGGATCCTCCTCCCGCAGGATGAAGTCCAGGAAGCCGTTGAAGACGAAACTAGAGGGGGTTTCTCCTGGGTGGACTCTGCTGCTGAGGAAAAACACCTGGGGGCAAATAGACCCCAGGGGTGAGTGGGGTGTCCTGCCTGCACCAGGATACTGGAGTAGCAAAGGGTCTCACAAACTTTGCTCCACGAATTCTGCCCAAATGCTCCAGCACTTGGGGATGTGATCCCATTCTGGTCATAGACATGGGGGTTGCAGTAAGGTGCCAACACATGGGCCTTTTTAGGGCTGCTTTGGGGCTGCTGGCCCCCCATCCCTGGCCCAGCCCCAATGCTGGTGCAATCTCTCACCCTCTTTCCAGTGAAGCAGTGAGGCCGGGGTGTGCTGGTGTCTGGGAAAAGCTTGTCCAGCCGGGGCTCCCGCTTCTCCTGCATGCCATGGCATGAGGTGATGGTCAGCAGGTCCACACGCAGCTTGTCCAGAGAGTGGCACAGCAGCTCCCGGTGGTAGTAGACAGAGTCGAGGGGGCTGTGGAGTGAGAAGGGATCTCAGCCAGCCCCAGCAGCAAGGGGGCTCCCAGCTGAGTTGGGAATGCTGCCCGAGCTCACAGCCCAGGGAGCTGAGCAGACCCAGCCTCACAAGGACCATCCCTACATCTGGGCTGTTTGCTGTCAGATACCCTCAGAGCCTGCTGGGAACACCAACAGCCATTCCTTCAGGGTAAGGAGTGGGGCCCAGGGCTGGGGTTTTGCACTGCCCAACCCCCCGGAGCTGTGGAAGCAGGGGGGGATCAGCTCATGCACAGACAGACCTGGCACAGAAGGTCAGATCATCCCAACAGGGAGATAATGCTTCCCAGCAGGAGGGAGAGGGCACTGAGAGATTCATCCCACCAGAGAGATAACCCATTCTGGCAGGAGAGACTGGGTTCCAGAATAATAAGGGATCCTCTGGAATCCTGTGGGTAGCTTAGGGTGAGCTCTGCTTACACAGAGCTGGGGCACAGAAGCATGGGCCAGGCAGCTGTGGGGAGGGCACAGAGACCCTCCTGCTGCAGACAGAGCTTCCCCAGGAGAAAAAACCCAAGCAGGCACAGATCAGGATAGGTGTGAGGGCCAGGAGAGTGGGACAAAAGCCAGGAGGGAGAAAGTGGGGAGCACACCTGCTGGGGGACATGTGCCTGCAGTCCTGGAAGCGGCCGTCCAGCTGTGCCAGCATGTCCTGGCACTCCGTGTAGGAGAAGGGGTAGCAGAAGGCAAAGTAGGTGGTGGCCCCGCGGTGCTCCAGGAAGCGGTGCACGAAGGACAGCACGAACTGCGTCTCCACCACCTGCCACGGACACGGGGAGGGCTGGCCACGGGCTCAGAGCCACCCTAGCACAGCCCCTCCTGCTCTCCTCTGGCCCCCACCAGGCACTGGGGGTGCCCATGGCAATCTCCACGGGATGGCAGCAGTTGGTGCTACCGTCCCTCCCTTGGAGATGCCAGGAACAAACCAGCTGCTCCACCAACCCAGCAGAATCTGGGGGTCACCCCAGCGCAGCAAGCAAAGGGTGGCTGTGTCCCCAGAGCCGCCCTAGCCCCGAGCACAGGATCCCTGGCTGCCTGAGCCCCATCCCCGGCACGGGGAGCGCTCCAGGCTCTCACCTGGAAGCTGGGCCGCTGCCGGATGCGCTCCCAGCGCGGGCGCACGGGCAGGGTGCGCACGAAGGGGGTCATGCCCTGCGCGTACAGCCGGCTCTGCTTGTTCATGTTCAGGATGTGCAGCTTGATCAGCTTCCCTGGGGCACCTCCCCGCACGCTGAAGTAGAACCAGGACCTGGGGAGGGGAGGAGCGGCGCCGTCTCAGACCCTGCCCGGGGGTCCCCGAGCTCTCCGGTGTCTCTTCCACCCAACAAGAGCCTGCCACAGCCCCGGCGGCGGCGGAACCAGAACCCCCTTCCAGGGCACCTTTGACCCCGCTCCTTCCCCCAGACCCTTTCCTCAGACCTCAGACCCACCGCCCCCTCTTCCCGAGGCACCCACCCCGCCGTTGTACCCGCCAGAGCCTGTCAGACCCCCCGGGGAGAGCACAGACACCCCGAACCCCCTCCCAGGGCACTTCTGACGCCACCGCTTTCCTCAGCCCCCAGCCCCACCGAGCCCCCTTCCAGCCTCAGCCCCACACCGCACCTGCCGCTCCCGGACCCCGCCAGAATCTTTCTCCCGGGAATCCATCCGGAGCCCGGCCCCCCGCCCGGTACCAGTCGCCCTTTCCCGGTTCCGCCGCCCACCGGTACCTGTTGCTGTTCTCATACTCAGTGTGGGCGCAGTCGGGCTGCGTCCACACATTGAACTCGTAGTCGGCGGCGGGGAGAGCGTTGGCGCGGGCGGCGGGGCCGCCCCCCAGCTCTGTAGGCCGCACCTGTTCTACGTGTGCCAGGTTCCCCGAGTCGAAGCGGGAGCTGAAGAGGAGACCCCCGCAGCGGATCTCCATGGCCCGGCAGGGCCGGGACCGGCATCGCCCCGGGACGGCCCCGGGACGGCCGGTACGGGCCGCCCGGCAACAGCAACGCGCGCGGTCATTGGCTGCCGCCTCCCAGCAACGCGTTCGCCCATTGGCTGGCGCCTCGGCAACGGTCGCAGCGGTACTGGGGCCGCTGCTCCTCTCGACCACGCCCCTCTCGCCTGCTCGCAGCCACGCCCCTCACGGCACAGGCCACACCCCCTTATTGCACCGGCCACGCCCCCGCTGGGCTCCCCTCCGGCAGCGTCCGCAGAGGTGCGACCGGACACTGGGGTGTGAATGGACACTGGGCTGTGACCGGACACTGGACTGTGACCGGACACTGGACTGTGACCGGACACTGGACTGTGACCGGACACTGGACTGTGACTGGACACTGGGCTGTGACTGGACACTGGGCTGTGACTGGACACTGGACTGTGACCGGACACTGGGCTGTGACCGGACACTGGGCTGTGACCGGACACTGGACTGTGACTGGACACTGGGCTGTGACCGGACACTGGGCTGTGACCGGACACTGGGCTGTGAATGGACACTGGGCTGTGACCGGACACTGGGTGTGGACAGGCACATACACAGAGCATAGGTGTGCACAGAGGTAGGGACACCTGTACTTGCCCACACGTGGGTGAGCACAGAGGTGCCACGCACACACACACACCTGTAAGAATACAACCCCTACGCACACCCACACAGCTGACACACCCAGACTGGCAGAGCCAGGGTCGAACCTGACACCTCCCCATCCTACATGAACACCCCACCCCTGAGGTGGCACTGCCAGGCACCAGCAGCTCCTTGGACTCCTTTAAACCTCCCCAGCCAGAGCAGGTGGGGTCCAGCTGAGGCATTGCCCCTCCCGTGGTGGATGGGAATGGGTGCAGAATGGGGGTGCAGGGGGGTCTGGACAGCCCCTCCCCCCCACCCTGCAAAACCATCCTCAATATGGAAGAAATATAAAGCATATGGAGCAATTGTAAGGAAAAAGTAATAAAATAAATCCATTCATTCATCGGTGGGAAGGGGTGGGAACGTGAGGGGCTCCAGGTGTCCACCCCTGATCCTGTAAGCAGGCAAAACACAAGGGGAGGGGGACCACTTACCCAGGGACAGTGGGACAGGGAAAGTCAAAGCAGTCACAGGGTGTGTAAAAACCTGGACATGTGTCTCCCCAGCCTCCCCAAAAAATAAACCTCCCCAAAAGCCCCAATCTGATCCAAAGTTCCTGTGGGCATTGCCCTCGACACCTCTGTCCTGGATCCTGCTGCCCTCTGGATACTCCTTGTCAGCCAGAACACTGGGAGGCATTGTGACCTCCAGAGAGCAGCTCAGTGTCCAGAGATCATGGCCAGGGCCCAGTTTTTGAGGGCCAAGGTTGCATTTTGCAGGTAAATCCAGGAGGAATAGGTGAAGCTCATCAAGTGGTCCCTCACGCACTCCCACGTCACGTCCCCACTGCAAAACCAAGCACAAGGGGGGGATTACAGGGGGGGCGTGAGAGGCAGAAGGGATGAATGATGGGGGTGATGCAGGAGCCCCTTGGGCAGAGCAGGATTAGGGAACACCCCTGGCTGGCACAGGGACACACAGCTGCAGCACCAAGGGGAAAGAGCCCGAGGGGAACAGGGGGTGGGGGCTGCTCACTTGCAGGAGTCGAGGCAGTGCTGCCAGCCCCGTTGCAGGGCTGCAGCCAGGCCCTGCAGCAGTGGCAGCAGGCAGCTCTGCAGCAGGAACAGCAGCAGCTCCCGCATGCACTCGGCGAAGTGCAGCAGCCACTCGGGGAGCCGGGTCTGGAGCTGTGGGAGCAGAGAGACGGCTCTGAGGACTCCCAGAACACCAGGGGCTGGTGAACACCACCCCTCCAGCAGATCTGGGCTCCTGCCTACCTGTGATGGTCCCATCTCACCCCCTCCCTTCTCCAGCATCCCTGAGCTCTCCCCATACCCCCTCTTCTCCAGCACTCAGCAGATGGGGCACTGATGTCACCCCACAGCCACCAAAATGCTGGCTCGTGGAGCAACAGCGAGTTTTCTGAGCCCTCTCTCTTCCACAGTCACTGGAAACTGCTGGAGTGGGCTGGTGACACAGGACCACAGATGGCATCAGAGACCTGCCATGAGGCTGTCCCCTTCCCAGAACCCCACCACTGGGGGCTCCTGCTAGAAGCAGTGGCAAAGACGGCACTATCCTACTTCAGGCCTCCCTCTGTACCCCTCAACACAGATTTCCCAGTCCTACAGGCCTCCCACTGGCATTCCTCGTCTCCTCCAGCCCTGGGAGCCCCCACTCACCCAGTCACTGAGCCAGGGGAGGCTGCCATGGAGCCAGGAGAGCAGGGAGTAGCACTGCTGGGACACATCCCGGGCCACCTCACCACTCGTTTCCCAGAGCAGCTTCAGCTGTGGCCACAGGACAGACACAGCCACAGAACCGTGCCGGGCCAGGCTGTGCTCCAGCCACCTGCAAGGGAGTCCTCAGATGAGGGCAGTGCTGGACCATGGCTCCAGTGGCATCCACACAGAGCACACAGGCACGGAGCTGCCAGCACAGGGTGAACGGGGCAGAGATCCAGTCTGAGCTGAAAGTGCTTCCAGGCAGAGCTGGGAACAGCTCCCAGCTCCCTCCCAAGCCCTCACTGTGCTGCACAACAGCCCCAGCCCCCACCCATGCTGGTGTCACAGACCTGTACCCCTCCAGGCAGCCCAGGGACACCTTCTGCCAGGCCAGCTGGGAGGCGGGCAGGATGCCGGAGGAGCGGAGCAGCCGAGCAGAAGACGAGGCTGCAAGAGACAAGTGAGTTCCTTGAGTGGCTCCTGGCTGCTGGGACACATGTCCATCTGTCCCCAAGGACTCTGTGGGGACACACGGCTTGAGCTGTGCTGTGGAACCCCTTGGGAGATGCTCCAGGAGGGGACAGATGGACAGAACCCCCCGAGCAGGGAGACCCTCCCAAAGGGGAAGAGGCAGAAGGCATTGTGCCTGCAACACCTGCATCCCCCAGATGGACAGATAGACAGGCCCCACTGCTCACAGCAGCCACAGGAAGATGTAGAGGCTTTGCTCAGGGGAACAGCCACAGCAGTGATCCCAGGGAGAAGGATCACTCCTGAGCAATGGGAAAAAGCCTCAACCTCGTGACAGGGAAGGTCTAGGCTGTAACCAAAACCCAATTTCTTCATAGAAAGGGCTGTCCAGGGCCATGGTGGAGTTTCCATCCCTTGGGGGATGGATTTAAAAGCCATGTGGATGTGGCACTTGTGAGGACAGGGGATCGTGGTGGAGGATGCCTGGTGCTCCCACAGGATTTTTCCAGCCTGGATTACTCTGTGACTCCCCACCTTACCCTGGAAGGAGCCATGTGTCTGCACGTCGTGCAGGAAGAAGCCAGCGGCGAGGATCAGCAGGATGAGCAGCAGCCGTGACCAGGGGAAGCCCTGGCCCCTCATCTTGAGCAGCAGCTCCTGGGGGGGAGGACAAGGCCCTGTCACTGTCACTGCAGGCTCCTGACACCGGGGAGGCCCCAGCACAGCCGGGACAGAGACATCTGCTGAGCAGCTGGGGCTTGGACAGCGACCAGCACATCTGTCCCCAGCACGTCCTGCATGTGTGCTGCTGTGGGGCCCTTGCCCAGCACGTGCTGGCAGCAGGAGGGGACAACCAGAGCCCCAGCACGGAGCTGAAATCTGTCCCCAGGTGCCACCAGGCAGTGCCTGCCTGTCCTGTCCCTCACCTTGCAGGCGGTGTCACAGGCTGCCACATCCTGGTCCCCTCCTGTCCCCCTGGCTGCCAGCTCCTCATTTGTCACTTTGAAGGAGCGAACCGTTTCCTGCAGAGACTGATGCACCTGGGGGGCAGCAGGAGCTGTGTCAGACCCCCTGAGCTGCCACGGCACCAGGAGGGAAACCCTCCCACCCCACAGCTGCCCTCATCCCACACCCCACCCCTACCTTCTTGCTGCTGCTCTCCCAGGACTCCAGGAGGTGGTTCAGCAGCAAACTGGGGGGGAAGGAGAACACAGGGCTTGGTCAGGAGCTCCCAGAAGGAATTCAGGTGTCCCAAAGGTTCTGTAGGTGAGCACTGACCCTGCTTGGAGCCTCAGTCTGCACTGACCTGGACTGAGCGAGGTGTTTGGTGTAGAGCTGCCTCCAGACGCTGAAGCTCAGTGGGTCCAAGCTCAGGCACTGGCTCATGGAGGTCAGGAGCTGGGGAGGGGGCACAGCAGGTCGTTATGTGTGACCCTCTCCCCAGCATGCCAGACACCCCATGCCTCGAGCTGTACCCCCGCACAGCCACCCATCCCCACAGCTGGCCAGCCCTGAGGCACCCAACAGAGCTGCAGCACCACTGCCCACAGAGGGGGGTGGAACTGGATGGTCTTCAAGGGCCCTTCCCACCCAAACCATTCTATGATTTGATGACTCCTACCCCCTGGGAGCAGGCAGCATGACCCCTGCCCTGCCATCACCATCCTGGTGACAGCACATGTCTGTCCTGCCACCAAACCCAAAACCCAGCCCGTGCCCCCTGCTAGGCTCACCTCCTTCTTCATGGCAGGGGGGCAGGAGGGCGTGGCTCGGGAGAGGAAGGAGGGGAAGTAGGTGTGCAGGGCTGCCTCGGGCCGGGCGCCCAGGGCCAGCACCTTCAGGCGGGGGTAGAGGCGCCGCAGCTGCTCCTGCAGGCTGAGGGAGAGCCAGGCTGCTGAGGGCCACCGGGCACCAGAGGGGCACAAGGGGACACCCAGGGTCCCCCCTGTGCCACGGTGTGCCTGGGAGGTTCGGGGTACCTGGGGGACAGGGAGTTGTTGGGCATGAAGGCGAAGTCCAGGAGGGGGAAGAAGTCCTTGGGGCCGATCATGCCGAAGCCTTTGGTGAGGTTGGGGTGCATCCTGCAGAACAGAGCCCTGAGCTAGTGCAGGTTTGAAAAGGGGCAGGGCTGGCTCCAGAGCCCTGGGTCCCCTGGTAGCCAGCGGGACACAGGGTGTCACTCACATCAGCAGCCGGTCCAGGTAGGAGACGGCGTACGGTGACAGGGACTTGATGCCGAGAACCGGGAGCATGACGCCGAGCCACACTGCAGGGAGAGAGGAAGGGGTCCAGCTGGGCTGTCCCTGCACCGGGACAAGCCAGCACCCAAACCACCCTGTGGACAGCAGGCAGATCCCTTGGGAAGGGCTCCAGGGTGGCTGCACTTCCGAACAGTGGAGCAGCATGCTCCCTGTCCTTCCAGGCAGGATGGCTCCTCTCAGGATCCAGCCTTTTTCCTGTCCTGGCTGGGGGAAGCTGCACTTCAGATCTTAAGGACCTTTCCCAAGCTTTTCCCACCCCTAAGCAGTACCACCAGCAGGAGCGGAGGCGCACTGGCAGTCCCAGGAGGGGATCTCAGGCTGCTGCTCCTGGCTCTCACCTTTCAGGCCCTCGTGGAGGTCAGTGAACCCGGCCTGCCCCAGCGCCCAGAGGACGGTCAGGCACTTCGCTGGCCGGTTCTGCTGGGAGCGCAGCACCTCCAGGTACTGTGGGAGGATAGGATATATTAGTGGGGAGAGCTGCAACCCATTCCAGCCCAATCCCAGCCTGGAGTCATTCTGGGGATATAGGGAGAACTTCAAAACCAGTACAGGGGGTGCAGGGGGACAGGAGATACATTAAACCCAGCTCGGGGGGGTCCAGAGGCTTCTGTGTAGGGCAGGCAGAACCCACTGGGGACACTGGTCCCTCTGCAAGGGAGGATAGAGAGGTACAAAGGTTCTGTGCAATGGGATGGAGAAGCAACACCACCAGGTTTACAGCACCCACAAACCTGGCTCAGCCCAGCTCACCTTGCCCAGGTTGGTGGTAGCAATCCGGGGCCTGTCCAAGAGAAGTGCCTGGATGCAGATCCTGTACCCGTGCAGAGACTCCCCTGGAATGGAGATGGGGCAGGTGCTGCTCAGCCACAGCCTCCGAGGAGGAATTACAAAGAGCTCCCAAAGAGACAACGAGGAGCAGACACCGAGGGGAGGACAGGAAGCCCCGGGATGCTGACCTGGGGCCTTGTCCAGCTCCTGCAGCATGGTGTAGATGCAGTGATCAAAGAAGAGCTCCAGGACGCCCGACGCCTTCGTCAGCAGGGAGCGGATGATGCTCCTCAGCTCCTTGCTCACCAGGCAGTACGGATAGTCTGGGGTGGCACGAGAGGGAAGAGTTCACTGGAGAGTTTAGCTCTGTCCTGGAGAGCTCCAGCAGCTGGAGGGGGACGCAGGGAGCACCTCATCCTCACACCAGCTGGGCAGCACTGGCCTCCTCCCCAGCAACTCTGTGCCACAGCCCACTAATCCAGCCCTAAGGGATGGCTCCCCATGCAATGCTGATGCTGTGGGATGCACAGGGGTCTGGAGAAGATACCTTGTTCCCCTCCCCCTTGCCACCCAGAATGACACGTTCTCAATGTGAGCAGGGACCAACTGATCACACAGGAAAGGGAAATCCTGCCCTAACATCCCTCCAGCATTGAAGGCAGATAGCTGAGAGTGAATCCCCAAACTCCATGGCAGCAGGCAGAGGTCACGGATCCCCATGGAGAAGAGGTGACTGGGAAAGCCTCCAATTCACCAACTGTATGGGCAGTTTCCCTGTGTTTGTGGCCAAGAGAAGGCAGTTGTGGAGACAGCCCAGAACCAAGCAAATCCTGCCCCCATCACTCCCAGGGGCAGCAGGACACGGACCATGGGGGTGCTGGCTCAGCACGGGGTCACTCCTGGGTGCTTGCAGCTTGTAGTTGAGGTACCCAGCCAGGTCCTTCACCCACACTGAGGGGTTTTCAGGGAACACACTCTGGCTCTTCTCCAGCTCCTTCTGCAGATCCACCAGGTCCAGCTGGAAGTGACAGACAGACACACACAACCCAGAATGAACAGAACTGGGCAAAAAGCACAGGAAGGAGAAAGTTAACTCTGACTTCTAAGGGGCTATGGAGTGAATGCTTCCACCTGCATCCTGAGGTCATTGTCCTTCCCACATGGAAAACCCAGGATGCCAGAGCTCCAGAGCATTGCCTGGGGCAGCCAGCTCCTGGCCAGTGAGCCCATCAGCCCAAACCAAGGACTTGCTCATGGTTGCAGCTTGGTGAGCACAAGCCTGGGATGGTCCCAGCCATGGCTGGTCCACAGTCCACACCCAGAGTCCTCCAGGGAAGAAACAGCCACGAGCAACCAAACCCACCGGACGAACAACCCAGCAGCACCAAACCAGGGATGCAGCAGCACCTCCCATCCCTCTCCTCCACCCCTCTCCAGACATACTCCTTCCCTGATTTTACACCCAGGTTATCTGTGGGGCTGCTCCATCAGGGCTTGCTGCCAGGCTCAGACTGTGAGAGCCTGAACACGTCCCCTGCGAGTGGATTCCCATTGCCACACTGAGCCAGGTGCCCTTGGGCACCTTACCTCAGCCCTGCCTTGCAAGAAGAATTCTACATGAACCAGCTGGTGCCACAGCAGGAAACGAAACCTGCCCCAAAACCCTCATCAGTGACCTGACAGGGCAACACAGCATCTGTCACTGTTGAGCACAGGGACAGCTCTGGCTGACCTGCCTCCCCAGGGAACATGGGAATCCCACACAGCCCTGCACCAACTGTCACTGTGGGCAAAAGCTGGATGTGGAGAACTACTGGAACAATAGAGAGAAACCCCACCCAGTGCAGGGGGATACAGAGGGAAACCCCTTGTTCAGGGGGAGTGGAGGTCCCAGGGCATGAGGGGGATGTTAACACCCAGGGGAAAGGGAGGAGCCAAGCCAGCAATGCCTGCCAACCCCAGGGACACATCACCCTAACACAGCCCGCCTCAGCCAGTTCTGGAACCCTCCATGCTCAGACACGGTCAGAACAGGCAAGACAGATACAGACAGGTTCTGCAGATCCAGTCGGGGCACAGGAACTGCAAGAATGACTCCCAGGGCCCCACCACTGAGACAGGGAGGTGGTTCCAGCCATCACGAGGTTTCCTTGAGGTTCCTCCCAGACACAGTGGTGACAAAGGGAACCAGAAATCCCCTTGCAGCCACCTCCTGCCTCCAGCATAAGGCAGCTCCTCCCGTGTGGCCCACAGGGAGAGCAGTCCATATGGCAAGGCTGAAGCAGGACAGGGCACTGCTCTGCACTGCTCCAGTCACCTGTGGCAGCTCTCATGTCAGCCAGGAACACTGGCCCAGTGCTCTGCCTCCACACGCTCCCGTGGGCTGGGACCCAGCCTGGCACACTCACAGCTTTCAAGGCTTCCTCCAGCGAGCGGCACCGGCCGGGTTTGGCTCCAGCCTCGTTCCCTGCTGGCTTCTTCCCGCTCTTCCCCGTGTGCTGCTTCCGCTGCGGCGGCTCGGGGGCTGCAGCTGGGGGCACCTGCTCCTTGTTCTGCTTCCGCAGCGCCCGCTCAAAGCCCAGCTGGAAGATGGTGCTGGAGGTGGCGATGGGAGCTGGGAAAGGGAGAGGGAAAGGGTGACAGGGGGCGCCATGGGCAGCGGCGACAGGAGGAGACGAGTCTGGGTTACGAAGAGCAAACCGCGGTCCCCTGCCCAGGGCCGCACGCTGCCCACGGCGTGACCACGGTGTGACAGCACCCCCAGAGGCACGGAGCGCGCTGCACCCACGGGGGAAAGCCTCCAAGCCCTGAGGGGCACAGCACCCCCAGGGCCCCGCACAGACCGCGCTGCACCCACGGGGGAAAGCCTCCAAGCCCTGAGGGGCACAGCACCCCCAGGGCCCCGCACAGACCGCGCTGCACCCACGGGGGAAAGCCTCCAAGCCCTGAGGGGCACAGCACCCCCAGGGCCCCGCACAGACCGCGCTGCACCCACGGGGGAAAGCCTCCAAGCCCCGAGGAGCCCGCTCAGCCTCGGCAGCATCTCCCGGACCGGTGCGACCCACTGGAGAACCAGGCACGCTCCACGCGAGACCCTCCAGCTACACATCCTGCTCTCCCGGGACCCACTGCGGATCCCCCCAGCAAGGCCCCCAGCCGCCGACAGACAGCGCTCCCAGACCCACGGGACCTC
>VWYP01002977.1:50326-110977 GCA_013400435.1 Pycnonotus jocosus | reverse complement strand
GTGTGTTTGTGTGTGCTCACACCAGCCCAGGGAGTTGCTCCTTGGTCATGTCCTGCAGACCTTGGCACAAGGGACAGGCAGCCAACCTTGCCACACAGGGAATGGAAACACATCTCCAGCACACAGAGGGTTAAGAGCTCTAAATCTAAAGTACTCATCTGCAATCTCAATTTGCTCAGAGTCCAGCAGCTGCATTAGTTGAGATAATTCTGTCAGTGAGTGCTGTTTGTACCCAGAACATGCCTGCTAAATTTGTTAAAGAATACCCCAGACTAACGCATCATTACACTCACAAAGTCATCTATCTTTTACTTCAGATTAATTCTTTTTTTTCCCTCTCTCTTCACCTCCTCCATAAATCCTGGTGCACTTAATTAATTTCAGTTCCAGTGTAAGGTCCATAATACAGAATTGTTCAAGCAAACACAAAATTAATTATTCTATTTACAGCCTTCTCATTGAAAGGAGCATTTCATCTTTCATAATTACATTTTGGAACGTCCAATTATGAATTCAGACTTCTGCTGTTTTGCATACCGTGATTGTATGCAAGTGTCTCCATGCCAATGAGAACCAAGATTTGGGTCTCACATTTCCTTCTAATTAGACTAAATTCAAGTGCAGCTCCAGTCTGAAAAACCTTTTCAAGAGGTGACAGAGGGAGAGGGTGGGAGATGGTTAAAGAATCAGGTTTAAAAATGCTTCTATGAATGCATGTTATCGTTTCTTCTCCAGCAACAGAGATGTCTTTATAACACAGCACAAGGCTGCTGTAGCTGGTTCAGTAACCCTACCAGCTGCTACAGGCTTAATTCTACAAGCAAAAGACTTTATCAGGCTCTTTTTGAGATAATGGAAAAATTCCTTGGCTTTTATGACTTTAAAAAGAGCTTTTGAGCTCCTGCACAAGTTGATGTATATTATACCCTTGATTTGTGTTAATTATATTAATTTTTAATGCCTTCGATCACAGTAGCTGTTTTCCTCAGAGCTGATTTTTAAGTAAAATCTGAAACTGCAAAGGTTTCCTGCTTGCTGCAAACCTGGGGCAGGTTCAAGGAAGGTTCCTCGTGTTTTTTGAGAGTTCTGGCCTCGACCCATGAGGCAGGGAAAGAAAACCTGGGCTCAGCAGTTCTGGGTTTTTCCCATCCACAATTCCTCCTGGAACCGAGCTCTGTGATGGGTGTTTGGTTCCTTTCAGAGCTGTAATGCCATGGGAAGTGGGGGGCTGTAGGAAAGTCTTGACCTGAGTCCTCACCCTGCAGCAGCTGGCATCTCTGGGAGGGGACTCAGGAGAGCTGGGCTGGAGTCCCAGCTTTGTCCCAAGTGCTGTGGGCCATCCTCAGCTGGGGTTTCAGGCCTGACCTGAAGGCTGCAGGTGGGAGCTGAGAGCTGGATGAGGCTGCTGGATGGACAAGGGGAGCACAGCTGCCTCCTGTCATCCCAGCACAAAATCCTGCTGTGACAGTCAGCTTGGCTGCACAGGGACATGGCTGCAGCTCTTCTTTCTCTAATGCCCAGAGCTCCTGACCTCCAAAAGCACCCAGAGCTGCCTTTGCTCTCAGGAGGGAGCAGGAGCTGGATTGACATCTGGCTCAAGAGGTCACCCAGGCAATCCAAGGCTTTTTATGCTCTCCCTCTTTGCGTACTTGAGAAACAGCCACAGTTGATCTGACCTTTTAGGATATCTGGTTTAAAAATTCCTACCCAGTACAGGTTGAAATGAGCTGCTATAAGAGCTGCAAAATAGCTCTAGAGTCCTCCTGTCAAGTTTGATCATGGCCTGAAAAGCCAAAATGTGCCCATCTCCTTCAGAAACACAAATAAATTGCTTTAGCCTTATCTAGAGTTTTACAGTGACTGCTGTTCTAATGGGATGAAGCACGGTAATCAACTTTATAGAGCATATTTCCATGGCACACCAGTTATGTCATGCCTTGTTTACACAATTGGAATTAGGGATTAAGAGGTACACATACTGGGCAAGGGGCCAAAAATACTTTTACAGCCCTGATTTACTGGCTGGCCCATGCAGGACTTGGGAACTGTGTGTGCATGGGCTGCAGTGGGAATGTGACTGGCATTGGAGTGCAGGGCTTAGCAAAGTGCAGGGTCACATCACAGGGGCTGAAAATAAACCTGAGGGCCAGGCAGGTGGGCACTGAGTGTCACCACATGAGCCCTGGCAGGGACAACTGCTGCTGCTGCACTGGTGTCTGTCTGTCCCCCTCCAAACACATCTTCAGGTGCTGACCTGGTACCTGGGAGTTGGTGGGAAATAAATGAATAGTAGTTCAGAAAGAACAGAGTTTAACCTGCCATGGTGTGCAGCTGACAGCAGGGATGGAGAGCCTGTGCCTGTGGGCACTGCCAAGCCCTGGTTGGATACCTGCTCCAACAGAAACACAACACTTACAAAGAAAACTCAGACTTGAGGGCAAAGTAGATTTTTCATAGTTATCTTTTTTATTATCCCAGAATCAGAGTCACAGAATGATTTGTGTTGGAAGGAACCTTAAAGATCATCTTGTTCCGATCCCTTGCCATGGCAGGGACACCTAAACACAGGTTGCTCAATGTCCTGTCCAACCTGGCCTGGAACACTTCCAGGGATGGGGCAAGGAGTATCACTGTACCAATAGGAATGATGTTCCTTGCTTAACAGATGCACAGTTCTAGGAACAGAAAAAGTTCTTAACCTTAAATATAATTAATATGTCATTTATAGCCAGAAAGCAGGACAGGTTGATCCTGCTCTTTGCCCATTTGCAGACCTATCCCTGGACAGGATCAATCCCTGTCTTGCTGAGTATGAACCAGGGCTGGTGCTCTTGACACTCCCATGCCCCAGCCCAGGGAGGAGAGCTGAGAGCAGAAGCAAACCCAAAGCTCTGAGGCCAGGGGTATCCACCAGACAAAGGGCTTCAGATTCAGAGAAAATGGGACAAAGAGAGACAGGGGCATGGATGTGGACACTCCCACAGTGCCCACCTCAGAGGAGGACGCAGAGGGAATAGGAGGACTGAGTCCTATTGCAGAGCCAGCCTGCTGCAGCCACCTTCTCTGGGCTCCAATGATGGGGATAGCACTGATTTACCCTGCAAGGACACACACAGGCACCCAGATCACATCTCAGGCAGCCAAACCCCATGGGCTGAACCTCAGTTGGAGCTCAGGAACGTCTTCACTCAAGTTGGGAACAGTGGAGATATTTTTGTTCCCCTCCACAGATGCTGTTGTTAATTTGTTAGCTATGTACAATGTGAGGTTTGCTGGAGGAAGCCAATTTGTGCAGTTTTTAGCTCATTCAGTGGTGAAGTCTGCTTTATCTCTCGTGGGAGCAACTTCACGGCTTACAAAAGGACATAAATAATCTGTTTTAAAAGTTTTTGGAAGGACAGGGGATTTATGGTCTTACTGTCAGAAGGGAATTCTAATGACCCTCTGGTCCAGCCCCTGGCCTACCCTGAGCAATTCCTGACTCAGAGCCCACATCTTGCACTCGAACTGGAGCTGGTTTATTTTATTTTTATAAACACATCCAACCCTAGAAGGAGGGCTTTATTCAATAACAAAATATTTTTCTCACTGTCCTTAGCTGGCAGGAGTTAATTGTTCCCTCTGTGAGCTGTGAATGGGTTTGTGCTGTTCCACCTGGCATCTCTGCTTTTGTTTGTTAATTAGGTATTAATTGCAGAGGCTGTTGGGGATTTGTAGGTGCAAAGAGCATGTGTTTATTGGTCCTGCATGGAAGGGGCTGAAATGAATCGAGTTTGGTAACAACAGACCTTGTAACATCCCTAATATGTATTTTCCAGGGGGTGTTATGGTCTGATGTTCAGCGAGGCACGGAGAGGTGAGGGCAAGTTTTAGGTTATTGATTCTGTGAATGTTGCAGCTCAGATCATGCATTGCTGGTTAATGAAATACAGTGGTGAGGAAAGGAGAGAGGCAGAGGGCTGGTTTTTGAAATATCAAAGTTGCTGTAAAATACAAAGTGAAATTGTGGAAGGTGGGTTAACAACGAAGCAGCTCCTCATTTTACAAGTTTCATGATAAAGCTAGGAAAAAGCATGTAAAACTGATCCTTGGAGGAACTGGCATTGTTATAGCTTGCTAAGAACTACAGGATGGATAGCCAGAGATTTTATAACCTCTGAAATAAAAATTACAGAATAAAGTTTTCTATATGGAAAAGAGAACAAGAAAACTGGATCTGAGGAAACAATACTGAGGAGGGCAAGACACTTTAAGTACATAAAGGATTATTTTAATGTTCTTTCCCCAAAACTTTCAGGAAATCAAAATATTGAGGTATAATTTTTTCAATCCTTTCTGATTGAAGATTATATTAAAAACATAAAAAGAAAAAGAGAAAAAGAAGGGTTTGGTAAATGGAGATACCTGAGGCAATTACTTGACCTACAGGCAACAAGGCAAAGGCTGTTACTGAGAAACTCCTTAGGGGAACTAGAAAATAAAAATATTCACTTTTCCACAGCAGACTCATGACAATCTACAAGGTGTCAGATATGGCAGGAAGGGATAGTGTGGGGCTGCAGGTCCCTTCATCTGCCTTTCTCCTTGAGAGCTGGATTTGCCAAGACTATCTGCTGTGGCCATTTGGAGGGCGCCTAAAAATTCAATTTCCAGAATGATGAAGAGTGCAAAAGAATGCGGAAAATGAGGTGGGGAAGACATTTTCAGTGGAGAGCTGCACAATTTCCTGTTTAATACAGTACTTTAAAGCCTCTGTTCTTTTGTTGTGCTGCCAATGATGTCTCAGAATCCAAAAACCTTGCATGGATTTTTAAAATGATTTTAAGTCAGTTAAATAAATGCATAACTCCTGATAAGGCAGCTCATGCAGAATCGTGCCACATTTCTCCAGCAGCCTTGTTGAATGAGTGTTTTTCTCTACAAAACTCAGGCTCTCACCTCCCTCACTGACCCTTGTGCTTCCCTGTGCTCTCCTATCAACCCCCTGGATCAGGACAATGTGCCTTTGCTACCCTCAGCACCTCTATTTATCCTGTTTTTCCGAGGTTATCAGGGGGATACTCAGTATCTACGATCTATACAAACGCCACAAAGTCATCAGGACAAACTAAAACGATGGGTTCTCTGTGAAAGGAGAAGTAGTTTATAACTTTTGTACGTGAATTGTGGGTTTTCCACCCTTTGCCATCCACCCCAATGCAGAAATCCTGGGCAATAGGCATGTGAGCCTGTGATTCGGAAAACAAAATCAGGGATTTCAGACTGTCATTTATTTGCTACCTTAAATTAATCCTATATGATAATTGCTGTGGTTCTTCCACTTCGTGTCATGTGGGTCTGTTCTGCTCATCATCATCAGCAGCAGCTGGACCAAGCAGTGCATTCCTCTGCTTTGTTTAATGCATTGCCTTCCCACTCCTCTCTCTGTCTTTCATCTCCACCTTCAAGAGAGGTTTTTACTGTTCTTGAGAATCTGCTTGTCCTTTCCCCTCCTTCCACACACCTCACAGATTTCTCTGACTATATGCATGAAGAGGGAATGTTCCCATGTTTGTGTGAGCAATGGCATGCTCTCTGGACATGCCAGTGGATCAGAGATAATGACAGTTTTAGAAATGTAGATTTTTTTTTAATAATGGAAACAAGTTTTTTTCTTCTAGACCAGTGTATCCAAGTTGATGGTGTTGCAATGGCAATGTCAGTCTAGAAGGCTCTGCTCCCTTACCTCATGTCAGCCCATGTGAGGCAGCACCAGGGAGTGGTTTGGCCACCTGAGGATGTGCAGAGAGGTGTGTCAGACAGGATGATGATGGTGAGGCTGAATGCCAGCAGGCAAGTGTTCCCAGGGCTGTCTTCAAAGTCCTTCACCCTGCCTTGTTGCTTGTTTTAACCCCTGACAAAGGGTCATGGCAGTGCCCAGTGGGTTCTCATTTGTGCTTTGGCTTTCCCAGAGTTTAATGATCAGCAGATGATGGATGGTTCTATCTGGGCTGGGAAGGTGCTGCCTTGGACTGTGACGCTCCTCTTGGGCTGCAGCCACTGATTATGATGATTATTTTAGCAGCTTTATGGCCTCCATGATAAACACAGTTGTTCTTCTTATAAACAACAAGAAACTTTGAACCTTTTAAACCCTCCCTGAACTGTGGAAAACTTGTTAAGCTGGATAACCCTCAGTGAGGAAGCAAAGTGCAAAGTGCTGCCTTGCATTACTCACAGGTCCTTGCAAGTGGCCTCAGAGAATTTTCCTGGTTCACCAGTGGCCAGTGAGGGGTGCTCTGAAGGTAGGGACACCTTCTTCTTTGGCCACAGTGGGAATTTGTTCCTGTTAATCCCAGGAAAATAGGACCTTTGAGTCTTTGACAGATATTTCTTGCTGACTCTGTGTGTGCTTTACTTCCTGATGCATTTCTCCTTCCCTCTCCTTTCCTCCAAGGCTGGAAGTTGATTTAATTCAGTCTTTTCTCTTCTGATGAGAAGTTTTGAGGTCTGTAAGTTTTGAGACTATTTCCTCCCCTGCCTCTTCTTCTGCTTACCCAGTCTTTTGATGGGGGTGGGAAGACAGGGAATCTCTCAAGAAGAAGGTGAAAAAGAAAAGTGTGATTGGATTTTTAGTGCTAGCTAGAAGGAAACTCTTGCTCACTTCTCTCCCTTACTCTTCCTTCTCCCAAGATGCTTTTAAAAATAGGAAGGATCTCAAGTTGATGTCAGAACAATTCATTCTTGAGCTAGGCTGCAGATCACAGCAGCTGAGCATCACATTCATCACCCAAAAAGGGGCAAGAAGCCCATGAACACTTTTTGGGTTTGTGATTTCTCATCACTCTTGGGGCATTGTTGAAAGACTGTGGCTGTGAGCTGTGTACTGAGTGTGTTAGGCCATGGCTGCAGGAATGGGGCAGGAGGTTGTGCTGAAATGACCAGACACAGCAGAGCCCATGGCAGCTGTGCAGCATCTGCCTCCTACAAACACCCCAGAGCTAATTCAGACTCTCTTGGGATCACAATAGGCTCTAAACTCCAATGACAGTGACCAAAGGAACTTACTGCAGAAATATGAGAAGGTCTCAAACTTCCATAAACATAAGCAAAGCCATATTTCCTAGGGAAATAGTTATTAAATAAATAATTAGGATATATTTAATAGAAAATGTAATTTATATATTTATTTTACATTATGTTTCGCTCTGGAAAACAGAAGGGACATTTGTTACTTGTTACAAGAATATCCTTGAGAGGAGAAGTGTTCCACCAGCCAAAGGAAAAAAGACCTCCATGAAACACTTCTTTCCTTTCTCTTCCCTCCAGCCCCATCCACATACAGTGTGAAAGTCATTTGTCTTGGACTGGGGAGGTTTGCTTGCAAACAACTGCTCTTCTTTTTCTGCAGAGCTTCACTACAAGTTTGCTCCTTGAAACCAGACAAAGTCACTGGCTAGTCAGTGCCTGGCTTGAACAGATTAGTTTGAATTCCTGTGTATGTAGTATTTCAAGCTCAGGTATTGGTTTCACTGTATTTCTCTCTATGTTAGCAATGAATTGATTTTTTTATTCTCAGTATTTTAAAAGACCCAAAACTCTCTCTTGCTGCCAAACCAGGATGGTTATTAAAGGATTTTAATATTCTTCCCTTTTATTGCCAGAACTGCTTTTAGAATAAACTGACTATGTGAAAAGTAATTCCTTTATGCCCTTACCCTACACTTCAAGAAATGGAAGGAAGGGGAGATCATAAGGTCTTGGACACTCAAAAGAAGGAAAAGTTTTTCTTTAGCATAGTCTTGTTCTGAAGGAAAACTCTCTTGTCTTATCCAGGTGTAGTCTCAGGCTTTTGGGATGTCAGAGAGCACCTGGTCCCTTGCAGGCTCTCCATCCATTCGTAGTCTACTTACTGGGCATAAATAGGGTTTGCTTTTCTGATTCTTAGCAGGTATTTTCTGCTGCCATCAAGCTGGTGGAGAAGTCCAACCTGCCAAAAGTAGCCAGGAACTTCTGGTCAGAGGCAAGTCTGACTTTGGGAGTTGCAGAGGAAGGGAGGACACACTCCTTGGGCTTCTCCTCAGGACTCAGGGGTGAGGTTCTTCTGCCCAGGGCTGATGGCCAGCCTTTGCCAGTCACTGAAGCTCTTGGCAGTACAGGCAGGGAAGCCTTGAGGCAAAGCAATATTGTCCTAAAACAAATGTCAAAGTACCATGGGCAGATGCTTTCAGGGCACAGCTTATTTCCCTGCACTGGAGGAGCAGGGGGTGGGTCAGGTAAGTGTCTGCAACCTGGGCAGGAACAGGGTCAGTCAGAGCTGGGTCCTGGTGAAATAATGAGCAGAGCTGATCAATGTGAGCATGTGGCTTTAGCAGGTTGGTTGCTGCTTCTCTTTTCCTTATGTGACAGTTTTTTATTATAAACTGGACTTTTCTTTCACCAATCTGACTGAAGCTNGATCAATGTGAGCATGTGGCTTTAGCAGGTTGGTTGCTGCTTCTCTTTTCCTTATGTGACAGTTTTTAATTATAAACTGGAGTTTTATCTGAAGTATGACTGAAGCCACCATACTCAGGAAGACATAGCAAGCCAATCTCTTCACAAATGGAGATTTTTACACCTAAAAGTAAACTCATGAAATTGTATGTGAGAGATGGAGTAAAGCAGTGCAACTCTAGGGTTCTGGGGGTTTTTGAAAAGACAGCTGGCCAGTATTTTGTCATCTCTAAATCCTTCCCATCCAGATAATAGGGACAAAAAAGACAAAAGCAAAGATACAGTTTGCACAACTCATGGGCTGCTCCCACTGTGCATTTTTCTCCTGTCTTTCTCAGAGGGATTGAATTTTCTCAGAGACAGCCAGAGCAAGAAATGCCAAGGAGAGTGAGCAGGACTGGGAGTGCAGCAAGGTCTGCTTGTCATTCCTGGAGTAGACTCATTCCAGGGAGCAGGCTGAGAAAGTCTAGCCTGATCTAGGTGGTCAAGAGGGATCTGGCTTAGCTTTGCAAGGCAGAAGAAGGGGATGCATTTCCCAGCATCAAGTTATGCAAACCACTGAGGTGGAGGTGGGAGGTGCAGGCTGGCTGCGAGTCATTTTGTATCTGCATGAAAATGGAATTCAAACCATTCCCTCTCGAGCGGTATCCAATACCAAAATTGGATTTGGGAACTCAGAGTACACGAATATTTGTGCTGTCAATAAGAGTTATCTGTACACAGAACCCTTTCCTTGTCTGCTTTCTCTACCATGCTTCCTTCTTAATTCATTTTCAGTCTTTAATGTACTGTTGTGTAGCATCCTCTCCCATTAGGCCCTGTAATGTGCTCCGATTGCCTTCAGCTTGACTGCACTTAATAGCCAGCGTAAATAGAACTTAGTGTAGCATGCACTAACATCTCTATCCATTGTCCAGAGATTAAATACATGCCACAAATGGTTTACGCATCATCAGCCTCGAGCCCTCGTTTCATAGCTCCCAACCAAAAGAGGATATTAAATTAATTTGCAGGTTGCTTTAGCAAGGCCTAACAAAAAGAGGGAGGGGGAGAAAAAAAAAATCCTGAGGGTCACTCTGCATATAATATCCATCAATCAAAAAAGAGGGGTGGAAAATGATAATAGCAGGTCATTATAAGGGGACAGGTGCACACATATTTAGCTCTATGTCTAGTTCAGGTCAAAGCTTAATGGTGTTAACGGGGAGGAATGCAGGCTGTGTGAGCAGTGTGGATGTGTGAGGAAGAGGCAAAAGGGCAGCTCTGTGACAGGACAGCACTGCCTCTTCCAGATCTTCATGCTTAACCCTTTACTCTGGGCAAGAGCTGTTGAGGAACACTGAGCTCATGAGAGGAAGGAAAAGAGCAAAGCAGAGATCTCCAACTCTAGTCCTGAAGCAGCTTGTAGTGTTCAAAGTCGGCAAGGAGGCAGGATTGGTGTAGGGCAGTGAAAATGGAATTGCACAGTGCCAGGGTTCAGAATGCCAGGACCTGGATGTAGTGTTATCATGAGCAGGGGTTTTGTCAAACAGCAGGAAATGCAAATGCTCCTCATTGAAAGGCAGGAAGGAGATCAGTGTTCAGCAAGGAACATGAGCAATGTCATGAGAGATGAACAATGTCATCAGCACAAGGGCCAGGACTGAGCGAACTGGAAAAGCAATGGCAAGGCCATGTGCCATCTACTAAAACAAGATCTGTGACTGAAGCAGTGAGATGTAGTGAAGCAAGGCTGACAAGGTTGAGAGGATAGGACAGAGTCCTTGAGTTATTATTATGGAGGAAGGTACATGGAAGTGGACTGCACACAGACACTGTGCCAGCTCTTCTCGTCAGTCTGTACTTTTAGCTCAGTGATTGGGACAGACATGGAAAATGAGAAAGCTTCAGTCACATTTGTGGGTTCCAATAAACTGGGAAGACACTCTTACATTTAAAGGACCAAGGCTACTTGCTTTGTGGCTGTGGCAAGTAATGTCACCCAAGTATACAAATATTTTCTCTTTGTTTTAAGTTTGGTAGCAATCCACAGAGGTGAAGGAAAATATCAGTGGTTATCACCTTGTTTTAGATGCCAGCATCAGGGTTTTGCAAGGTCCTGTTGATGAATAATAAATCACTGCATCACTTCTGGAGTGATGTGGCTCAGTGCCACGTTCCCTTGCTTTCTGGGGAAGTGTGTTTTCAGGTGCTGCATTCTGTAGTCTTGATGAGGAAATGATCCAAATCCTCCCCCAAGCCCACAATAACACACTTTGACTGACATGGATCGTTTTTCTGAGGCTCACAGTAAGTACCATCCATACCCTGAGAAATGATATACTGGGAACTAGAGTAATTAAGTAAGGAAATACCCTTTACCACAAGAGTTTAAATGCCCAAGGACTGCTGTCATAGAAATCATGAACTTACAGTCTGTCAGCTGATATTTTAAATGCTGTTATTCCATGCAAATTTTCCCAGGCTGGAGCCATGGAAGTGAAGAAAGGCAAAACAACACTGCATGTTAGCAAGGGTTCAGCAGAAGTAGTAAGAAAGAAATTTTCTGGTTAAGATACAAATAAGAAGCCAATTTCAAGCTGTGTTTAAGGGTAGAAGATTGTTTGAGTGCATTTGGGAAGGAAAAAAATACATTAAATAAATGACTTAAAAAAATAATTTTGGGAGCAGGAGGATCTATTTTGGGAAGTGTTTGTGTCGCCCTTGGTTTTCCATGTTTTTATTTTGCCTTCATGTTTTCATTGTGTTTTCTGATGTTTACAGAACTTGGAGCTGAGTTCTCACACTTTTTATGTAAATAATGAGATGTTTACATAATTCTCCTCTAGGAGGAGTTTCTTGAGTGATGGTGATGTTCACCAACAAGACTGAAAAGGTGGCGACACCTTAGACCAATCTCTGGTCCTCCTGTACAGTTGTATATATTGAAGTCAGAATTTAAAATAAAGAGAACATTCCTGCTGACCTCAGACTTTGTCCTGCCTCGTCCTTTTGTGTCCTGTTGCGACATGTTTGCTCTTGATGGAGTGGCCCACTCCAAAAGCAGAAGTGCAGTTTCCTCAAAGTCTTGGTGAGATTTTGTTGCCCCACACTCAACCCAAGAACTGCTCTCAGCTGTGGTGGTCTGTATTCTCTCCTGCTCCACTTTTCCCCCATTTTTTCCCCCATCTTGCTAGTAAACAGCAGAAGCAGCTCGTCTTGGGGCTGAACGGATGGGGAAAGACCGGAATTGAATCCTGACCTGCTACAGAGCAACTTCAGCCAGCTCCTGCTGCAATTTTCCCTCCGAGCAGATGCTCAATCCACGCGTTCAGGGGAGTGAGGGCCAGGGAAGGCAGAGGGAGGCAGGAGGGAAGAGCCTGGTGGGGCCGGGCTGTGCCGTGCGCTCCAGAACAATAGATGATCACTCTTAATTACGGCAGCCTGAATGAGCATCGCTCTGCCGGCCCCTTTCCCCCTGCTATCTGATCAATACGGCCTTAATTGCCGAAGAAAGGCAGTATCCCACACAATCACAGCACAATGGTTTAATCACTCGGACGCTTGAAGTTAATTTTAGGCAGTTCATTTCTCATTGCCTCTCGCTCTGTCAGGCGTGTCTCCTTGCACGCACAGGTGCTGGTGTGCCCGCTGCTAAAGGTGGGTTATCAATAGCTTTTAGCGAGATTATTTGAGCTAATTGAAAATGTGGGCAATGTTATTATCATGCATAAGGTCGGAAGGGATTTTTTTTTTTTTTGAAGGGGGGTGTGTGCTAAAAGCATTTACTGAGACACTTCTTGAAGGAAGAAATAAAAAGCTCCTCTTTTCTGGGCCATCTCCTCTAGTCAGCTTTCATGCTGACCTGTCCAGACACTCTGGGGATCCTTAGGTCGGTGGTCAGGTGCTGCAGTAGGATTGGAACAGTTTATGAACACCTGGAGTGGGAATTCCCCTGTCCTTTCCCAATCCTCTCCAGCTTTTGGGGAGCTTTGGGCTTGTGGGCTGTGTCTCTGCAGGACTTTTTTTTGTGGCTGGCAGAGCATGGCCACATGAGAAGGTGTTGTTGAGATCCTGTGTGATCCTTGGTTTAAAATAAGGGCATGTCTGGCCCACCATCTGCAGAATTTCTGCTGTTTCAGATGTGCACATTCTGCTTGGATCACATTTTGTAGATGAGGGTCTGCTGCAGCACCTTAATCCAGTTTTGAATATTGTCCAGTAGATCCAGCTGGAAGCCTCAAGTTTGAGGCCCATCAGATGCTGGCTACAAGAGGGAAATTTGGGTGTTCCTTCCTCCTCAACAGAGCTGAGCACCACCACACCAAAAGCACAGGCTTTTCAAAAGCCTCTTGTGATGCAGAGTGCAGTCTCTGACCTTCACTTTGAGATTCCTGGATCAAACCCTCTCCTTTTCTTCTTTTCCCCCACCTCAGCCAGAAATTAAAGCACCAAAGGTGACTGCTGTTTTTATAAATTCTTTGAAAGCAGCTGCCTTAGAAAACCTAGATCAAGAAAACCTGAGCAGAGATGAGTTCTGACACAGAGGAACCAGGTCCAGGGGAGCTCTCAGGCATCACTTTGGCTCGTGAGTGAGCCCAGGAATATTTTATCTTGGGTGACAATGAACCTGTCACAGAGAGGGGCTGCCCCTTGCTGGGTGCCTGTGCTGCATTGAGGAGAATTCTCAGCCCTACCTGGGCACTGAGCATTGGGAAATCTGAACTCACAGGATCCAGGACACCAAGGAATATCTGAAAAAACCCCACTTGCTCTGCTTGTAAAATAAGGCAGCATGGGAGCCAGTGCCATACAAGTACAGGGCCTGGTGAAAGGTGAACAGAGTTTTTCAGAGCTGTAAGAAAGTCATCCTTGAGCAATAAAAATATTCCATGAGACATATTGCTGATGATGGGATGGGATGGAAAGAAAAGTTGCCTGACAATTTATCTCATTTTAGTCACCTCCAACTTTGTTCTGTATTGGACTGTTGCCTACTGGGACAAAGCCTCTGGCTGGAGGCAGGCCAGAAGTTTCTTCTGAATGCCAGTCAGATAAGGACAAAGTTCACAGGCTACACTGATTTTTTTTTTTTCCCCCAGAAAATAATTTCCAGGATAAAAATGGTATCCTGTGTTTTTGTTATTATTTTCTGGCTACTCCATATCTAAATGCCAGACTCGGTTGCAGCTCTCTCCATGTCCTGCAGATCATTTTTTCATGAAGAATAGCAGGCAGTGTTGGAAATTTGATAAGAGTGGCTTTCTCCTTTGATGAG
This sequence comes from Pycnonotus jocosus, assembly GCA_013400435.1. Taxonomy (NCBI): domain Eukaryota; kingdom Metazoa; phylum Chordata; class Aves; order Passeriformes; family Pycnonotidae; genus Pycnonotus; species Pycnonotus jocosus. The sequence goes on along the minus strand of VWYP01002977.1, from coordinate 97,245 downwards.
TTCCTGCCCAAAATCTTAGGCAGAAGATGAGGAATTCAGCATGAAGGATACAGACCAAGAGAAAGGACCTGACAGAAGCACAGTCACTCCCTTTGTTGCAATGCTTTAGGCTAACCATTATTCACAGCCCTTTCCTCATATTGCATCTTTCATGATTTGCTTAAGCGATTTTAAATTGCTTTTGTGATTTCATTTAGCAGAGACCACAATAAAAGTGACCCTTGAGTTTATGAAATGAAACAGCCTGCACAAAGGGACTGAGGGCCTCAGCAGTGTGTGGGGTGACAGGTTTCTGTGCTGCATAGGGTGTGTTTTCTGGGACAAAGGGATGATAAAGGGCTTGCAGTGAAGTGCTGCAAGCGAGGAACATTTCTAGCAGAGCAGCTGGTGTGTAACCAGTGCTGACCAGCTCTTTGCCTGTGCAAATGAAAGGAAAAACTTTGCCAGACAGTCCAGAGCATGCCCATCACTTAGAATTTTTTTGTTGTTGTTGTTAAAAGAAAAGTTTGGGGTTTTTTTTTTTTTTTCTCCCCCCCTCAATGTTTTCCTTGATGAGGGAGGCAGCAGGCAAATATCACTGAAGGGTTTTTTCAGCAGACCTCTTCAACAGAGGAGTTAATTTAGCAAAATGTCCAGGGCTCTGAGCTTATGGCCAGGAGGAAAGCTGATCTCACTTTCCAGATGCTGTCCAAGGTGTACCTCTTCTACTTCACCCTGCCCCTAGGTGGTTTGAAGCAGTGCTGGGGTCAGGTGTTTGATATAACACTGCAAGGCACTAGAAATCCTTGGGAGTGAGAAGCAAGGTGGAAAGAGTTGGCATTGCTAAAAATTTTTTTTTTAAAAAAATTCCTTTGTCCCTGCAAAATCTTCTCAGAGAAAAGTAAAAACTGAAAACCGTCTTTGGAGCTCATTTTCCAGTCTCTTCTTTTTTTTTTTTTTTATACAGTGCTCAGCATTTGGGAAGTGGGTTCCAGCCCCCATACCCCAACACCCTGCCTGTACATCCCCAAACCTCTTAGCCTGACACAGTGGTGCCTCTTGATAACACTGTGATGTTTTTCACTGCCCAGAAATACAGCTGAGCCTCTCCAGAGCTGAATGAGGCACAAATGAAACAAGCATCAGCAAAGTTGGTGCGTTTTTACACAGCTGCTTTGCTGGGCTGCTCTCTGCTGTGCCAGGGAGTAAATCAGCTCCTGGGAGCCCTGCAAAGGAGGAATCCCAAATCTGACCCCTGATTTTTCTCTGGGATTGGCTTCTGCTATCTGAGACAAAAAATTAGGCAGAACATACAGAGGAAATGATAAAGAAGTGACCTATTTTGGTGCTGTTTGGCTGCTCTTTACTGTAGATGACAAGTGGCCTGGTGATCTTGGATGACTCCCAGGGGAATGAAGGGCAGGGTTTGAAGCACTTTATTGGTGACACCTCATTTAAGGTATTACTCCCACCTCCCTCCACCTTGCATGGAAATCATGTCTGGAAAAACCTTGGGAAGAGGCTGCCTGCTACCCTCCCTGCTTGGTTCCCTGTGGAAAACACCACAGCCAGGAAAAGGCAGGAGAGATTTTATTCCAGCTGCAGAGAATCTCGTGTTCAGCAGGAGCCAGAGGCTGTGCTGTCATGCTGTAGCCTGGCTTCTTTCTCTTCTGAGCTTCTCTGGGGGTGTTCAGTGTATATTTGCCAAAAGAACAGCCTCCCTTCCTCTCTGCTCCCCAAGAAAAACAGTGAAAAAAACCCCCAATAACCCCAGAGCAAACTTTTTTTCAGAGGAAGGAAGGAGAAAGCAATGGGAAGCTGAGGCACTGGGGGAAATCTGATTTTGAGATTTTTGTCACTGTGGTGGCACAATTTCCTCTGATGCAGCTGTGTAATGAGTTCACATCTGTTAATGCCACATGTTGCTCTGCCTCGCACAGATGCAAAGTCTCAATTTTTCTAATTAGCAACAACATGAAGTATATCTTAATTTTCTGTCCCCCTTCCCTCTAATAAACGTGATATTAACAAGGTTACATGCCTGCTTTCACGGGGTTTAATCGAATGAGGAGTGAGATTGGGTTAGATCACACTGTTCTTTTTAGGTGGGCTCTGCCCAGCCACAGGGACATCAATTCATTACAATAAGCAGAAAGCACAGGACAGGGCATGGGGGCACACCCCCCCTTTTTACAGCAGCTGTATCAGTCACTGTTACCTGTGGTTGTGATCCTTCAACCCTCTCTGGACCACACTGCATGTTTGTGTTGTACATATATCTTTATTTTCTACAGTGTTAGTGCCCAGGAAGGCCTTTGACAGCAGCTCTGCTCAGAGCTCCAGCTGCATTTCTGCTCTGAGGGCATGGGGGACACAGCCCAGGTCCAGGCAGGACAGCAGCAGGAGATGCTGGGGGCTCCCAAAGCTGTGAGGAGCTGCAAAGCAGCTGAGTCTGCAGAGAACAAAAAGGGGCAGCCCTGTGCCTCTTCGTGCCCTGAAGTGCTCAGTGGCTTCTCTGTGTGAGATTGAGCCACTTCCCCCAGCCCTGGCTGCAAAAATGCTCAGCTGGGGCTGTTGGGGACCCTGAGAGCACAAGCTGGGGGGCTTTGCCTGTGGTCCCCATCACAGTGATCAGAGCAGGACAGGGACTGGAGTGGATGAAGCTCTCCCTGAGCAGGATCCAGCCCTCCCTGGGCAGCCTGCATTCATATTCCACCTGACTCTGCTGGGAGAAATCCATGGGGACCCCAACAGCAATTACTTGTGTGATTTAATTGGCATTATCATTTTAGTGGCTTGACAGAGATAAATCACCCTGTTGGGTGAGGCTGCTACTGTGACAGCAAAAGCAGAAGGAAAGACTTTCTCCTTCTCTCTGGAATAGGAGATGACTACCAGTGTATCTTAATAATTAGTGCTGTTATAATTAATCGGGCTATTTGAGAGTCAATCTAACAAACAAATGGAGGGCTTGATTGTTCAGTAATTGACAATTTGTTTCCAATATGGTATCACTCACTTCTGCTCGTGCAAAGAAGGAAAAAGACACAAAACTGAGATTACTGGAGGGCTGGGGCTTGGCTGCAGTGTGGACAAGTGACTGTGAGAGAGCATGGAGGAGAGGAGTGTTCCCAGACACCGAATGTCCCAGGGACCCATTTGTCTTGGAAATACACACACACAAACACACACACACACACAGAGTTATGATTCCTTCTGTTTCCCTGCTTTTCAAACAGTTGCAGCCAGCTGTCACTGCCTGTGTGGGTAGTTTTACAGAAAAGCAGAATTTTCAGACTTTGGCCTTTCCATACCATTTTCACCCTGGTTGTGTTCCTAGATTTGCTCTGTCCAGGCTGTATTTCTTTCCTTGCCTTGTCTCAGTCTCCCCTTTTTCTCTGTCTTACCCTCTGCTCTGCAGTGCCATGGGTGCTCTGGAACCTGCAGTAAGTTGTTTGTTGGGGCTTTGGATGAAAGAACAATGTGTGGCCATGGGAAAGAGTGTGTGGATGCATGGCAACACTGGGGTGTTCCTCTCTGGATTCAGACCAGACTGTGTTCNCATGGGAAAGAGTGTGTGGATGCACGGGGCACTGCAGCACTGGGGTGTTCCTCTAGACTGTGTGTGGTGCTCCCATTCCTGCCTCCAAAGAAAACAAATACAACAAGAGAGTGGACAAACAATTTTTAAAAATTATTATTTCCATTATTTAGGTGAGGGAAGCAAGACACAGGTATTTTGCTGATAAAATGTCTCTCTGATGATATCAGGTTTTGGAAAATGGTTCAGAGTCTGCTGTTCTGCAGGAGATTCCCTCCTGCTGTCTGCCTGAGAGCTTTTTTCTTTCTTTCACATGAGACCAAATACATCTGAGTCCTCTATGTCTCAGTGCTCCTATAGCACATGCTTGACTCCCATGGGCTTCTGAGCTCCTGTTGGTGCTGGCCTGGAGGATGCTTTGTATCACATTAAAAAAATTGCAATAATCATGGCTCAGGAGACCCTGCAGGGAACTCCCAACTCTCACAGTTCTCTGGAACTGGCCCTAGCCACCAAATGTGTATGGATGGGTATCCATATGGTCTGGAGAATATAATTTTGGGCATGGCTTTTGCTGCCAACACCATTCCTCCCTGTTGCAGCAGAATTGCTGCTGCACCCAGAGAGGCTGTGAACAGCTCTGTCAAGTGGCAACGCTTCTCCCCCGACCCAGTTTAAATGAGATATGAATAATTGATTTGCCTCCTGAATAATTAATTGGATATTCAATAATGAAAGTAATTGTTTGGCTCATTCCCCCATTGATAATCAAGCTAATCTTCCCCTTCAATATGTGGGCCATACAGATATGTAAAGCAGTGGGACAGTTTATCGGCTGATAATGCAGCTAATGTGCTCGGTGCAGGGTCACCTTCTCCAAATATTCCAGCAGCTCCCAGGGCTGCTCTCCCCTCTGTTATCCCCTGCACAGCCAAGCTGTGTGCAGCAAGGGTTTGGTTTTTTCCTCCTCATTCTGATTGCTGAACATCTCCCACCAGGGAGGAGTCTCCTTTTACAGTTTAAACAAGAATCGTCAGACGCCACTTGCTCCAATTAAGGCTTCCAAGGAGGTTTGTTCTTCCTCCAGTCAATAGTGCACAGATTAAAGGGAGCAAGCAGAGCTCTGAACTCACGGGGCTGCTCTCTTCTGCAGGAATTAGAGCTCAACTCCACAGAGAGGCTCCAGAGCTTTCCTTTGCCACCAGCCCTTTAGAAATCAAAATCAAACCGAAACGTGTTAATGCTGATTCTGCAGCTGCTGCATTTGGGTTTGAGTTTCTAACGTTGCAAGTCCCAGGAAGCCTGGAAGTTTGAGCTGACACTGCTGTGGCACAAAGTAGATGTGCCCTCTGGAGAGGAGTTCAGCACTCACTGGAGTGTGAGTGGATGTCTCAGTCTCAGGTTATCCCAGGAGAACTTTGGGGATGTCTGAGGTGCCCCATGCACTGGGCAGAATTACCAGATCTGCTCTGGGGATGGCAGATCACAAAATCAAAGGATGCGAGGAGATCCACATTGCTGGGCCCGAGTTAGATACTGAAGGTTTTCAATACTGGCACTAACAAAGTGTAACCCCAGAAAATGGCTGCATCTCCTCATGTTCCACCAGACCTCTGATTCCTGCACATTCCTGTTGGGTCTCAGAAGGGCTTGAAGTCCAGCAAGTAATGCAAGTCACAGAGTGTGTAAGACATTTGCAGGTGGTGCTGTCCCAGAGATGCCAGTACTAACAGGTAAATTAATCCTTTGCCACTCTTGTAGGCTTGTCCTGGCAGAAAAGGGCATTCAGGAATCTATGAGCTTCATCTTGGGCTTGTGTCTATTGAAATTAGGGGCTGTTAGAGAATCCTGTTCTCCCATATTGCGTGTTCAAAGTTCTGCACTAATGACAGAGCTTATCAACATCACTGGGGCAGAAAAGCAGAGAAAGCATCCTGAGACACCAGGATAGGGAGGGTGAGGACTGGAACAGTCTGGAGCCACAGAGAGAAGGAGTTGTGCTGCTCTTGCTCCTGAGATACCTCCTGGGTGACCAATCTCCCACCCTGCCTGGGCTCTGGGACTGATCTGTGCCCTGCAGAGCTGGGACTCTCAAACGGTCTCAGACTCTGTCCTGGCTCTCTGCTGGGTCTCTGGATGTTCTGAGTGGAAGTTTCCTGTGAGAGGCTTTGCAATAGCTGGGCCATGGCTGGGAGCTCTCAAGCATCTTCCACTGTGTCCTGAGCCCTTGCTCTGAAGGCAGAGTTCCACTGGGGTGGGCATTCTCAGCAAGAATTCCTTAAGCCTGGAACACAGGGGATTTATCTCCTTGTACAAACCCACACTTCCTGAGCTTGCACTGAGTAGGCAACTCCTGAGGTGTCTGTCTGGGGGGCAGGAGATGAAGATGTCATTTGGGAATATCAAAGCAGTGCAGCTCCAGAATATTCTATTTTGCCATCAGGCTCAATCCTCCAGGACAGTGAGCAGCCCTTGAGGCAGGGAGAGCTACATGTGACTGGTCCATCTGACACTGAGGTTTCAGCCTCTGGGTCCCTCCTTCTCCTGGCAGCAGCAGGGAGCAGAAGCAGTTACCTGGAGATTGATGCACTGTTAGAAATGTGCATGTGGGAACCATTTAAAACAAGCAAGGAAAGCAGCAGAGTGTTCCTGGAGAAAGATCTACGTGAGATGACAGTGCAATCTGGGAAACCCTCCCCTGCAAAAGCTACTTGAATTTAGATACTTTTTCATTTTAACCAGTTTAATTTCTTTATGAGGGCTTTCATTTGAAAAAGTGGCAGCACCGACAGGTCTTGGAAAGATTCGTCTTCAGCCAATTTACTCTGCAGCAGATTTATCATTTCATCAGTAATTTAAGCAGAGACACTTGATTGTGCATTCATTTATACAGCTCAGAGCTGCTTGGTTGTGTGTTACTTGTGGAAAGTGTGAGGACACATCAATAGGGAAGGGGCAATTCTCGGAATGTTCCTAAGAAAACTCTGCAAAGGTGACTGTCTGTGGAGAGGGGGAAATGGCAGGAGCTGGGCGAAACCACTAAAGCCCAACTTCATTTAAAGCTTTTTCTCCTCACAGGCTAATTTAGTGTGAAGATGGCAGCACCACCCTTCCCTTTCCCTCCCTTCTCCGGGCTATTAAGGGTTTGTGAGGGGCTCCCAAGATCAAAGCTCCCTTGGTGATTTAATTGATGTGCAGCTGCTGCCTGTGAGTGGAGGGAGGCAGGGGCTCTGGGGAGGGAAGGGAGCAGGGGGACACACCACAGCCCTGCCAGAAGAAACCCTGCAGAAAGCCCCCCCCTTCCTCTGCCTGGCAATCCCGGTGTTATTTATGCACACACATAAAGAGTTCCATGCATCCCACTGAAATCTCTGTTATTTGTCAGTGAGATCCCCCTCCCTCTCTGCCTTAGCTAACATTTACAGTAAATCTGTTACACTGACCATTAAATCTGGAGCTGCCCTGAGCGATAGTTTCAATGGGTGTGTTGACAGCCCGAGTGTTAATAATGATGCAAACACTAACCTGTTTATTGATTTGCTTTTTGTACCCTTCATCCCAGCTCACTCCTTCTCACTCTCGGAGGAGAAATCCTAGAATTAGTAATCAGGTGACAGCTCAGAGCTCCCGTCTGTTCCCAGCAGTGTCATCCAACCCAAACTCCCGGAGATAAATCACAGGTGCTGTGTTCTGCCTCTGCCAGCCATTCAATATACTGCTGCTCAATGCAAGATGTAGTATTTGTCATTGGTGCCAGCAGACAGGAGGAAAAAAAAAAAAAAAAAAGAAACATTAACACAGACATGAAAAGCTTTTAACTTTGACAAGAGAAGCATAAGGAAGTTTTACATTTAGCCCCTCCACGGAAGGCCAGTGCCCATCCATTAAGGCAGCTTGGCAGACAGTGGGTGTGGTAGCGTGGAGCTGGGATCAGGATGCTGAGAGGAAACCTGAAGTGCTCAGGGTGCTCCCTCCTCCTGCTGCTAGCTGGATGCTTGCCTACAGCACTCAGGAGCATGGAATTGGTGAAGGGCTTTTTGGGTTGCTATAAAAACTTTGTGTATTCATGAGCCTCCTTGAAGCTGAGACTTAGGTGGGTTTGTAGAGGGGGTGGAAATAGCAGCTTTGATTTATCCCTGGGGGCCTGGGAGCCTGTTCAGACCATGAGGGGCACAAGGTGAGCAGTGACACAGCCCCAAGGGCTGGCCCTGATTGTCCTCTGCTGACAGACAGCTCAGCCAGCTTGGGTGCTTCTAAAACATTGGCCCCAAAACACTCCCATCTGGGCTACCTGGCAAGGTCCTCCAGGTTGTAAAGTGTGAGGAGCTTTGCAAGCAGAGGCTGAGCAGGAGGCAGGAGCTGACATCTGCAGGGGATCAGTCCTACATCAAGGCAGGAGCTGCAGATGCTTTCCCCATGATGGGCTCGGTGTGACATCCAGCACCAGACACTGCAGCTTTGCTGATGAGCTGCACAGGCTTGTGAAAGAAGAACCAGGAGCTGGCTGAAATCTAGGCTTCATGTTCCCCATCTAGCAGCGCTTTTTGACCTATGGTTTTTATGGTCAGGAGAGAAACCTGCCTGTAAATAAGCAGAATTTATAAACCCTGCAGGGGCTCTGATATATTCCCCAGGAGCTGGGGCCCCAAAGGCTTTCAGTGGCATTTATAAGCTTCACTCAGTTGTCAGACCCCTTAGCTCCTTTTATTTCTGCTGGGTTTATAAGCTCTGAAAGAGCAGTCTGCAGTGTTTATTAACTGCACTGCCGAGCTGAAGAAAGCAGCTGATCCAAAAGAAACACAATTTTACCTGTAACTCTTAAACATGGTTGAAATCAAAGCTTCACCTTCTGTGTGTTGTGTCCTGTCCTCTAACATGCACCCACCACCAAACAGATGGATGTGTGTTATTACAGAAAATTAAATTACACCAGTGGTAAAAATCCTCATCAGTGCCTGAGTTCTTTAGGAGGAACCTGAACTGAACATAACAACCAGCCACTAAAAGTGGGAGTTTGTCAAGCTGAAAATATTAGTATCTATGTGAACATGATAGTGTCCATAAGAAGAAGCTAAAATCCAATAGGGGTCACTGGAAATAATTTTTTTTTTTAAAAATTGTATCATGCATGTTTCAATTGGACTAATATTTTTTAATTAGAGCCCTTCAGCTCTGTGAAACATTTGAGTTTCCCAGGGACAAGGGAGCCCGTGGTGGCAGCCAGCAGTTTGGTGAAAAAGTGTTTAGTGCTGTAGTACATGGAAATAGCCTCAGGACAGCAGGATCAGCCACTGGTTTTGACATCTATAAAATAACTGTGCTCAAATTATAAATCCCAGGGTATTTTAGACTACATGGTATGTCTGCAGTGATTCTGGGGAAAACAGAGCTCTTTCCACAGTGGAATGGACACACAGGTTTACTCGAGCCATTGGTGCAGAACAAAGCAGTGACAGACTCCTTGCTTTGATTTCAATAAATCTAAAGGGTGAAATGCTGCCTACAAGATTAAACAAAGTTTTAGCATTAAGGATTCCCATGTAAGATTTCAGGACTCTTTTTTTAAATTTTTCAATATTTTGTTTTCAGTTTCATTTTATTTTTCTTCCTAAAACAGGACAATATGCTAAATTTTGTTTATTGTGTTTCCAAAACTGTAGAGTTGATCACGTTTGGGCTGGGCATTTGTGAAGGAGGATTCAACATTTCTGGTTTAATTAAACATGTAGATGTGCTTGGAGCCCACCTTTTGAATGTGGATGAGAGTTAAAGTTGGTGGCTTGGCTGATCAGTGTTTTTTTCCCTGTAGGAGCTCAGGTTTGGAGTTCTCAGGTTGGTAACAAAAATCATGTGATTTTAAGAGAACAGAGGCAAAGGAAGAAGAAACAGTCCAGGAGCTGGGGACTAGGAGGGATGATGAAATAACAGGGGTATTTGTAGACAGAACTACTAGAAGTGGGAAAAGCACAGAAATAAAAGCAAAGCCCAAGAGGAACAGAAAGCCCATGAAATTAGTGGAAAGGAGAACAAAGCCTCATCCTGTGAGACACAGGAGAAGGCCAATCTTAAATAATTATAGCAACAGTTTGACTTTAAAATCAGGATGTATATTTGTCGTGGCTCCTCCAACCATGCAAGTCTCTCCTCCTCCCTTTCTTTGCACAGATTTCCCCAGACAATTCACAGTCCTTTCCTTCCTTTATTTATGTGGTTTCATATTTCATGGCTTTTGGTTACTGTATTCCCATCATGATTTATGACCAAAGGGAAGAATTGCATCCAGGTGATGATCCAGTCCATTATCCCCAGGGAGATGCTGACCACCGTAGTGCAGCACAGAGACCTGTTCTACCACGTGATGGAGAGCCAGCAGAAAAAGAAGGCTCCCAGGTTATGAGGGAAAAGCACAATTTTTGTAATTTGGACAGTTGGATAGAAAGAAAAAAAGAATCCTTTTTCCTATTTTTCATCTTCCTGAATGGGATGTATTATTAAAAAAATATAGGAGACCAAATATATTCAATGTGCTAACACACAGCTGCCTTAGCTGAAATGACCCATTTTAAATGCATGATACAACAGGGTAAATCTGTCTCGATACCACCCTTGGCTGGGCTGGAATTTTTTCTTCCACTTTTTCCTTCCAGTTTTCTGCTTTGCCATTAATAAATCAAGATTTCTTTGCCCTGCTCTGCACCTTCACAGCTTTTGCAGGTCATTAATACCAAGACAGGGCTGTTAATCTCTTGGTCCCAAGGTGCATCGACCCACTTGCAGAGAGAGAAGCTGGGAGGACACTGGTGGGACCATGCCCTTGGTCCCAGAGCAGGGGAATGCACCCCAGGGCCACATCAATTCCAGAAATGTCACCCTGGGGCCTGGCCTGTCCCTCCTGCTCTGACAGCCCTTGTTTTTGGGTGTGGACCTTGGGATAGTGTGAGGTGTCTCTCTGCTCTGAGCCCCAGCACTTTTACTGCCTGTGCCCTACTTTAGCAGTGGCTTTGCCAAGGAACATCTCCATCTCTGCTTTTATTGAGGTCTTATTCCCATTGCTTGGATTTCTTATCCAATTCTATCCCTTCTATCCCTAGTGACATGTAGAAGAGGCTGACACCCTTGCTTTATTTTTCAGGTCTCTTCCCATCAGTGAAGGGCAGGAACAAAGCTTGGCAATGAAAGGCAATTTCTCCTAACCCAGTGGGTGAGTGCAGTGTGGTAAGAGTGCTTAAAAAAAAAATCCAATAACTTCCATATAAATTGTCCAGGAGAGAAAACTTTGTGTTTTTGACATTTGTAGCTGTTTCAGCATTTTTCCGTGCAAGATGAAAAACTTTTGCATTGAGCAAAACACAGATTTATGATCAATAAAGTGAAGTTTAACAGTTTATAGGGGCAATACATTCTTTTTTTAAAAATCTGATATTAAAAACTATTTTTCCCTCCCAACCATGTGAGAAAGCCTCTGTGGTGTGAGAGTTTCAGCATAGTAAAGCAGCTGGCAGGGCACTGAGGATAATCTTTGGATGGGGTTTCCTGCAGGATGGGTTGCCACCCAAACCATCTCCCTCTTTCCTTCATGGAATTGTGCACAATGAGACCCCCAGATGCTCATGAAGAGTGTGGACCTTGAGCTCTGGGGCTGGGCTAACCCTGTGCTTCAGAGAGTTTAGGAGCACAAGGCTTTTGCAGGTCCCTTTCTGCACCATGAAACAAACCCATTCCTAGTAACTCTCCCACACAGCTCTGCAGGTCCTCCCACAGCACAGGATACAGGCAGAGAACATTCAGCTGCTGCCAGACAGTCCCACAAGAGGTTTGGGAGCTGACTGGGAGGACTGGGTCTCTGTGAGATTTTACTGAGCCTTGTGTCAGGCTGCAGGTGCTCAGGGGGTGCTGGGCTGGCTTCTTCCCATCTCAGCTCTGCCCCACACACAGGAGCATGGAGCAGGCAAAGCTCCTGGTATTGCCCACCTGCCTTTACCTCTCACCAGCAATGCTCACCTCCAAAAACATTCATGTCACAGAATCACAGGATGGTTTGGGTTGGAACAGACCTTAAAGCTCATCCAGTTCCACCCCCTGCCATGGGCAGAGACACCTTCCACCAGACCAGAGTGCTCCAAGCCCTGCCCAGCCTGGCCTTGAACATTCCCAGCATTGGGGCAGCCACAGCTTCCCTGAACCATGGCCTCACCATCCTCATGGGGAAGGATTTATCCCTTATATCCAATCTACATCTACTCTCTCTGTCCCTTGTGCTTTCCATGATTACAAATGTGCCAGGTTCTGTTGCAGGGATGCCTAACATACTAGAAAACAGAGAAGACTCTTATTCTCCAAAGAACAGATCACTGCAATTGATTTGTTTTATATATTCTACCAGAAAATCACATCCACAGGCTGCCTGATAAAAGCTATTCCAACTTAGTTTTTTACATAAAAGTTAAGGTGTAATTTTGAGTATAAAATTATGGAGTATAGGGCCAATTCTGTTGTTATTAAAATGAACAGGAATGATTAGATTTATTGTAGAGCTAGAGGGGTGAGATAGTTCTTGTTTTATGCTCCTGATTCCCTGCTTGTGCAGTCTCAGGGTTTCCTAAACCTGAAGAAACGTGGAAGTGCTTGTGTTGCCCTTGTTTCTTCAACATGTTCCTCTCTGTAAAGGACTATCTCAACACAAGATCTACAGTGGAAAAATAGGAAAGTGTCCATTACCTGAAGAAGGCAGGGATTTGGCTTTTTTTTTTTTCCTTTTTCTGCAGAGCATCTGACTCAGCCAATAAATTTGTTGAGGAGGTAAATTGGACTAAACAATGCCCAGGCTGTGGATGAAGGATGGTGTTGCAGCACAGCCACACTGACCATGTCCCCTTCTTCCCACGAATATGCCTTGAAATTTATCACCCAGTTGTGAGCTCTAACTGTGTGAATCTCCAGGGAATTGATGGGAGGAGGGAATCTGGCTGAGGTTTATACAGTAGGTCTTAAACCCTTAAATGCTGGCGGCAGTGCCGTCCTCATAAAGCTGAGCCTTGGGGAATTTATTTACACCTGGGGAGCTGAGACATGTGGAAAATTGGACTGAAGCAAGTGGGAGCTCAGAGCTGAGCAGGGGAACTTGAAGACCAACAGCATGCTGTGATTTCTGTGGAGTGTACAGCCATTTTCACTTGATTAAATAAACTCGGTTCTTGGAAGATCTGAAAAGCTGCTGTTAGAGGTTCCTGTTTTTGCTCTTCTTCTGAAGAGAATTTTTCACTCAGAAAATTAAAGGATCTACAGAGCAATGTTTTCTGAAGCAAATACTGCCATTATGAGTATCTTAAGCACTTGCTCTGCCTATCTGAGCTGAACAGCATCTCCTGACTGACAAAGCCGTCACCCGCTAAAAGCAACTGTTATAAAATTATGACTGGAGCATATATAACGTTTGTGTTTAACAAGATGACAGAAATGCCACCTTAGTAAAAACTGATTATGGTTACAGCTGAACAATTCACATCATGCAAGATTTATAATATTAAGGTTATGCAATCATCTAATCGGAGAGACAAGGCTTGAGTAATAATATGAAATGCATGTACTTCAATCTGCAGCAGTGGATTCATTGCTGTTTTCTTATTAGCTCATGCCAGCATTAGGGCTGCATTATCCATTTCACCATAGTCTAATTCAGCATTTCCATCTGAAAACATATGCACAATAAGTGATCTATGCCAAACAGGGAAATGGAGACGAAGCCATTTGAGTGACTTCACGGCTATAAAAACATACATAATCTGTATGTCTTTCAGCAGTTCTCAGTACTTTTTACTACATTTCTTTGCATGAAAAGTTTTCCCAAAATAAAGGAAAAAATAGAAATTGCTCCTTCTCTTCCCTGGAGAACAATACTTTGGGGGAGGAACCAGAGTGGGAATCCAATCTGTGAATTTCTCATCTTGGAAGTGGGAATATCAGATCATTTTATTAGTGCTGTGCCAGCTCGCTGGGAAGTGGCTCAGGATAGAAGAGAATTACTTGAAATGTGCATCTTCCAGCACAGATAAAATTGGCAGTATTCATATGGAAAAGGAATTTCTGTTTTTTCTTACAAGTGAGATATCTCAGATACTTTCTAAACATCAGATATTTTCATCCAACAAATAGCAGCACACACACCCACATATATATCTATGACAATATATGTATATACAAACTCTAACTGGTAAATTACTGTACAGGGAAGTCTCAGTGTACTTCAGGTTAAAAATAAGCTATTTTGGGGCTGGTGAGTTCAGGCATCATATTTCAAAAGCACATATTATAAAAGTTGACAAGTGTTTATAACGCAATAATCAGACTAATTGACTGAGATCCCTGATTAAAATGAGACTTTTCATGCAGAGCTCAGACTGAGATTCCCTCTGAGCTGAGTTAATTTTCCAGAGCCTGTGCAGGCTTTGGTCCTGTGAGGCCCTGGGGTCTTGGGACATCAGGCAGTCCTTGGAGGATGGGGGATTTCACTGAACCCAAAGTTTCTGGTGGTTTGTTGTTCAGATCCCTGTACATGTAGGTGCACTCATCAGAATCCTGCAACAATCAAAATTCTCAGGAAAAACAACAAAAAAAGGGAGTATTTTGAAGGTAAACAGAAGGCATTTGTGTGCTGGGGTCTGATTTATTATACACCCTATATATAGCTGTCATTAAATGAGCAGGCTAACGTGCAACTATTCATCATGGGGGGAAATGAACAGGCTATCCTCTGCTTGCCTGGAATTGTTCATATTTCTGGAAACTAAAAGCAGTGTCTAGGAAAGGAAAGAATGCCTAAAATGCTGTAAGATATTTGATTTATTCTCTTCAGGCATTGCCTCTCTCTCTTCTCTGTGTCCCAGAGTATTATTCAAGTCAATCGATCTTAGAAACTATTTCTAGCAATCCCAGTTTTCCCCCAAACTCCCTGCTAAAGACCTTAATCTGCCTCCTTTTGTTGTAATTGTCATTAAAATAGGCTCAAATCAGTCCACAGTTTTTGTTTTTATTTTGAAGGTGCATTTTGATCTAAGGAAAACAATTCATCTCCTCATTTGTGTTACCAGCAATTCACTTACGAGTCTGCATACGGTAAACTGCAATATCCTTTCAGATGCCAGTTAAAGCAATTCTCAGCTTGCTGTTTAGTTACACAAGAAACAGAAAATAAGTGATGCTGCCCAAGACAGCTCTCTGAGTGCTGATTCAGGGACATGACTAGAAATGTTCAGATTCTTCTTCGCAACAAATAATTGCTGAGGAAAACCGGGAATAATTTTAATTAATGAATAAATGAATAAATGTGATTTTGAATTATTTGTGGCACAGGATTTAATGAACTACGAGAAATGGCTAATACAACATAAAAATTGCAATCAGAATGGTTGTTTCAACAGAAAATTGGAATTTAGGTTATGCCTTTCATGACAAGGTCCTCTTGCCACAGATGTATGATTTTCCTCACCAAAATGTGCAATGCTTCTGGTTGAAACGAAATGAAATATTTTGGTTTTCAGGAGAAAAAATGTTCAGTATGTTACGCTGAAAACCCACCCTTTCCCAGGACTTTTTGTAAATCCCATTTCCCAATTCTGGCTGCCAACTCACTTATCATTCAGTTGTGTAATTTAAAGCAGACCCCTGGAGCAGCCAGCCCTGCTCATCATGCAAAGTTGTGCTGATGAGAAGAATTTTTGGTGTCACCCAGCCAGCGGGAGTTGGGGGACACCAAACTTGGAGTAACTTGGAGTTACACTCCAAGCACTGGCAACCCCATGAACCATCAACTCTGATTTTTCCTACCAGCCCTGTCCTACACCCACCCTCAGCTTCAAGGCTTTGGGGTTGTTTTCGTCTTTTCCAGCTTGGGGAAGCTGAGGGAGAGGAAGAGGGGACAAGGAAACCCTCTAAGAGACAAAGTGGCCCCTCCAGGGATGTCCATCCTGGGCAGGGGAATGAAAGGGAGCTGCTGTTTGACAATGAGGGTGTGTGGGTGTCTCATCAAACCCGCTGACACCCGCTGCTGAGCTGCACAAAATACCCCAGGGTCGGCAGGATAAAAGCAGCTGTGGCCCTCAGGGCTCTGCTTTCTGCCCTGTGCCCTGCTGGATGAGTTAAAGGCAGGTGAGGCACAGGCAGGAGTAGCTTCCCCCATGGCTTCTCAGAGTTCTGCTCCTGTTTTCTCCTTCTGTAGGTGAGGAAGGGTCTCAGGCACCACTTGGCATCAGCTCTGGCTCCTCCACCCAAACCTTTCCAGCCTCCCCAAAGTGCCCTGCAAACAGAAATCTCTGTTCTACAACAGAGAAAATTTAAATTGCTTGTTCTTGACAGTGCGACTTCTTTGTTTCACTCTATTTTCACCTGGTGACTTAAAACACACACCTCAACACCTCAGCCTACACAGGCAAGGATACATGTGGCAGAAGGTGAGGCACCCAGATTTAATTGCAATTAGGGCCTTTCCTGCAGCTTCCTGGCTGTACATGCACATATACACACACAAACACATCCCAGAAATGGCTCCAGAGGTTGACACCACCGTGGAATTGCTTATCGGCAACAAAAATCCAGACAAAAAATCAAGGTGTTTTGTTCAGGGCTTGGGTTGGGAAAAGAAAAGGTCAGGATGCTGACGAACAGACTATTTTAGGACATAACTGATGCCATTAGAAGTGTGTTTCACCCTTCCCTATTCTATTCTCTCACCCACCCCCACCTAAATGCAAAATAACCTGCAATCCAATTAGTGCTGAGTGTGTACGAAGCAATCACATTTAATAAACAGAGCTGGTGGGTTTTAAAAAATAAAGCCTTGTCCATGACCTTTTCTTAATTTTGTTGGATGTAATCTGAAATTCTGCTCTATTTATTTACACTTGCAGTTTAATTAGGGCTGGTTGTTTTAGCCCAGCTACCTGCTCGCAGGCACGTAGGGGAGCTCTCACACTCACGGTGCTCCTGCACAGCTCCTCTGTTATCCCCAGGAGCTGAACTCCTGTCACACACGCCCTCAGCAGATTAATAATGACAGAGTCACTGTGAGTGAGTGTGAATAACATGCCCTGGTAACAAGTCAGGAGCATAGAGAGGGATTTGTGTCTTTTAAATGGATTTGGGACAGCAGCGTGTAGTTTTCTCTCTTCCCGCCACCCCCCCTCCCGCCCAGTTTCAGTTCTGATTTGCTCTTCTTCCACAGCCATCACTTCATTCCATGGAGAGGTGCCACAGAACACTCTCTACTCACTATACAAAGAGGGTTGATCCCCTCTGAGCCCTCTTTTTAATTCTTTGAGAGGAGACAAAGCAGAAAAGAACTGACAGAAGCAGCACGAACAATAAGCTGTGTTTTCCAGAATCGATAGTGAGAACCAGGAAATTTTTGGCTGAGGCAAGGGGTAGAAGAAGAAGTTGGCTTTGGAGAGAGACCAGGGAGACAATTTTGTCTGGAGTCTTGAGGAAGAGGAAGACAGAATTAAATATCAGCTTGTGAGATGCTGGGTCCAGTGGTTAAATCCATCATGTTCCATAACGGGATCATGGATCAGAGAATGGTTTGGTTTGGGCTGGAAAGCACCTTACAGGTCATCTTGTTCCAGTCCTTGCCACATGGGCAGGGACACCTTCCACTATCCCAGGCTGCTCCAAGCCCTGTTATCCAACCTGGCCTTGGACACTTCCAGGGATCCAGGGGCAGCCACAGCTGCTCTGGGCACCCCGAGCCACGGCCTCAGCACCCCGATGGCAGGAGGCATAAACACACACCAGGTGCTGGACACGAGGACAGGCAGGTCAGGAAGGGCCTGAGTGATGTCCAGGTGCTTTGGCTGCTACATCCCCTCATCACACCAGCACTATGTTTTCCACCTTTGGGAAAAGCACTTGATGTTCAGGAAGGCCTCCAGGTGAAAATTTAGGATTATCTCTGAGCAAATGGATCCTTTGTGGAACACCAAAAAAACCCAATGCCCTGAATGCCCTGCTTGCTTCCCTCAGTGTAGTTCCAGGCTATGCTGCTTTTGGTGGAAAAAGTGGTGTAAGAAATCTCTGTTTATTCACATGTCTCAGATTACCTCTCCTTTCATGTGTCAGGGGTAAAAAACATTCCCTCCCATCCACAGAAAACCACCAGGCACAGGTTGGCAAGGCTTGCTGAAACTGGCTCCTCGACCAGAGTCAGCACAGCACAGACCTGCCAGCTCCTCACCTCACATTGCCCGAGTGCCAGAATTCCAATTTCACCCAGAAATGCACCTGACAGGGTTTGAAGTTTGCCTGCTGCTGCCTGACTGCAGCACTGGATTAACAAGTGAGGGGAGCACGTGGAACCAAGTTCAAGAGTTGGCAGATTCATTTGCATATGAGAGGCCAAAATAAGCAAATAAAAACTGCCACACAAAACGAACCAGAATTGGAATTGGCTAAACACTTCCCCGTGAAATGGATTTTCGAAGTGACTCTTGAACTCTTCAGTGGAAAGACAGATTCATTTTCAATGGAGTTTGATCTTGCTCTTCAGCTTCATTTGTAAGACCAATTACAGAGCATTTTGTACAACAATTACGGGCATTAAAACCACTCTGTTCCATTTGATGAATTTTAATAGTAATTGAACAGAAGAACCCATCAACTGAAAGATTGTCCAATCAAGTATGCCCACACACTGAACTGTAATTTCCACTCCACAAACGTGTAATGCCATTCGAAACTACCAAAATGTCCTCTCCCCACCAACACCCAAGCAGATTTGAGGATTTGTTCCAAAACAACTTTATTTCCTGAGGCTCTGAGTACACAGGGAACACACTGACCACAGTCCTGTGGTAATCCCTGTGTGCAACTTTGTCCTGCAAAGCTCCCTGGAGCTCATTCTTGGACAGGCATTTGCAGAGTGCTGGTGACCATGAATGTCTGTGGGAAGCACCCTACAAATCACTGCACAAAGTCCCCTCTTTGTGAAGAAAGGCATTTTTGGAGGATGTGTTCTGAGGAACTTTGTAAGATACTGTAAGAGCTGGGTGATTACTTTGTGTGAGTGTAGGGAATGGAATCCAGCCCCTGGACACCAGATCTGGTATTTACATTTGTGTTGGGTTCAGCTTCTTCCCTTGAAAAGAAAGAATGTGCAGAATGGTGGGCTGAAGAAATGTAGGCCTGAAACAGATAATTTGGTTATGAGGAGCCACTAAAGAAGAGATATTTGGGCTAGAAGAGTCCAGATGGTTTCCACAAGCCCCAAACAGACTCAGACTTCTAATATAAGTCCAAAAGCCACAAGAGCAATGCAGTATGGCAGAGCAGAGGAGATCAAAGGCCTCACCAGTGTTCTGGGTCTCAGAAGAATGCTAATGCATTTCTTATTCTGTGTTGTGAACATTTTGTTGTTATTTTTTTCCAACTAAACCTGCCCTTTCTGTCTGAGGTTGGCCTGTGTCCTGCTGAAAATTCCTTGAGGGAAGTTGTGTTCTTCGTTGGATTTGCTGTAAATTAGAAGAACAAAAGAACTATTTTGATGAACTTGCTCTCAATGGGATTTCCAGGCTCACTTGGGAAAGAAGAAGAGATTGGGATAGTTTAGATCAGTGGGAGATAAGTGTCCAACTGTCAGAGCCTTCCTTTGAAGTGGGTTTTCCCTTGCCAGTGCTCACTACAACTGTAAGTTCAATTTAAAGACAAAAGATGAAGTCTTGGCCTTTCTGAAGTCACTAAGAGTTTTATCACTGACAGCTCAGAGGCCAGGATTTCACCCAAGATGTTTGGACAGGCACTAACTTTAGCATCTTGTTGAGAGCCACATGAAATATTTATGTTGAAGAGTGAAACTGTATTGTTTTCTTGCATCTCATTCTGAACAGAAAAATGACCCAGTCTCACTGGAAAATCCCCATTCTTTTGTGAAAATCATACAGTTTCAATTGTGATGTGCCTTATCCTGGTGGGGTCAGATTGAGGGTTGCAACTCATGATTTAAAAGCAGTTACTATATTTCTCCATGCAATAGATCTGTTTTGGTTTTTTTTTCCTGTTAATTTTCATTTTGGTTTAGAACACGTTACTAAGGCACAGTAGAAGTTTTCATGTGAATGGGAAGATCTATTTTCTCCCCAGCTAAAATTTCCATCCATGGTTTCTTGTATTTAAAAGATATTTGCCAAATCCTGCCTTTAAAAGCCCAGAACAAGAGCTTCTCATGAAAGTGCTGGAGGTTCCAGATTTCTGTAAGTGGTGCCAGTCAATCAGTCAATGAGTGCAAGGTTTTACAGAAACAGCTCAGCTTTACTAAATGAAGTGCAGAAAACCTCTGCCTAGTAACAAACCCATCCAAGCTTCTGAAATGCAGGCAAACACAAACATGGTGTAAATCAATTTTTTTCAAGACTTCTTCCCCCCACTCAAGATCCAAACAAGTGAAATCTGGGGAAAATAGAAAGGGAATGGGGGCAGATAAATGCTGAGATACTCACAGGGATTTGTTTGAAAATAAACTGTGCAAATAAAAGGCCAGAGAATTTTTCCCTGCTTGTCCCTTGGCCCCCTCCCTCTTTCAAACATTGTCTCTTATTTGTTTCATTTTATGCATTTTAGTGTTTCAGTCCCTGGCTGCTGCATTGAATTTTTTCACCCTTCACACACCATCACATACTGCCTGCCTTTCTTTGACCACACTCTGTGCTGTAATAATAATAATAAAAAACTGGGCCTGATTTTAATTTGTGTAATGTTTTTGTTAAAAAAAATAAAAACTCTACAGCCTAATTAGGAAACCCGTTAAATGGCTGCAATTCAAATATAATTCTATTAAATTCTCCCTGTAAAGTTAATGTTACAGACTTTTTAACAGATGTTTTAATTAGACATTGTTATTAAAGGGAATACTGTAGAAATTAAAAGCAGGCCCTAAATGTGTTAACAAAGACACTTTTCTTGCATGGCATCGATGGTGGCAGAAACATTAGTGGAGAGATTTTGGCAGCAGGTCATGAAAAGGAAGAAAAAAACCCCGAGATGTGTTAAAGGGAAGATGCACTGAGAGATGTGCAGTGCTCAGCTACTCTGTGAGAGGGGCTCATTTCACACCCAGCACCACCTTGGGCCATTGCCTGAGCTGGAATGAGGTGGGGAAGATGCTCCAGCCCAGTGCTAATGGCACCATGTGAGGAGCACCACCACCACCAGCATGGACATCAACTGGGGTTTGCCTGGGAGAAACTTGCAGCTCCAAGGATTTCCAAGAAAGCATCAGCCTTGCCAGGTTTTGAGGTTTGATCTGCTGTCTCTGTGGTTTGGGGTGTTTCCTGATGGTGATGCTTGGAACTGAGCAACCCCATAGGGATTGTGGTTTTTGTAAGGTGGGTTTGCTCTGAGCCCCTCCTGCTGCAGAGCCTGGCTGGGGTGAAGTGTGTTGCAGGCTGGGAGATGAGGGGATAAAATAACCCTGCAACTGTATTTTTTGGGGGAAGAATGTTTAAGCACACTACAGAATCACCTTGATGAGACATTTTCTGAGATTTATGATCCTAGGATGGAATTGCAGGTGAAAAAGGTGACAAACTGGTCAGGTTTCACCACAAGTCCCTTTTTGCTGTGGATTGTGAGGTGTGCAAGCCCACAGTTCCCCACTTCTGCTCAGCCAGGCCACCAAAGAGCCCAAGGCCAACAAGGGCAGTCACTTTCTTCACGTAATGCTGATGGCTGCAGCAAGGCAGTGTCATTTCATGGGACTAACCCAGTCATTTCATTCATGGCCTAACCCAGCCATCAGGGTTCCTTGAGTGCCACCACTCTGCTCAGAGCCCTTCCAGGCAGGGATTCAAAGCAGACTTTGGTAGATTTGATCCTGTTCCAAAGCAGGATCAGCTCTACCTAACACATTCCTGTGAACATGCACCATCCAGTTCTGTTCTATTGCTTCATCTACAGGCAGAAGAGCTGAGATTTTTTGCTTCAATGAGAGGAACAACTTCTTCCCAAAACAGTAGGAGGAAAACTGATAATCACAGCTCTGAGTGTTTTATCCCTGTCATTGAAATCTCTGTTATTGTTCACTCTGCAAAGAACAATACGAGCCTGGGGAAAAAGGATGCCTGGAAAATCATGTTAAAGTGATGCTATCACTGATATTAGTGAAAACTGTCAACTCTTGTTCCTTCTTCTATCTACAGATTTCATTCTTTCAGCCACATTGCTCATTTATAGACTGGAGACAGGCCAGACCCAGAGCAGGACTTCCTCAGAGCTGAAGGTATTGAACTGGGCTTGTGATATCAGCCAGTGACTCTGATGAGCACCTCTCCCAGAATCTGCACAGCTTTGCACATTCTCACTCTCATATAATTTCAAGCTTTGTTTACAATTTATTCTTCTTTGTTATCCCTTCCCTTTGGAGGCCTTTCACTTAAAAGCAGTGTAGGAACCAAATTAATGCAGGTCGTCAAATTTTAATGATCACTTGAGTCAAACAAACTGGATAATCTTTCCTGTACAGCCATAAGGGTAAAAGAGAGATGAGCAAAACCCCACCAACAGAGACAACTGGCTAATTAACTGAAGTGAAACCAGTGTAGAAAAACAGAAACTAGAAAACAAATGAAAATCTGTACAGCAATTACTTCCAAAAAGGTAACATTTCACAATTAAAGCCATTCTAAGAACTTTAGTTAATTATGTAGGTTTTCTTCTCTCTCTCTCCCCCTCCCTCTTTTTTCTCTCTCTCTAGCTCTCCCCTTTATTAAAGTCCATCAGGGCTCATGATGTGTGGGAAAAGTGCTAACATTTGCAAATTGCTGGTTTATGATAAATGAATTGTGGAAACTCAGCCCCTTGGTTGGGGCCTGGCTCGATTGCAAAGCACCAGCATCTCCGGCTGCTGCAGCCCTGACCCTGACTTTACACCCATTGATCACAAGTGGTGCATAGCCATGACCACCAAATGCATACCCTGGAGCTGGGGGACCTGCTTTTCCCATAGTATTTCATCATTGTTCCACATCAGGGGCGCCACAGTAACCTTTGGCACGCCGTCCTGTAAGACTAATACCTGCAGGAGATTTCCTCCTGCCCCTGCTTCCACTGCTCCATCTTTAAAAACCCTTCGTCATTAACCCAGATTTGATTTTCAGAAAATGCCCATTGATTTTGATAATGCTGGGGAGGGAGGAAAGGGCTGAACAGGCTGGATAACCAAGCCTTAAATAATTCTAACAGATTTTCAGCTATAACTTTGTGGCTTTCCCAGCACTTTCATTTTAGGAAATTTACAGCAGCCTATCTGGATGTTCATCCCAGTGGTCCTTGAAGATGCAGCAGGAAAGAGAGAGAAGTACAGTTCAGGACATCACAAGAGTGACAGGGTGCTGTTTGTTGTGACTGCACAGCTGGAGTGCAGGAGAGCTCCAGCAGCTCCGAGCACAGTCATGCCTGGGATTGCACAAATGGAGAAGGGAAAACCTCTGCCCAGGTGAGAGAGATGTGCAAAGTCAGCCAGGGATGCAGGAGACACCTGGCAGGTAAAACACAGGAGGTGCTGGTGGCCCCCTCAGCCGGGGCTCTCAGTGGGATGTTACCCCTGTGCAACTTTTCCTTGGGAGTTTTATGTTGACTTTAGGGATTATTTATGGTTTCAAGGAAAACAACTGAAGGGAGCACAGAGCTTGGCAGCTGCATGTCAGCTGAGATTCCTGCACGGGAAATTGTTTCCATTCACACTTCTGTGTCTGCAGGCAGGTCTTGATCCTGCTTTAATGAAAACAATTCCTAGAAAGTCCAGTGCATTTTTCTGGGTGGCACATGGATGGGCTGTTGTTTTCTTGGCAGAATCTGGCAGATAATGCTGAGCACATGTAAGGGAGTGTGTACACTTGTGTCAGTCACACACATGGAGGGAAAAGGGAGAAGCTCTCAGAATCCAAGGAAAAACCCACCATCTATGAAAGAGTCTGGGTAGGAGATGAAAGTGTCCCAAAGAGACACAGAGTAATGAAGTTATGGAGAGCTGGGAAATGTTGGTATTACTTTATTATAGTGTACTGAAGAGAGCTTGTGAGCCAGTGCTCTAAGGGTTGTATTCAATAAAAAAATAATACGTCTGGTTCTCACACATGGCCACTGAAGTACCAAAAATCAATTTTAGTCATAGAATTGGGCCCTAAGGTACAGAAAAATGGGTAAGATTCACAATAGAGCAGCAAGGAAATGATGTACAGTGTCTGGATGAAGAACATTTCCCTGCTTCTTGTCTAGTTCTGGTTTGTGCCACAGCAGAACCGACAGAACAACTCTCAGCTGCCCCATGGATTGCCCAGAGACCCTGACAAACTCCAGCTTCCTGGAGAAAGCCTTCTGCCCTCTCTCCTGTGCTAAAACTCTCTCAAAACTGCTGAATCTGATGCAAACCCACCAGTGTTTGTGCAATGGGCAAGTTGTGATGCTGTGGCTGCCCTTTGGGAGGCTGCAAAGACAGCGTGGCATGAGCACCAGTGGTTGTAGCAGAGGTTTTAACTCAGTTTGGGAAGGCAACACCTTAAACTCCTCTGACCAACAAGGAAAGGGATGTGTGGAGTCAGACACACCCTCAGAGAGATCATCTCTGCACAGCTCAGATGCAACCAATGCAGGGGGATTGGAAATTTGTTTCAAATCAAATTCAAACAGAAAGGTGAAAAGTGTCCAAAGAGAGAGAGGCTGGGGAATGCTGCCAGATCCAGTTGGCATTTTCCAGGCAGCTTGGTCATGAATTCAGTGTCTGCATCAGTTCTCTCTTGTCTTTGTTAGTGCTCTGGAGCACAGTGTCTGAAGCAAAAGTTATTGAATTTTCACTAAACCCTTCCTACGTGCAAAGGCTTTTTCTACTTTAATGTTCAAAAAAAGTCCCAGTTGCAGCCACCGTCTCAGGCATGTGCCCATATCTTTTCTCATTATAGGCTGAAGTCCAAAACCAATACGAATTAAATAAATATCCCACTGAGAACAGTACGTTTGAAAATGGCCTTATTGCAGTACAGATGTGTGCTATCTAAAACCAGCTTAAACGTTTTTTATTATTTTTATAT
Organism: Pycnonotus jocosus; assembly: GCA_013400435.1. NCBI lineage: Eukaryota > Metazoa > Chordata > Aves > Passeriformes > Pycnonotidae > Pycnonotus > Pycnonotus jocosus. Next base: position 72,660 of record VWYP01002977.1, on the reverse strand, counting down.
ATATATATTTAAATTAAGAAAATAAAATAAAATCTAAATATTATCCTGGAAGGAAGTGTATGCACTGGTGGATGTTTGATTTTCATTTTTCTCCCAGCATGCTCTGTCCTTTCATCCTATAATGGTTCTTCTCTATTAATCCTTCTCAAACCCCACAGGTAGAGATGCTTATTGATAGAAGGCCAACGTGTATCTCAGTTTACAAAGGCATATTAAAGGATACAAGTAACATATTTCTCTTGATGTCTTCTTATTAATGCAATTCCACTCAGAACATTTTGGCATAAGAGGCATTGCCAGATGGAAGATAAAACTTCACTTTTTATGAGTATTTTAAGGAAGAAAACATTTGGTTTGCATCAGCTCTAAATGAATAATATTTATTGCCCTATGATTTGTATTTTATAAGCAGGATAACAAAAAGCACTGTCAATTACTTAGTATTTTAACAAAGTTCTTTTTTTTTTTTAAAAAAAGAAAGATTTTATAACAGTGAGTCATTTTAAACGATCAAATGCCTTTCAAGCTAAACTGCAACAACCCAAAGCGACGGGCTGTTTACATAACAAAAATAAATAAACACTGGCCACAGCTTGGCTGTATTTAAAGATTCTGTCATTTGTTGCCACAGGTCTCAGCGGGGTTTGGGAGCCCAGCGTGGGAGCATCGCGCACACATCAAACGGCCGCGCTCGGGGCCGCGCACGCCGGGCGGGAGGGACGGAGGGTTTGGGGCTGCTTCTGGGTGGGTTTGGGGGCCAGAGCAGTAAATCCTGCAAGCCTCGTTTTCCCAGGACACCAGCAAGCCTCCTGAGGTTGGTAAGGCTGATCCTGTGATTTACAAAGGATGGTCACCCTCTGATCTCTCCCCATCAATAATTGGATTATGTTCATCCGTCTCCTTTTGCGGAGATAATAAAATTCCATGTTTTTTCTTACTTCTCCTGCTTGCCTTGTGCTGCTGTGATTATTTTTGCAGTTCATTGCCTTTACAGGTCTGCAAGGAGTGTTCAGTGGATCCAATGTGTGGCCTTTCTCACTCCAACACCAGGACCTGCCTGGAGCCCCAGAGGCAGCACCTCCCCTGCCCAGCACCAGGCTCATCTCTCTTGGATTTGGCACAGTGATGTTTGCTTTGCAACACTAGACTTGTCCTGCAACAACACACAGTGGAAATATTCTAAAAATTAAGGCTGAGGAAATAAAAACGCTATTAACCTTTCAAAGGAAGGGGAAGAAGAAATAAATTGAGTTGATTTCAGATTAACTCCTCCCTGAGCACGAGAAGATTTGAAGTTAAACTCTTCAGAGCCAATGCCCAGGTTGATTGTGCCCTGTCCTGGGTCACACAGGATCTGCTGAAGGGTCTGCAGGGACACCAGTGACAGCAGCACAGGGCAGGACATAATTTCTGAGACCAGTTCTGCACTCCAAAGCATGGTTTAGTCTACCAAGAGACTTTGGAAGGAGAAGGGGCTGCATTATTATTCTTTATTCTCTTTTCTCACATAACTTGAGCCATCTCTAGCCCTTTGTGATCATACTTATTTTTAGTAATAAACAGATTTACAAATTTTTAATACTTGGGACCACACTGAGAATGGTGAAAGCTCTATTATTGTGAAGGTCTCTGTGTGCTCTGAGACACCTTGAGAGAGCTGCTTTGATCTGGAGCTGGAGCAAGACTTTGGCAAGGTAATGAGGGAAAACCTCCTCCTTTTCTATCCTGTGATGATAGAAGTGCTTGCAGTCCTGCTCACCTTGATGAGAATCCCTTGCCATTTGTAGCCTGGCCCTGTGGAATCCCCGGGCTGAAGGAGCTGCCTCTCCTGTGCCCTTGGTGTTGTGTCAGCAGATGGGGCATGAGGAGTCTCCAAATCTTGGAATATTTTACACATAAGCATACAAATAATTGTCATGCTCCTCAGGTGAGGTGCACTGATTCTGCTGCACATTTTCTCTGTCTGAGCAGGTAGCTGGATACCTGAGAGGATGGATTTTTCCATTCTCTTCTGATCCAACATCGAGGGCTGGGTGATGGTTCCCATTTGGAGGCTGGAGGGAAAGCCAGAGGAGACCTTGAACACAGGCTGTGTTAAGGTTCTGCTGAAATAACACCAGATCTACTCTGACATATTCCATGGGACTTAATATTGATTTTCAAATAATCCAGAATGCTGTTTTTAAAAACAATTATTGGCAAGGGGAGGCGTTGTTTTTGGAAGCTCTTGTATGTACAGTAAGGCTTTATTTCTGCTTGTTTTGAAGTGCGGCACGTCTTTTAAAAATGCTGTTCAGGAAACATCTGTTGTCAATTAAGGAGTAACACATTAAGGCATATTAAAGTGCACTCTTATTAGTGTTTCAGCAATAAAAAGAAAGGTTTTCTATTTGAATCATATGTTCTTTAACACATCTGCCAGCCATCTGAAACTTGCAAATATTCCTTAGTAAAAACATCTTCATAACTTTCTAAAAACTTAGTAATACATAGCACTATGTTAAAAAAAATCCCTTTATGCACTGAGTTCAGGTGATTCTTAGACAGGTTATGGGGCTGATGCTGATAGTTTTAAGTAAGGATGCACCTCAGATGCTCAATCCAGACAGCCCTTTTGAACCAATGGGAAATAAATAAACATTCATTTTTAATTTTTATAAAAATTGAAAAGCAGAAAATTCTTCAATAGAAAAATCTGACTTTTCACAAAAAAAGAAAAATTGGGTTGGAAAAGAAGCATTTTATTTGGAAAGGAGTTGTTGTGTATTAGGCAAACAGCAATTTCTGTGTGTTAAGCTCCCCTGCTCTGTTCAGAATACATTTCCCATGACATGCTGTGGGCTCTCGTTGTTTAGCAAAGTTGTTGCATTGTGTGAAACCTTGGTCAGATGCATAATGGATATAATAGGTCATGAGGGATCATCTTTAATCTGCTGTGGTTTCTGAGTGTAAACTATCTCAGACTCCAGAAAGGTGTATGAGACTTGGAAGTTGAAGCCACTCGGTAAAAATGCTTGAAAGTATCAGTACACTGACATAGAAACTTATTTCATTTTAGCAGTAGGACCATGGAGATGACTCAGTTACCTGTGAGCACAGGTGAGCATGATACCAGATCCCAGGGTTTAGGCACCCAATGGTCTCTGATTAAGTTTATTGTAAAATGAGGGTGACAGGGCAGACCAAGAGCACATCATCCTCACCAGTCCTGCTAGATAAAATCATTCTCTAGAGAGCTCTAAGTATTTTTCTTGACATTGGGACATGATATAAAAAGAGAGATGTGGGATCCTGGCACAGGGATGTGATGTGAATGGTGCAACACAAGATTTTCTGCACTCCTGGCCATTCCTTGGTGAAAGGCAGGCACCAGTGAGGTTTGGCTGCAGCATGGCTGGAGGAAAAACCTGAGTGTGGTAGTTTTAGGCAGAAAACTGTCCCCCCATGGTACTGAAGTTACTCCTGTTGGCTCCTCCAAGCAGGACTGAGTGCAGAGACCAATGAGCCCCAGAGCAGCTTGTTTGAAGAGACTCCTTGTTCCATCAAATACAGCTTATACCTGATCACCTTTTAAACTCCTTGAGAAAAATGTCACCTGACCTTAGAGAGGGTGGGGGAGAATGAAAAACTGCCTGAGGAAAGAACCAAATGTTTTTATTGCTTTCATTTGGTTAGGAAATGCTTTAAACACAGATCCCAAAGCTGGGAAACCACCGAGCTCATTTCCAGCTACTTGATTAATTTTCTTACTGATACCTTGGAAGTGATTGCTACTGCATGGGTCAAAGCACCAGACAAGAAGCAAAGGAGATTTCCTATTTCTGCATTTTTAAGGAGCTGGAAGCTGTTATGAGTGGATGATGCAGCATCTAATGTTCAGTGATGGATACATCTGCTTGGCTAAACAACAGAAATCTGCCTAATTAGGTGCTGTTTGAGGCTGACCTGCTTCTGCCACTCCAACATACAGCTCTTCTCACTGAGGGATGATACAGCTCTTCCCTAGAAAATCACAAATCAAACCTTGGTCATGTCTGCCTTCTAACAGTGAAAGTATTGTTTATGTTTTCCAGAGCTGCAGGGGGAAGTTTGCTGGAGGTTCAAACTATAGAGGGCAAAAAAGGGAAATGTAACTTCAGTTCAGAGCTCATGTACTAAATGCCATTTGACTGTTCAGCTGCTGAGCAGAAAGCAAACCCAGGAACAAATGCAAAAAATCTGCTGGGCTTTTGAGCTGCTGAGAACTGCTGATTTACTCAAGCAAGGGGAGAGAGTGTGAAGCTGAGTTATGGCAAGGGTGGCCCCTTCAAAGACTCCTGAGCCCTCCACTGCTCCCTGTGGGATTTGGACTCCCAGGTCCTGTCCAGTGCTGGATTTCTTTCAAAAGTGGTAAGGAGGAGCAGTCAGATCTGGAAGCAGAGATGCTGGATCCAGAGTGGTTGACTAGGGATCAGATTCAGAAAAACATGTAACAGGAAGGCATTGAGCTCTTGTGGGGAAAAGGCCCCTGGACATATTTTGGGTGATTGTTTCTACTCTTTTGTAGAGAGATGGGTGCTGTTTTCGGAGGCTCCTTTTCTGATGGGCTCAGAAAAAGCTTCACACCCTCCTGCAAAAAAGACCCACAATGTCAAGTTCTTATGCTGGAAGCTGTGATGATGCTCTTAATTTTCAAGGTTTGCAGCCACCACTGTCACTTAACAAATCTTGAAGTCCCTGCTTGGAAGGCTCTGCCAGGAGTCAGCAGGCACTGCATTATTTCAGCTCTCCTTCAGCTGCCCTGCCAGTGATTAATACAGTTTAATTACAAAAGCAGAATTTCTGTCATTTCTCTCAGCATGGCTTCTATTGGGGAAGATTAAACATCAGCCAAACATTACCGAATTACCTTTTTAAACCTATTATTTCAACGTGATTAACTTCTCTTCTTTTCATTTAGCTGTAAGCAAAATCTTGTTTACAAGGCAAAAAAAATGCATTTGCTATAATATCGGCAATAATAATAAAAATGAACATCACAGGGAAATAATTTATGTGTAAACCAGCATAAAAATGTCATTGATGCATGAGTTTCCTCTTCAATTAATAAAAAGGAGGAAATATTTAAAAACAATTTATCAAGGTAATACATACAGTTCATATATCATGCACTCACAAAAACTGTACAGTATCCATTCCACAAATAGCTCTGTGACCTGAACTCTTGCACAGATGCTGGATTCCTTTAGGTGACCTAATTTGGAGCAGCACAGGACTTTGACTTTGTACCAAATCAAGATCCTGAGTCAAAATACCAATAAAACCATGTCCTATTAAAAGAGATAACAATTAGTGCTGATTGGATAACACAAAACAAGTGAAAATACAGCTGTCAATCATTCTGGCTTCATTTACTATTTTCTATCGAGGTTGTTGTCACCCATAAACCCGGGTGATCTGTTCAGAAAAACTAAAATATTATCTCTGTAAGGAGTTAGTTTCAGAGTGGTCACAAAGATAATATAAATCACAGAATCATGGAATGGTTTGGGTTGGAAGGGACTTTAAAGCCCAACTTGTGCCACCCCTGCCATGAGCAGGGACACCTTCCACTGTTCCAGGTTGCTCCAAGCCCCGTTATCCAATCTGGCCTTGGACACTGCCAGGGATCCAGGGGCAGCCCCAGCTGCTCTGGGCACCCTGTGCCAGGGCCTCCCCACCCTCACAGGGAAGGATTTTTCCTAATATCCAATCAAATCTTCTCTCTTTCAGTTCAAAAGATCCTCATGTCTGATTGGTGAGGGACAATTTGCAAGGACATGTAGTGACAGACTGGACAAGGGGCAATGGCTTCAAACTGAAACCTTGTCCTTTGTGCAGAGTTGGCACTGGAAAACCAAATGGCTTTGTAATCACATATGGAAGTGAATTCGTATTTAGAATTTTCAATATTGAATAAAAATGATAGAATATCTATGCTGAACAGAAATATTGACATAGTCAACTATATATTGAACCTTCTCCATTGGTTTGTGGCAATCTGAGTAAGCCTTTTCCATTAATTACATCCTACAAAGAAATGGGGGACTTTCCTGCACTTGGCACTCCTTAATTTACCTCTTATATCAGTATCTGGTATGGTGTCTCCTTTTGAAGAGATACATTCTTATTTAAAATGATTTTCCTGTTTTTAAACATACTCACTATCTGAAAAGCATCTGCAATGCTTTTCAAGGAAAGGCAGCAATATCATTTGTTTACTTGTCACTTTTCTTGTTTTTCAGAATTGTCCTTAGGTAAATGTGTGTGAAATTATAATTGCTAGAAAATGACAGTCTGTAAAAACGACTGTATCTTTCCAGATGATGTGTTTGGCCCTAGGACTCAACCACAGGAAAAAACTTCTCTGTATCCTCTCAGGTGTTTGCAGAGGTATCCTCTCCTCTCTCCTGCCCTGGAAGAAAAGGATTTTGAGCTAATTGATCAGATTTTTTTTTATTCCTGGTGTTGTAAAAAGGAAGAACAAGGTGTGAATAATTTGGCACAAAGCATATGGAAATCATGCAGGATGTTGTAAGTCCTGCTTGCTCTCCCAGACTCCTGAACCTGCATTCCCTGCACTGCTGACAGAGGGTGAGGGGCTTGGGAACAGCTGAACCCTGAAAATCCAGTTGGATTTGGTTTAGCACCTAAAAGGAGCACCGGACATTTCTGTCAAGAACGAGGAGCAAATGGGTTATTAGAGATGAGGCTGCTCCCCTGGAGCTGGGCTGTTCCCTTGCTTTCTCCCACAGCCTGGCAAGGCACGCTCCTGGGAGCTGCAGGTGGAGGGAAGTGCAGCCTCACATAGCTGAGATGTCTCTGGGAGGTGTGAGAAACCTGAGAGTTGCTGTTTGCTGAGGCTGCTTGTTCACTCCCTCGTGAGCTTGACAAAAGTTCCGGGGATACTCATGTCCTACCACCTGGGAAGGCTTCTCATCCCACTGGGAAAGAAAAAAGAAACCAAACCATGTAGAAAACCAATGTGATATCAAGCAGAATTTTGCATTTGGAGGGGAAGGACAGAAATCATGTCTGTAATCCCCTGACACTTCCATAGCAGCTGCGGGTTTTGCAGGCTCACTTGCACCCCAAGAGCAATCCTGCCAGCCCAGCTCTGCTCTGCAGGGACCCTGCTGCCTGCTCCAGCTGAGCTGCTGGGTCTAAACCTCCCAGGAAACAGAAACCCTCAGCTTACCATGGGCAGCCCTCAGTTCCCCTCTTCCCTGGCTTGCTGGGACCTGCCAATGCAGCTAAACAGAGTTTTTTATGTATTGCCAACTCTATTGCTGAAACACTGAGTGCATTTAACTGAGTGAAACCCTACTGCAGATGGATTGCACAGACAGTGCCCTGTCCATCTGCCAAGCTCACAGAGAAAAAACCCTTGCAGGTATTTCCTCAACTGCTCACAAACTCCTTCTCTCACACTTCTCTTTTCATTTCTTCCTTGCTCCCTGGAGGTGCAGGTCTCACCCTGGCCCCCATGGGTTTGCCTGGTGAATTTGGGTGCTGATGAGTTGGTACTTGGTTAAAGGAACATCAGGAAGCACAACCTGAGTAGGGGTAGATGTTTTCCATCTGGAGGAGCTTGAAATATTTTCTGTGTAGAGAAAGAAACATGGCACAAAGCATTTTTCCTACTTCTTCCTTTATTCTGAGTCCCACCTGCCTATCCCTGAGCTGTGTTTTGGAGCTACAGATGGACTTCCTTTTACTGTACAGCAAACAACAGCATTAACAGATTAGAAATTACTCAGTCTGACATTTCCCAACATAAACTATGACAAGGGTAAGAAGGCAAAGTGCTCTGAGCCTCTGCTGTTCGCTTCATGTCCAGCCAGTTTGTCTGTCAGTACTTCAAAGAAGCAGATTTCAGTTCCTGGACTGGGAATACCAATCCTTCCTTCTCCAAATGCTAAAGGGTTTCTTCCCTTCCAAGGCTTCTGCTAGCCAGGATTTTAAAGAGTGGCATTAAATTTTGCTGTCCAGGGAAGGAACCTGGCCCAGGGTAGCTATTTTTAGCAGCAGAGCTGACATCCAGTACAGTAGCCCCAGTTTTAAAGTTGGCCATCATCCTCTCCCTGTGAGTTATGTTTTGCTTCAGTGTGATTAACTGTAGTTAAAAAATGAGCTTGGAGGGCATATAAACAGGAGAGCAGAAGGGTTGCTTGGAAGCATAAATCACATAAATATTAAATGGGAAAGTACATCCAAATTGGTACTTGTTTGCTCAAAGTTGTTTAAATTAAGGGAAATATCATCCCTTCTCAAGAAAGAGAGTTCATGGTTTCCTCAAACGAGGCCTAGAAAAGCAAAGACCTACAGTAACACTCCACAGCCCAAAGCATCAGCAGCACAGCAAAAGGACAGCAGGACACCTTGCTGTCCTCATGGTGACACAAGGAAGGACCATGGCTATGAGACAAATGAATTTAGGAATCCACCTCAGCAAAAGGTCACAGCTGGACACCTCTGTATTCCCATTTTCTGCATCTCAGCCTCATGGCAGCAACAAAAAGGAGAATTTTCTTTCTTGTCTTGAACATGGATTGATATTTTAATATCCTTGTTCTTGCTGACAACTAAGAGCAGGGCAAGGGACCTCAACCCAAAACTGAAATTTTTGGAGATTTGCAGTGTCCCATTGAGTTCATGAGGGAAAAAGAGCTGTATTTTATTTTTCTCAATTTCCAGTGAAAATACAAAGGAAATCTCAGTAGAAAGAAAAAACTTTTCAAAGCCATTTTTCCTACAATCCAAGTGTTCTAGAAATTCATGTCATGTGCTCATCTCCCTTTGCCTGTGAGGAAGTTACAGCTGAGGTATTCAAGACCATGTGTGTATTTTTCTGTGTCTACACAGAGGTTTCCATCCTGAAGCAAGCTCCCACTGGAACAGGTGCTGCACAAAAGGAACCCCAGACCAAAGGTGTGATAGTCCAAGTGTCTGGGAGCAACATGGGCTTGAATTATATCTAGCCATGAAATTTTCCCATTAGTGGGAAAATTCCCATTTTTTGCTGGTGATGAACCCCTCAGTGACAGCACTGCATGCTGCTGGATGGCTGGGCTTGCTCAAGGAGATTCTTATTTATTCACCTGTGAAACAAATGACTGTTTTCTCTGGGTTGAAGGATATGCTAGCAACATGCCTCTCTGCATCTCCCCAAAGCAATATCTCATCTTCCAGCTATGATTCAATGCTTCCCTAAGTGTGCTGGCAGCACTCAGGCTGAAAGGTGATACTGCACCAGGTTTTCCAGCTCTTCACCTGACCAGTGCCATTCACATCTCCCCACCACCATCAGGGCTCTGAAGAATGTTCTCTGCTGAATGCTCACATAATTTATCATTAGCCACTTCTGTTGGCTTCGTGTCCTTTCTGTACACATAACCAAAATGCATTAACAGTTTCCAGTAGGTCCATTAGGATTTTCTCCCCAGCCTCCCTGGCAAACATGAGAGCATTATCACAGGCTCAGATTTAGTTAACCCCTCCATATGCTGAGCATTTCTCCTCCTCCACTGCCTTCCATGTTTCCTCCTGCTGAGTTTCTTTTTTACTAATTTTTAGTAGGGCTGGGGTTTTTTTCCTTTGTGAATGCCACAAAATGAAAATCCATAGTTGGGGGGCTTGCTTTAATTAGGCATTTTATATAAAATCTGGTATTGCATCTTTGTATAGAACCTGCTTCAAAGAAAACAAGAAAGAATGTTGGATTGCTCTTTTTAAGATCTAAGTTTTTCACCGGCTTTACCCACTGGTAAATTAATTGATGTTAAATCAGGCATGAACTTGGTCTGTAATATTTTAAATATTAAAAATTATTAAAATTATTCCAAGAAATCAACTCAGCAAAATCTGCTTAGGAAGACATCAGGCAGGGATAAGCAGGGTTTGTTTCTCTATGTCTTCAGTCCATTCAGGGTTTAACACTGATACAGGTATGGATTGAAGTGCCCAGCACACCTGATTACAGCAGTCCAGGCTCCCCCAGCAGCTGGTTGTGAGATATATTTAAAGGGGTGGTAGTTGGGATCTTGCAGTGTGCTGTTCCAGGTGCTGTCACAGCCCTGTGCAGTGACAGCCACACCAAACCTGCACCAATAAAACCCTCTGGTGTTTGCCTTGAAAATGCTCCAATCCTCCACTCGTGTTGCCTTCTGTTTCAAGGCTGGGGGAGATGAGTTCCAACTGCTGAGCCTCAGGCTTGTGAAATATTAGATGGTGCTGCTAAATGCATGTTTATTTTAACAATAACAGCTTTACATGAGGGGAACCCCTGAAGGACTCGTTCAGCAGGACTGTGAGTGGCTGTAGCTGTGGAGCAAGCACAGAGCAGAGCCCAGCCCAGGCTCAGAGCCCAGCCCAGGCTCAGCTGTGCTCCTGGGGGAGGCATTGGCACTGCCCAGTCACTACCAGCCAGGCCATGTCCTGTTTTCTGATCCCAGCCACTCTCCAGCACTTTGTCAGTGCCAGTGGCACTTGATGCCATTTCTCTTTTTTTTGTTTAGCTCAACAAATTACAGACTTGGCCCTGGGCTGCTTGCTACCATCAGCCCATGTGTGCAGAGCTACTCGTTGCAGCTCCACATCTCAGCTTGGGATTCCAAACTCACCCAGCAGCCCATGGTTTTCAGAGCTTTGATTGAGTTTGGACCCACCCCCTTATTTTCAGTACTTAACCCAGAGTATTACACCCGAACTTCAGAGCTAGCTTCAGAGAGAACCTTCAGAGCTAACTCTCCAGGTTATTTTTGATCAACCCAACCCATGAGAATAGCTTTAAAATTTTACTCAGAGAACAGAAGTTACAAAAAAAATGGAGGTCAGATTTGCTGTGCGGGAACATCCAAAACACTTGGACATCTCTCTAGAGTTTTTCTAGCCCAAACAAACTGTCCTCTAACCTGAAAAGCAAGTGATCCCAGGTGCCAGCTGGATTAGGAGCAAGAATACTCTCTTGGGTGGTGTAGTTTTGGCCTAAGTCAGCAGCCACAAGCCCAAAGGTGATCATTTTATCACCTCATAAAAATTTTGGTGTGAGCCAAGGCTCTGAACAGAGGCAATATTTCATCATTTCCTCAAATGGAAAAAGCTGGAGGGACACAGAGGTTCCCCTGAGCTGATCTCCTGATGGCCAGGAGAGCCTGGATCCAGCTCTGGGCACCCTGTGCCACCAGTGACAGGGGACACAGGGAGGACTGCAAAGGGGAATGCTTACAGGGCTGCAAAACTGATCCTGAAAAAGGGCAAAGGTTTGGGTTTGGGCAAGGTGGGAAGAGGAAAGGAGGGCTGCAGGGAACAGTGAGGTGCACAGGGTGGTGGCATCCCTGATAACTGTCCTCCAACCTGTTGGGGGGAGCATAAAGAGGGAGATAATTATTTCTTTTCTATGTCCCTAGGGAAAGAAAGAGAAGCCATTGACCTAAGGTATGACAGATAGATATTGGAGAACTGACACCAGTTAAAGGTTTGGAATAATCAGCCTGTGGAAGCTGAATGTTCTTTTTCAATGAGTTTTTAAAGAAAGCCCTTCCAGAAAGGACTCAGCTTTGTCTTGAAGTCAGGGCAATGCTGAGCCTGCTGCTGCTCAGCCCAGAAAAGATGGAAGGAAATGGGGATATTTCATCCTCCCAGAGGCCAAGATGGAACAGACCAGCATGACTATGCACGTGGGACTGAGCCCTTTCCCCCCACTACATCTCATTCAGCTTATTTGTTTTTATTTTTTAGCATACAGGCAGGAGCTTTGGCCTCTGTTCTAACAAGAAATAGAGTAGTTATTTTACTGAGCTGAATTTGCATCTTTTATCAATCCCTTCTATTTGCATAATTTTCTCTTTGGAGAGACTAAAGTTGGGGTGTGGGACCACCAACTGCAAATTATTATTTTATTAACTGGCCTGTAAATATTTTTTTTTGCTAGAAACCTGCAGCTTCTTATTGATCTCAGCTCACCTTGCCCCCATCCAAGAGGACTGAGTGCTGCATGAATAATACAGCACTGCAAACAGGACAGGATCAGAGACTGCAATAAGAGCGTAATCTAAGTAAAAACACTGGATCTGTCTGTTTATGGATCTAATAAATTATGTTGGATTTGTGAGGTTATAAATCCAAGCTGTCCAGTAAACCCAACAACTAATTTGTCAGTCGCTCGTCTAGCAATCTGACTCTCCCTTGCAATTGCTCACCATGCAGATAACAAGGTGCCTTACAAATCTCTTGGTTAAATGTCATTTGTTTCAGTGCCATAACATGCTATGGATCATTGCTCACACACAGTAACCCAATTATATTAACCTGTGCAGCAATATGGAGTAATGACATGACATTAATGCGAGCACTTCAGAGCTTTCCAACAATTTGGTCTTTCCTCCAAAGGGGTTTTTCTCCTTGAGCATGTTTCTCCTTCTTTCCTCCCTTCCCAGTGTTTAGAGACAGAGCAACATATCTACCCAAACACATCTAAAATAATCATAATTTCCCAAATAGCTGGAGCTCATTCACAGCTTGGGACGTGGGGCTGAGCTGTGTTACTTGTTGGAAGTTTTCCAAATCATAAGTGTCGCTATTCCTTAGGCTCTGCCTTCCCTTTGGCATTTTTATAAGAGTACCTTTGAAACACAACCCCTTACACTTTGTGCTGATCACGTATTACCACAGGAGTGGAAGCAAACAGCACTTTTAAAATATACACATGAAAAAACCCAAGCCTGTGGAAAGATGAAGCTGTTGTTATTTTCCAGTGTTGGAGGGAAAGCTGGCTAAACCAGCCAGCAAGTGCCTTGGCTGATCTGCCTTCTGTTTGCACTGCTGGAATGGACACTGAGTAACCAGCACTGAGACAACGAGATAAATTTGATAAAATCATGTTGTTCAGGCACCCTGGCTTCTGCATGAGGGCATACAATTAGAGAAGGAGGGTATTTTATAATAATAAACAGAATTCTATTTGTTTTTGAGAAAAGGCAAATGAATGTTGTGTGCTGAAAATTTCCTTCACTCTTATTGCTGAGAGAAAAAGTCTGCTGCTTTGTTTCCCTGGCTGTCACTGCAAAAATCTCCAGAGTGCTGTAGAGAGGGTGCAAGAAGGTAACCAGCCAGTTTGGAGAGGGATGCAGGTCCCATGGAAAGACATGAAGGATTTATAGCTCTGTCTCATGGTTGTAGCTGTTTTCCATCATTGCAGCATAGTGGGGGGAGGAGAGGGGACAGATGCTGGTCCTTTGGTGACCCTTTACTCTCCAGCTGGTGTCATCACAAGTGGAGTAATGTGCCCACAGCAATCTGGGCTCAGAACCTGTCCCCATGTTTCTGTGTTTTTATGGCTTTTTTTGGCTTCTGCAGGGCAGGCGAGTAACCCCATCATAGGCACGGGGTTGAACTTGCTGATATCAGCTAAACCCAGCTCCTTCCTGCAGGAAGAGTTTCAGTAAGTAAAGGAATAGAGAGGCTCATCCATGACAAATCTTACATGACACAAACAGATTTTGATCAGCCCAACACAATCTGTAGCAGGAGCATCTAAATATTATGAAGAAATATGTAGTGATCAGCTCCAAATCCGGGGCCTGAAATGTATACTGGCTAAATTCTTTCCATTGTGCTGTTAAATGCATCCAGCTGTCCATACGTTTAAGTTAAATATACTGTACTATAAAGCTGAACTGAGAGTGGAAACTATTAAAATAAACCCAGCTATTTCCCTGTTCCCCCTCTCTCTCCCAATCAAGTATATTTTAGTTGGGGAAGGAGGAGAGTTAGAACAACAATTATTTGATGTGGTGCATGGCAGTGTCAGGGAGAGAAGGGAGAATGTGGCAGGGAGTGGGAGCAGCCCCAATGCAAGGGAAAATGGGAATGAATATCCTGGGTGACTTCAGAGGGGGCAAAGTGTTCTCCTTAAAGAGGAGCAAGCAAAACTCTGCCTGGCTGAGTTTGCCATGCATAAAAAAGATAAATGGGAAAAGGCAGAGAGAGAAGGTGATGTGGTTGATCATGGATGAAGGGGGAGGTTGTAGAGCCATGATCACCTATCTCCTAAAGGAACAAAATGGTTTTTATCTTTCAAAAGAGCTTTGGGGCCTATGGGTTACAAAAGGTGTCCTAACAACTGATTTTGTTTGGATTCTTATTTATTAGTATTTTGTCAGTAACTGCTAAGGGGAAAGCAGACATACAACAGCAAGAATGTAAACAGGAATGATCTTCAGTTCTTATGCACAGTGTAGGTTCCTGTCTCATGTCCCAGGGTTAAAACACCAAACTAAAACCTCTCTTATACAGAGTCTTGAGCAAGAGGAGCGTGGTAGGAAAGCAATAGCCTATGAAAAATTAGCTTTCTTCAAACTAACTTTCACCCCATTTTTCTAAGGAAGTGAGGCTTATCTTGTCTGTCTGACATGCAATTTCCATAATTTTTTCCTATTTTGGTTTTTCAGTCAGCAGAAGACAGACACCAAACAGTGCTCTAGCCGAGGGAAAGGCAATTACAGCTCAGTCCTACCTATTTGGAGAGGTTGCAGCCAGGTGACCTGTTTGGCCACTTTCCCATCCCAAGAGCCAAAGGATGCAGGAGGAATGGCTGCGAGGCAGATCAAACCAAACCCTGATATATTGCATCTCCTTTAGCCACTGTTTTCCTAAAGCACTGCCCACACAGAGCAGGGAATCTCCTCTGTCACTGCAGGGGCACAGAGGTCCCCAGCCTGTGAAGGTCCCTGGCAGCCAGAGGGTGAGTCTTGTTCTCCAAACAACAAACCCATTCCTGAGCACTCCACAGGTCACTCCATTGGACATTGTTTCTTCATTTCATGGTAGGTTTGACAGATATTTAATTATGTGGGATCCTGTTGGCTAACATGCTTGTTTGGAAAGACAAAAGAAAACAAATCTGGACAGCAGAGAAGGGAAATGTGGCTGTGAGCAGCAGTGTGGAGTGGTGGCAATGCCCTTAAAGTGATTTTGCCCTTCTTGTATGTGAGTGTGTGTTTGCTCTAAATTGTTGCCCAGATGAGGTAAAGGTTCAGGTTTAAATACCCTGGCCAAGAAAGAGCAAATCAGTTTTGTCCTCTAGTCCCTCTCAGTGGGTAAAAAAATGTTAAACTAAAAAAGATAGAAAAAGGAAGCTATTTCAGCATCACTTTTCCAACACTCCAGATGCTGCTCTGTGATGGGTTTGAGATTTATGCCACTGTAGTGCAAACACTGACTGCATCATTCCTGTTTGCTCTGTTGGATGCAGTGAGGACATCAGGACACCATCAGCCAGAGCATTTACACCTTGTTAGGGCTGGGAACCACATGCCTTCATATGCCTCACCTTACTGACATCTGCGGATCCAAACCCATGAAATTCAGAGGTGGAAGTGTAGCTTTGCTCTATTCTTATGGAATCCCTTGGAATTTTTCTTTGTTTCCTTTTGTTCTGGTCAGAAAATTCCAAAGCTGTTTCTCTAAACAGGAACAGAAAAAAATCCTATCTATAAACAACTTTATGCATCATGAGAACATCCATTTCAACAGCTATTTTCAGATTATAAACAGACCTTGGTTACAGGCAGTGGTCTTCACTTTGAAGGAGGATGAAAATAATGTCTGGGTTGGCTGTCAGTAGGACAAGAAGGGGTAGGTTTAATATTCAGCAAGCAAGAATTAGATGAAACCCTAAGAGCAAGAACTGAATGCTTTATACAGTGCAGTTGGGTTCAAACCTTCGTTGGCTCTTCATGCACATGTGATTGTGTTTCCTGCCCTGCTGATGTCTGTCAACAAGGTGATTTTCCTGTACCATTAAGTAATCCACTTAGTCCCCAGAGATTTAATGCTGTGCAGCTATCTTGTTGCTGTTTGTCCTCTTGGCAGCTCAGGCAGCAGCACCACATATCTGAACCCTTGAGCATGTCTGTGTGGGGACTCACTCGGGGGTGCTGTGAAGGTCAGGGCCTCCCAAGGTGTCAGTGACAAAAAGGGGGCTGTGGAGAAACCCTCTGGGGTCAGGAGAGGGGTGGCTGAGTCAGCTGCCCCTAGGGATGCACATATTGGCACAGGGAGCACCTCAGCTGTTGAGATTTTGCCAAAAGAGAGAGGAAGGTGGAGGGAGATGTTTCTGATCAGAGATGTCCAGCTTATCTCATCCACACTTTGCTTTGGCATTTTTTAAAATAGCTGTTCTTCTGTCACACGCGTTTGGGGCGCACAGGAATAGCAAAATCAGGTCATGTTAAAATGTCCTAGGATCACACCAGCAACAGCTTTTGTAGCTCTGATGGCTTCAAGCCCTTCTCTCGTGTCACGCACTTGAGAAGGGAGTGCAATGTGCTATTTGCCAAGTGTCAGCTTTCAGGAGTGTTTGGTATCAGCCCACAACTATCAAAAGGCAAATTAAAGGTGAACTAGAGCAATCTGTGCAGTGGAGAGTG
Source organism: Pycnonotus jocosus (assembly GCA_013400435.1). NCBI lineage: Eukaryota > Metazoa > Chordata > Aves > Passeriformes > Pycnonotidae > Pycnonotus > Pycnonotus jocosus. Next base: position 56,212 of record VWYP01002977.1, on the reverse strand, counting down.
TAAATGTGGGAGATAAGAGGGTTTTGATGCCAATCCAAGTTGCTTCCACTCTCTCTCCATACTCCCTGGTTTTTATATATGTATAAAAGCCTTTCAAAAGCCATCTCTATTGCTATCTTGCTATCAGCTCTACATTTCCCCTCCACTTGCCACTGACTCCCCTGCACACTTTATTTGATTCTTTCCATAGGAGAGGTCTTTGTTTCAAAATAAATGAGTGCACTTTGCACTTCCACAGCTGGTTTTGATCCAATCATTTCCAGCAGTTTCATGAAGGGGCTTTCAGCACCTTAGAGAGATGAGAATTTCACTCTTTTACAGCCCAGGGCTGCAGTGTCCCAGGAGAGTCATCACAACCTTCCACACTAGGTAGGCACTTGCACCTGTGAACACAGAATTTTACTCTGCCTTTGAAGCATTTTGCTCTCTCCTTGCAGAGCTGAGGAATGGGGAACCAGGTCTTTGGCAGCTCAGGGACATGAAAGGATGTGCCTTGATGTGCAGCAGCTCAGGGGCAGCCTGGAGGAGTCCCCAGCTCCTCCACCACTCTGTTCTGCCCCTGCCAGGAAACCTCCTCTTCTCATTTCCCACCCATCCCTGTCAGATGGGGGAGGAGCAAAGCAGTGCCCGTGCCATCCAAGCTAGGCTGGGTTTTTAAATTGGGGGATGACTGATTTTAAGAGGGTTGGTGACTGATTCCCATGGAAAATATGGTGCAAATGGACATTTAATGCTCCCTGGCTCTGCTGACAGTCTCATCCCTGGGTGGGTTAATGGCCTTAGATTCTTTCCCTTCCCCAGCACGATGCAATTGTTTTATAAAAGCGTCATGGCCCACCTCATGACAATCTTTCACCAGCTTTAACATCCTCTTTCGGTTCAGGTCTTGCAGCATTTGCTAGACTTAAGTAACTTGACAGAGTGAGGATTGTTGGCCTTTGCTCAGGCAGTAGGTAAATAAAAGCCTGGCTCCCTTTTGCTCTACTAAGAGTAAAATGATGCATTGACAGAGGGCACGGTACATATTCACCTCCATTCATCCCTGCTGTTACTCATTTCCTTCCAAAGGTGGGGATGCCCCTGTTCATTCCCTGCTGAGGACACGATCTGCAGGGAGCTGTGCAGGTAAATGGGGTGAGCAGGGGCAGGTGGGTCATGGGCCACTGGCAGCACTCAAAAATGTTTTGGAAAGGCTCAGAATGTGGAAACCAGGCTTTTCCCAGACCTGCTGCTGCCCTTCAGATCACCTTGGAACAAATATATACCTATCCTGCTTCCTCCTCCTATTCCTATTCCTGATCCTGTTCCTATTCCCATATAAATACTCTGTTTCCCCTCCCATTCCCACATTGCAGAATTGCTAATTTACAATTGTGAATTTCCACAATTTAAAAATCAGCCTGAGGGCAGAGGCAAAGCCACAGGGTGATATTTGCAGATGGATGTAGTAAAGCTCTGCAGACTTTGTGCCCATCTGAAACCAAGCACTTCCAGACTGGATTTTGGGGGACTCCATGTGATGGCCATAAGGAGTCTGAGATACCCCACACCAACCCTGGTGAACTCCTCAGCTGACAGACAGGCTGCTGGCAAAATGATTTTTTTTTTCCAGTATAGCTTCTGATGCCTCGCTGGAGGTCAATATTTGTAAGGAGCTGAAATCTCTGATGTACTTAACTCTGCAGGCAGACCACTGCTGCCTACTGACAAAGCATTTCTAGGAAAGATTAAGGCTTTGCTACTCTTTAATTAGGGAACCAGGGAGAATTGGAGGCGTGACTGCATCCAGGAGCTGCAAGAGAGCCCTCTCTTGTCTCTAATGTGGGAACAATTTCAGAGGATTTTGTCCTGAATGTGGATTCAGAAGTTAGTCCCAAAACATCAATTATAGATCTGCTCATGACAACAGATAAACTGGGAAATAAAGAGATTTGTAAGAGCTGTTTTTACCTGCAGTGGCACTATCCAGGGAGAAGTTTCTTTGTCCATAAACATTTATCTTGCAGTCCAGACCCAGCAGCCAACTCCCCAGCTGGATTTGTTGCCCTGACTCCAGCACAGCTCCTCTGGCTGCCCCCAGTGCCAGGCACAGAGAGCCCAGCACACTCAGCAGCTGCTCAGCTCCTGGGTGTTCAAATGCTCTGAGCAACTATCAAACTCTCTGGTTTATCACTGGTTGGTGACTGAATTGCAAACCCATTTTTTATCCCATTTGGAGTCACTCTTGTGTCTTTTAAACAGCAAGTCACCTCTGCAAAGCCCTGTTCTGGTTGCATGTGAGGGAATCAAGAGAGAAAGAAGGAAGGTGCTGCCACTTCAGGGCAAAAAATCCTAAAATAAACCCCAGACTGATCCAATTGGCTGGGGTGCAGATTCCTGCTGTCCACCTACACAAGCCTCCTGCCCTTGACGGATTGATTTTGCCTATCTACTGATTCTGTGGATGTTTCTGCAAAAAACCAAAGGGCAGCAATCTACAAAAAGAGCTGCTGTCACTGGGAAGTTAGTCATTAACAGCCAAATGTCTCCCAGACAAGACAGAGATGCTGCAGCCTCTCCCAAGTTTGCATGTCATTAGAGCAGGATGTTGTGATGTGACAGACACAGGGATTTAAGACAGATCTTTTCCTTGCCCAGGGTCCTCTGTGCTTCTGTGGTGTTTATATGGGATCACTGAGCTATATCAAGCATTCAGTATGAAATGCATGAAGTACTATCCACATGCATCACCCGTCAAGAAAGATTAACTTTTCACTGCACAGCAGCACAGCAATACTCTCAGGGCAAAGAAGGACTGCCCAGACAGAAACCTTGCTTTTTCTCCCTCATTCCTCTCATTAAAACTGTGGCTGGCTGATGGAAAAGGCTTACCTAGCACAGAGATGAATGGCCAGGAGCTAATTTGCTTCAGGAATTGATGCTGTTGCAGTTCTAGACAGAACAGTGGTTTGATGGCACCTTAGAAGTGTTTAAACCACTTTGCTGAATCAAGTCTGAGTCCCGAATTAGATTAAAAGCATAACCGACCTGGAATTTAATGTCACTGATTTTATAATCCAGCAGCCTCAGAATGGATAAGCAAAATCTCCCATCTCTTTGCCCCCTAACAGGGTGTCAGAGCCAGTCACAACCTCATGATTCAACCATCAAGGAGATCAGGATTTCCCTTGGGCCCTGGATTTCAGCTGTAAATATGTTTGCCACTCTTGTCCTTAAGGATATAAGCTGGCTAGCTCCAGGTCCACAGCTGGGTTTGGCGTCCATCCCCGTGCTCACAGTGAGAGAGGTCCAGCTCCCAATCCTGCTGTGAACACGAGGATGGACAGCAAACCCTGCTGAGGGGCTGGAGCTCCCACACTCCCTGGGAGCACAGGTATAGACAGCAAACCCTGCTGAGGGGATGGACAGCAAACCCTGCTGTGGGGATGGAGCTCTCCCCCATGTCACCTGAGGAAGAGCTGAACCTCTTGGTCTCGCAGCGTCCCACAACATCCCTGCCATCCCCTTCTGACCCCACTGGGTGTGTTCAATGGGATATTTCAGGCAGAGTTAGTCTGAAAGAGGTTGCCACATTCATTCTCCTGGGCCATCATCCCTAAGTTTTATAGATGAATTTATCTTTGTGATTTCAGGTGTACGGTTTGAGTTCAGGTGTTCTCATTTTGGGTGTACAGTTTGGTTTGGGGTTTTCTTATTTTGGTTGTGCTGTCTGGGAAGCAACAAGATGCATGGACATCTGATGGGCAATGCTGCAGAGTGCAAAGGGGAGGAACAGAAGGAAAGGGGGACCATGAGGACTCCTCCTGATGGACAGAGTTGGTGGCCAATCATCTCCTGAGTCCAGGCCACAGTAACAACCAATCACACAACACCCCATGAGGCAGGAGGCGGACCCCGGGCATGAGCCAATCCAGAGCCTGGAAGTGGGAAAAATTGGCCAATGGACAGCACCCTCCAAGGGGGAACCAATGGGAAGGATAGATAGCAAAATAAAAGGGGGTGCTCAGAAGAACCTTGGTTCCCTGTCCAGCTGTGGTACAGGGTGTACCTGTGCCTCAGCGAGGAGGAGAAGGGCTACTCCCCTCTCATAGCTCCCCAGTTTTTTCTGTAATTGGCTGTTTATTAAACCAGTTAACCCAATTCAATGGTGACTGGCCAGCACATTCGTTACACCGAGCAAGTGTCAAGTCCCCACTCAAGAGCAGTTTTCTCCTCTCTGTGTTTTCGCAGGAGAGGATGGTCTGGTGAGCGTCACTGCTCTGCTCAGCATTGCACATCACCTCCTTGTTTGAAACAAGTCAGGCAGTACCCATGAAATGAAAGTGCTTCAAACAGCCCGGCAAGGAAGGACATGGCTGGAGTGCTCCAGGAGAAATTGGCAGCATCCTCTTTAGAAACACAAGCAAGGCATGCCAGCAGCAGCCAGGTTCACACTCTAGCTGACAATTGATCTGATTTCAGTCATTCTGGTGGACAAAGAAGGGGCTGCTGAGTCTACGTGGCTGCAGTGGACACAAACAAGGAGAAAGCACTCACAGCAAAAAGTTTTGCTGTCTCTGGGTCTGGGTTTCTCAAAGGAGCCCAGAAAGAGGCTTAGAGGTGTTTTTCTCAGCAGGAGCCATGGTTATACCTCCTGTGTATCTCAACTAACCTAACCACAATGTGTTAATGAAACTAGACCTAAGAGTGTACCCAACAATCAATACCAGCATGCACCAATATTATGCACCACAGACCTCACACTCCCATTTTATATGCTTGTTTCCATTTTGCAGTACCATTCTCTTACATGGAATGCCAAAGTGGAATGATCAACTTCGCTTCAAACTCTAGCAACACATAAAAAATACCCCTTTGGGGGATATTTTAGTGATGATTTTCTGCAAGTAGCCATTAAAACAATTTAATAACTGGCATTTCAGAGCAGAGCTAAAAGATGGGAGCCTTGAGTTCAAAGGCTGAGCTGGTGCTGAGCTGCTGCTTCCACAATTAATGTGCTTCTTTCCTCAAGCAATACACGATGGAAGCAACTTTCCAAAGAGAAGGAAAAGCACTTTGCATTGACAGGAGTTGCAGAGGGAGGGGAGGAGGCAGGAGAAGTTTGCTGCTTGGTGCCCTTAATCCTGTTATCTGTAGAAGCATCACAAAGTGGCAGCACAAGAGCTCCTGTAACAGGCGTGGAAGAAAAGGGTGTGCTCTCCTCACCCCCTTCCTCAAAAGTCAAACCCCTCTTTTTCCTGTGTTGTTGTGCAGGAGCTGCTTCCACAGAGAACACAAACTGCCTGACATTGATGGCAGGCTTGGATACCTCACTCATTGCAACAGAAATGGACACAATACACTTTGCTTCCAGTCTCAGAAGGGAGTGATGATCCTCAGGAACCAGGACAACTATGCAAAGCACTGGTCTAGATCATTCTTTTTCTGTGCTTTGCATCTGGAATTTATTTGTTCAGAGTAATTTTATACCCAACACAAGGTCTAGTGCTCAGCCTGAGAAACATAAGGCACCTTGGCTCTAAACATTGTTTTCCTACTTTATTAGAAGAGAGAGCTCCTCTTTTGTTCACCCTTTTGTAGTTCACCTTAAACAGAGTAAATTCCTCAGACATTAATGCAATCTATTTGTACAAATATAATGCTAAAAATTAAAATGCACTTAAAAGGTCAGAGGCAGCTTATTTTTTACATTTATAATTCCAGCCCTACACTTCAAGTACAAATCCTCTAGCCTGTGGAATGAGGGCTCAGTGTAAGACACCAACTACCAATATCAGTGTACTCAGCTTGATCTGCCTGGTTCTGGATGCAAACATAGAAATAATACAATAAACTTCTTTGCTTCAGCCACATAAAAACATCCCCAACCAAAAAAAAAAAAAAAAA